>SJYX01021567.1:48178-152053 GCA_006410675.1 Oreotragus oreotragus | reverse complement strand
TTTTTCCAGTGGTCATGTATGGATGTGAGAGTTGGACTGTGAAGAAGGCTGAGTGCCGAAGAATCGATGCTTTTGAACTGTGGTGTTGGAGAAGACTCTTGAGAGTCCCTTGGACTGCAAGGAGATCCAACCAGTCCATTCTGAAGATCAGCCCTGGGATTTCTTTGGAAGGAACGATGCTAAAGCTGAAACTCCAGTACTTTGGCCACCTCATGCGAAGAGTTGACTCATTGGAAGAGACTCTGATGCTGGGAGGGATTGGGGGCAGGAGAAGAAGGGGACGACCGAGGATGAGATGGCTGGATGGCATCACTGACTCGATGGACGTGAGTCTGGGTGAACTCCGGGAGTCGATGATGGACAGGAAGGCCTGGTGTGCTGTGATTCATGGGGTCACAAGGAGTCGGACACAACTGAGTGACTGAACTGAACTGATGTTGTATACTTGAAACTAATAAGTCAAATATACTTCAGTAGAAGAAATAAATAAATAAGCTAGTTTAAAAGAAAGAGAATAGACTGAAAAGAGAAGAGGGTTTGTTATTCACTTTGAGGAATTCCGTCACCTAATGTTTAGGTAGAGGTAAAGAAAAGCCAAGAAAAGAACAGCTGGGAGGAATGTAATATCAAGGGTGCCTTTTTTCTCCTTAAGATGGAATGGACTGAGGATATTTGATGACAGGAAGCACATCAAGGAGAAAGCTGAATTCACTATACAGAAGAAAGACAATTGTCAACATAAAGTTCCTGAGAATCTGAAAGAGGATGAGGATTAAGGGCCGAGGGAGAAGCACTGTTCTCTGACAGGGACACAGCGCTGAAACAGGAGGGAAGGAAGGCAGAACGGGGACAGATGCAGACAGCTTTGTAAAGCTGATTTTTGAAATCAGTGGTAGTTCTCTGATGGTGTGTTACTTTCTGTGTGAAGCTGATGGTGAGTTCACCTGTTCCATGTAATAGCGTAGGCAGAAGGACAAAGGCTTGAAGTTTAAGACTGAACTGGCTGTTAAGACACACTGGGATTTCCAGGGAATGTTGATAGCTCAGAAACTTGCTTTTTTATATGATTTATTTCTATTAGTGTTCTTCAGCCTGGGTACAAGTATAGAGAAAATGTGTAACTGCATTCATCCACCATGGGCTTTGTCAGCTTGGGGCTTTGACAGGTGCTACAGAAAGACAATGAGGCAAGGTAAATTAGAGTACTGACAAGAAACTGGCGAAAATGATGGCTTGTAGAATATACACTGGATAAGGGAGGAAGCTAAATACAGGAAGGAGATGATGAGATGAAGACAGTAGAATGGTGCTAGGGTCTGAATGTTTGTATCCCGTCAAAATTCACCTGTTGAAATTCTAACCTCCAAAGATGATGGTATTAGGAAGTAGGGTTTTGGGGATGAGGGGTGTGTTAAGTCATAATGATGGGATCCTCATGGATAGAATTAGTGCCCTTGTATAATACCAGAAACTCTAGAGAGTTCCCTAGCTCCGTTTTTTCTACCTTGTGAGCACATAGAGAGGAGGTGCTGGCTATGAACCCAGGAAACAGCTCTCGCCCAACTATGCTGGCACCTTAATCTCAGACTTTTATTCTGTAGAACTGTAGGAAATAAATTTTTGTTTACAGGCTACCCAGTCTATGGTATTTGGTTACAGTAACCCTAACAGACCAAGATGCATGGTCAATGAACTGAAAGTTGTTAAGTGTAGTGGTAGATCCAAGTGAGCAAGCCAAAAAGCTCAGTGTCTATAAACCAAGAATGAGAAGTTTCTAGAAGTGGTTTCAAAGGCGAAACTTTCCAGTGATGAGTTCTAGAGTTTGAATCTGGGAACGGTAGCTGTACTAGTCAGGAAAATATAAGCTATTCTGCATTCAAAGATTGATTCCAATCTCAGATAAAATCTCAAATAAAACAAAGCTTTACTTATCACTCGAGCTGTTTTATTTTGGCATGCTGCCATTTCAACACCTAGCCTTCAGGTTTCTATGGCAGGGGATGAAAAGACTGTACTGAGTTCTTAGATGCTTTGTTCTGGCAGCAAAACATGTCACTTCGGCTCACAGTCCTTTGTCCAGAAGTAGTCACATGGCCCCATCTGCAGTGCCCCATTTGCAGTGAGGCAGGAATTTAAAAGAGCACATGGATATTTAGTGAGGAATAAATGTCTCTCCACAGCAGCTGAGATGAATGAAGTAGATGATTAAAAATAAAGTGATTACAGAATGTCATCTTTGATGAGCTGCTGGAGTGTGGTAGAAAGGAAAACTGAATGAGGTACTATGGCCTTCAGGGAAAGAGTGGGCAGATGCAAGTTGGTAAATGACAGCAATGAGAAGAGAGCTGGATGGTGAGTCTTAAAGAAGAGTGGAATTTTCTCCAGGGTGGAGAAAAAAGTGCCCAAGAGAAAATGATAAAGAAATTTATCACCTGGGCAGCAGGAATCCAGCCATTCCCTTAGTCTGCCTGGGAATCTGGACTATTGCTCAATAAAGTCTTGTAGAGAAATTAGAACTGCCATCCAGCTGATCTTCAGAAACACAGAATACTGTTGGGTGGTAGGAAATTATTTCTGAATATAAATTGATGCTTTCCCTTGGATTTCTTTCTCCCTATTGTGTTTGCCCCTATAAAGAGCTGGTTGTGCTCCTTGCCTCAAGATAAGAGTTGTGGCAAGGTGGAAAGCCAAGGCTCTGAAACGTGCTCCTAAGTTCGAGTGCACCAATAGGCCAGCCTATGACAAGAATGGAAAGGTGTGATAGCAGAACAACAGCTCCCCTGGAGACGTCCGTGTCCTAACCTCTGGAACCCGGGAATGTGGTAGGCTAGCCGGCAAGGGGGAAGTAAGATTGCAGATGAAGATACTAAACATCTGACATTAAATTAAGGAGACTTAAATGTCACACAAGGATCTCTGAATATGGAAGAGGGAGGCAAAAGCATCAGTATCAGGCTTATGCAGCATGAGAGACCTGACTGACCAGCAGTGGCTTTGGAGATGGAAGCGGGCCATGAGCCAAGGAATGTGGGCCAGTTTTAGAAGGAAAAGGAAAAGAAGAGCATTCTCCCCTAAAGCCCCCAGAGGGCACAAAGCTCTGCCTACACCCTCATTTTAGCCCAGCGAGACCCACGTCAGGCTTCTGAACTCTAGGAGAAATTAGTGCCGTAGTGTGTTACAACTGCAGTAGCAAACTGTAGGGCAGAGAGAGTTTGGGGAGCTGGAAGTTTGCAGAGGGAATCACCCAGGAGCAAGGACTCAAGCAGTGCCCAAGCAGGAGCACAAACCCAACACGGAGCTGAGTTCACAGCAGAGAGAGAGCCCAGGACGCTGCTCCCCCACGGAGCACGGAGGCAGGTGCAGGCTCCCTGAAGTGGGGTTACGACCGGAGCTTCACACCTGGCGCCGTGCGGGGAGACAGCCAGACCCCCACCGAAAGTGGCACCTTAATTAGCCTCAGGAAGAGTTTGTTCTATTTTGGCCACTGGTATTTTGTCCACTTTTCCAGTGCTAGACCCATAATATTGTTTTTGTTTAGTGTGGCGGTTTTGTAATGTGGTAACCTGGCTAGAGGTCTTGGTTTTCCTTTCCTGTAGGTTGGGGTGGGCCCCAAGAGAGATTTTTTTTTGTGGAGGGGGGTGGGCATGGGGCAGCACATGGAACCTTAGTTCCCCACCAGGGATAGAAACCCTGCCCCCCTGCAGTGGAAGCTGGAGTCTTAACCGCTGGTCACCAGGGGAGTGCCCCCAAGAGAGGTTCTTGTGGGTGATGTGAAGGGCAGAAAGGAAAGGGCAGCTCAGCTGTGGGGTCACTCGATGCTGCTGAAACCGCCTCACTTCCCCCTGGAGCTTCCTTCTTCTCCAAAGCCTGCGCCAGGTGTGGGTGTTTAGCTGCCTGAAGAAAGCCCTGCCTTTGTATTAGTTGCCTACTGCAGGATAACCCACCCCACCACGAGCAGCTGCAATAAGAACCGACAGGTGCGTCTTGTCAGCTCCATCTCAAGCTGGGTTCTGGCTGGTTCTTGCTTCCTCCTACATTATATCCATCTTTCCTTCCCATCTGCCTGCTGTGGACTTCAAACTCCCAGTTTAGATGTGAATATAATAGCCTTTCAGAGACTGCTTAACCAGCTCCCCCATTACACAAAATCAAATTACTGTAATAAATACCTTGAATATGATATGTGTGTGTTAGTCATGTCTGACTCTTTGTGACCCCATGGACTGTAGCCTGCCAGGCCCCTCTGTCCGTGGGATTCTCCAGGCAAGAATCCTGGAGTGGGTTGCCATTTCCTTCTCCATGAATATAAGAGAAAGTATATGACAGAAGGCCAACAGGCACACAAAAATATGCTTAACATTAGAGAAATGCAAATCAAAACTACAGTGAGGAATTACCTCATACCAGTCAGAATGACCAGTAATAAACACTAGGGAAGGTATGGAGAAAAGGGAACTCTCCTATACTGTTGGTGGGAATGTAAATTATGCAGCAACTATGGAAAGCGCTAGAGGGGTTCCTCAAAAAACTAAAAATAGAGTTGCCATATGATCCAGCAATCCCACTCTTGGGCATATGTCCAGAAAAGAGGAAAACTCTAAATTGAAAAGATATACTCACCCCAATGTCCATAGCAACACTGTTTACAAAAGCCAAGTCATGGAAACGACCAAGTGTCCATCAACAGATGAAGGCATACAAAAGTAAAAAAAAAAAAAAAAAAAAAAGGGAACAATTATATCACTCTTGGGCATATGTCCAGAAAAGAGGAAAACTCTAAATTGAAAAGATATACTCACCCCAATGTCCATAGCAACACTGTTTACAAAAGCCAAGTCATGGAAACGACCAAGTGTCCATCAACAGATGAAGGCATACAAAAAAAAAAAAAAAAAAAAAAAAAAAAAAGGGTATCATTTATACAGTGGAATATTATCCAGCCATAAAATGGATGCATCATTGGGATTTGCAGCAACATGGATGAACCTAGAGATTATCATACTGAAAGAAGTAAGTCAGACAAAGACGAATATTGTATCACTTGTATGTGGAATCTGAAGAATAATGCAAATTAATTTATTCACAAAAGAGAAATAGTCTCACAGACATAGAAAACAAATTTATGGTTATCAAAGGGGAAAGCAGTGGGGGATAAACTAGGAATATGGGATCAATAGATACACACTACTATATATAAAATAAAACAAGGATTTACTGTATAGCACAAGGAACTGTATTCAATATTTTATAATAACCTATAATGGAAAACAACCGAAAAAAGAAAAAAAAATAACCGAATCACTTTGCTGTACAGCTGAGACTAACACAATATTGCAAATCAACTATACGTTAAGATAATGTGTATATATACAGGAGGCAGGGGAGAAGGGGATGACAGAGGATGAGATGGTTGGATGGCATCACCAATTCGATGGACATGAGTTTGAGCANAAAGAAAAAAAAATAACCGAATCACTTTGCTGTACAGCTGAGACTAACACAATATTGCAAATCAACTATACGTTAAGATAATGTGTATATATACAGGAGGCAGGGGAGAAGGGGATGACAGAGGATGAGATGGTTGGATGGCATCACCAATTCGATGGACATGAGTTTGAGCAGGCTCCGGGAGCTGGTGATGGACAGAAAGGTCTGGCGTGCTGCAGTCCATGGGGTCGCAAAGAGCTGGACATGACTGAGCAACTGAACTGAACTGATGTGTGTACATATGTCCTGCTCCTCCAGCTCCTCCAAACCCTTGGTCTCCATCATATTTGTTTTTGATATAACCAACAATTCTTTCCAATTTCTGTGATTCGTAGGAGTTTTATCTAGTGCTGCTCATGGATTATTATTCTGGTCATTTACTCTTTTAAATTATCCCTCCCTTTTTCTGAATACTATTTTTCTTGGATCAGTAGAACATGAACAACTCATTCAGATAAAGTAATCATTTGTTTCCTACTTAAAGCTATCTTTAAAACGCCTCCCCTCACCTCTCCTCTAACACCCTCCAAAAAACCTTGAAAGGATCATTCAAAATACACAACAGATATACTGCTAATAAGGAACCAGTGATCCATGAATAAATTATGAATAGTGACAGAAGGCAAGGCAATGTTTGTGATTCAGCTCTATAGACTTTGCTGGTAGAAAAACATCCTGTAATCAATCCTTTGATTGCTGGAAAACATAGTTCAAAATAAAAAATGAAGTAATCCTGCACATACAGCCAGAAGCATAAGAACAAACACCGCAAACTTGTAATTCCCCTCCCTGGGCCTGCTTTGAGACAAAATTTAAGCAGCCTGGAAAGAGTGGGAGATATGACAGTCAGATAGTCCTGGGTTGAAACCAGGACTCCAGTTTGGTTCTGGCACTCTGCAGCTTTGTGAGTTTAAGCCAACGATTTAACTTTCAGAAGCCCAGTTTTCTTGTCTACAAAATGGCAGTGACAGTACCAAACTCATAGGATTGTGGAAAAGATTAAAAATAATATGTAAAACTTCTAGCACATAAAAGGCTATATTATTAAACACCCCAAATAGCAGTTGCATCCCCCTTTGTTGATACCTTTAAAAACATATGTCTCTGAAAATGATATCCTAGAAAACCCCTATAGGTGAGTTCATACATGTTTACCAATTGCTTAGGCCCATTCATCTTACTTTGCAGCTATAACACCCACTGAGGCCAAACTAAAGACATGCAGGAGCTCGCCCTCTTCACAGCTGGGGGAAGACGGAAGTTCTTGTCAGGAGTGTGGAACCTTAGAGAAAGCAAGGCCCTTGTCCTCATTCAGGGAGCTGCTACTTCAGTAGCCACACTGAGTGCCTGGTCACAAGACAGGGGAGGACGGAAAGAGGGCAGGCCCTCCTGGCCCAACCTGGAGTTGAGTGCATGAGAAGACTGCTTTCCTCTCCCACTGCCCCCAGCTGTGTCCCACCTTCTTCTACGAGTTCTGTGGTCAGGTTACCAAGCCAGGCTATTCCCGAAGTGAAAATACACCGACAGCCGTGTTTGGAATCTATAAATAACATTTTAACAATTATGCACAGAGTCAAATTTAACACCAAGACTACGGGAAACTTCTCCCCAAAAGACTGAATGAAAATGAAGAGGTCACATGACCCTCAAATAGAGTGAAATCATGAATAAAGAAAGGAAGACATGAAGACAAAACGCTCTTGTGTTGCAGACAATATGTTACAAAATTCGGGGGCCAAGGGTGGTGGTGGTGGTTTCGTTACTAAGTCGTGTCCGACTCTTGTGACCCCATGAACTGTAGCCTGCCAGGCTCCTCTGTCCATGGGATTCTCCATGGAGTGGGTTGCCATTTCCTTCTCCACCCAGGAATTGAACCTGGGTCTCCTGCATTGCAAGGGTCAAGGGTACATAGCCTTAAATAAAACTCTTTATTTCCTCCTAACTATGCTATAAGGCATCCAAGAATATTTATTTTCTGATTCTTGCCACATGTATTATTATTACTTTAAGTTAGTAGTTAATGACTTTTTAAAAGCTGTAAACATTCTTCTTTTGCCCTCATATACATGTTTGTGGGGGGCTTCCCTGGTGGCTCCAGAAGGTAAAGAACTGGCCTGCAATGCAGGAGATGCAGGTTCAGTCCCTGGGTCAGGAAGACGCCCTGGAGAAAGAAATGGCTACCCACTCCAGGATCCTTGCCTGGAGAATTCCATGGACAGAGGAGCCTGGTGGGTTACAGTCCATGGGGTCTCAAAGAGTCTGACGTGACTGAGCACCTTAGCACATGCCTCTCTGTACTATTGATAAACTTTTCTACCTATGGTTTGAGGTTTCTGTAGATATGGGATCCAGAAGAGCATGAACTTCACGAATAGAGACATAGACTTCTACTTCTAGCAATAAGCCCAAAACAAGTGGAATTCTATTCACACAGGTTAGAATTAGACAACAGGACCGAGGTGGTGGTTTGAGACATAAATGAGCGGAGAAAAGAAGGCTGCCCTGCAGAAGCCTGGCGAGGAGAGTGGATTCAGCTCACTTGGGAAGACCTGCTTCCAAGATGGCTCCCTAATGTGGTTGGCACACTGGTGCTGGCTGCTGTCAGGGGACTTCATTTCCTCTCTACAGCCCCCCTTGAGGGATGGCAGCTGGCTTTCCCACAGTAAGCAACCCAGGAGACTGAGGCAGAAGAATACTTCCTATGACCTTGTCGCAGAGAGCACAGACTTTTGCTGTATAATCACCAGACCACCCCGATTCACTGTGGGAAGCTTTCCTCACTTCAGTTCAGTTCAGTTCATTTCAGCTGTGTCCCACTCTTTGCGAACCCCTGGACTGCAGCACACCAGACCTCCCTGTCCATCCCCAACTCCAGGGGTTTACTCAAACTCATGTCCATTGAGTCCTTCCTTATTAACAAATAAAAAGAAACCCAGTGATCTGCTAGACTAGGACTTTAAAATGATACTATTGGAAATGGCAGCAGCCCCTGAGATGGGCAATATCAATCTTTGTCCAAGGGGAGGCAGGTATGTATAAGAAGGGAAATGGAAGACGAGCTTAAATGTGTCTACCACTCGCTTACATTTACAAGAACTGTTTTGGGCTAAGCAGTGTCAGGACGGAGTGCCATATACATCATGCCGGAGGACCGGAGATGCAGAGCTTCACTGTATAAAAAGTCAGCTCTCTGGTTCCTGGAGTGATGGAGCCAGGGTCAGATTTTGCATAAGCATGTGGAGTTTGGGGAAAGGTTTTAGGGCAGACAGAACCTCTTCAGAGTAGTCCTAAATGGAATCGTAGCTTTAAGATTTAGGATTCAAGACTCAGGACTTAATCCCCAAACTTAGGACTCTAGGGAGTCCCACGACTTTTTGGGAGTAACACTGATATTGCAGGATGTCTGCCTTTCGGCGTCACAGGCACAGTAATCTCCAGCTGTCTGCGTGATATGTACGGTCACAGTGCCTTCAGAACAAAAACGTATGGTATAATTTGGCAATGGACACGGTTATTGGAAATTAGAGCTATCTTTGAAATCCTTACCCAACCCTTGAATATATGAACTTGTCCTTTTATGTGAAAAGCAAAGTAGTTATGGGGAAGTATAAGCAATTAACAGAATTCTAGAATTCTCAAGGATGGATGGGTTCTAAAGGAAGTGAGGCTTTTTTTTTTTTTGATGTTCATAGATTAAGAAAAAAAGATTGAATTTCATTTTGTGCTTTAATATAATCTCATATTTTTGAAGAAATACACATTTAAAATTTACCACAATTTTAAGAGGTGAAAAATATGACATAACTAGTTAAAATAAATTCTCCTGAAAAACCTCCAAGTCAATGAAGGTGAATGATCACCTGTGACTGGGAAAGTAGATAAAGGAAAAGAAACAGAACAAGAAAATACCTGAAGATGAATTTACGTAACAGCTGGGTGCAGGTAGGTCGGTGTGGTCTCAAACAGAGCATCCAGACAGGGTAGAGGTGGGGCGCAGTTACAGTGACGATTCACTTAGGGCTCGATGGGACTACAGTGACCCCTGCTGGAGTCTATCTTTTTATTTTTAAATTTGAGAACTCAAGTAAAGATAATTACAACTTCTACAGAGTAATTGAGTTTGAAAGTTGGGTAAAGGCTT
The DNA here is from genome assembly GCA_006410675.1 of Oreotragus oreotragus. NCBI lineage: Eukaryota > Metazoa > Chordata > Mammalia > Artiodactyla > Bovidae > Oreotragus > Oreotragus oreotragus. The sequence goes on along the minus strand of SJYX01021567.1, from coordinate 142,422 downwards.
AGAGAGCATTTAGCATCCCTTCATTATTTCATCGGAGAAGGCGATGGCACCCCACTCCAGTACTCTTGCCTGGAGAATCCCATGGGCAGAGGAGCCTGGTGGGCTGCAGTCCATGGGGTCGTGAAGAGTCAGACACGACTGAGCGACTTCACTTTCACTTTTCACTTTCATGCATTGGAGAAGGAAATTGCAACCCATGCCAGTGTTCTTGCCTGGAGAATCCCAGGGACGGGGGAGCCTGGTGGGCTGCCGTCTATGGGGTCGCACAGAGTTGGACACGACTGAAGCGACTTTGCAGCAGCAGCATTATTTCATAACTGATGAAATGGGTCTTTAGCCCACAGAGTTGAAAATGACTTGCTTTAGCTCACAGAACTGGGGTTACCAGGGAAAAAAAAGACATCTGCCCAGTCTGTGGGCCTGTTTATACAGGTGGAGTTTTGTGTCACAACAAATAAAAGTATCTGTAACACACAAAATGAAGAGGCCAAGCAACATATCAGGAATTAAGCTTATTTTAAAATAATTTATTTCATAACTGATGAAATGGGTCTTTAGCCCACAGAGTTGAAAATGACTTGCTTTAGCTCACAGAACTGGGGTTACCAGGGAAAAAAAAGACATCTGCCCAGTCTGTGGGCCTGTTTATACAGGTGGAGTTTTGTGTCACAACAAATAAAAGTATCTGTAACACACAAAATGAAGAGGCCAAGCAACATATCAGGAATTAAGCTTATTTTAAAATAAACTATTTAGTTGATTTGGTTAGTGAAGACTCAATTTTGCTGAAAAGACAAATTTCTAATCCACACTAACATGACATTTATTTTTCTTTCTTTCATGTTTGGCCTTTATGAGCTTCAGTTCAGTTCAGTCGCTCAGTCGTGTCCGACTCTTTGCGACCGCATGAATCGCAGCACGCCAGGCCTCCCTGTCCATCACCATCTCCCGGAGCTCACTCAGACTCACGTTCATCGAGTCCGTGATGCCATCCAGCCATCTCATCCTCGGTCGTCCCCTTCTCCTCCTGCCCCCAATCCCTCCCAGCATCAGTCTTTTCCAATGAGTCAACTCTTCGCATGAGNCTCCCGGAGTTCACTCAGACTCACGTCCATCAAGTCCGTGATGCCATCCAGTCATCTCATCCTCTGTCGTCCCCTTCTCCTCCTGCCCCCAATCCCTCCCAGCATCAGAGTCTTTTCCAATGAGTCAACTCTTCGCATGAGGTGGCCAAAGTACTGGAGTTTCAGCTTTAGCATCATTCCTTCCAAAGAAATCCCAGGGCTGATACAATATCATATCAGAATTAAGTGAATTTTTGAAACGTTAATTTCTGTCCTTCACTGAGTTACCTATGTTCCATACCTCTGCTGTTTTGATCTTTTTCAAATATTTCTTTGGGCTTGAGTATGATTTTTATGCCCTTCCCTGCTGTCTACCTATAAAAATCTCCTGACACTGTATTGAGAAAAAGGATAAAAGGGAAATAACACATATGGGAATGAATAATAATTCCATATATTAGAATATTATATCAGGATTTTCTGGGAAGCCTGACTCTAATTCTTCCCCTCTCCTCAGGGCCCTGGGGTCACTCGTTCCTGAGTGCTCTGCTTCTTCATCTTTCTCTCTTCAATCAACATCTCTCCTTTTCCAATCCGTAAATGAGAGTTCCCAAGACACAGGATGACCCTGGGGTTTGTGCATTTCTTCTCCTATCACTGTACCAGGGAGGCAAGATCCCAGTCCCTGCTTGTATTCATAGGTAGCTATGAAAATTTTGGCAAAGCCACTTTTCTGCTTCCACATTTTCAGTTCTGTGATTTAAATGAATACAATATTGGCTATATTTACTTCACAGTGTTTCAGTTCCGTTCAGTTCAGTTGCTCAGTGTTTAGTGAGGTTCAAATGAGATGAAGTATTTGAAAGAGACTTGAAGAACAGAAAGAATTTTGGATAGGATAATTTCTGAGATATTATTTTTATCATTTTCTTTGTAATTTTTTTCCTCTCCAACTATTATTCAAGCAGGTAGCCAGATTCTTTTCTCTCTCTCTTTTTAAAAATTTTTTTGCTGGTGGAATTTTTTGCACAGGGAGAATTTAAGCTATCTGAGGTTTAAAAATTTCCTCTTATCTTTTATAGAAAAGATTATGCTAGGAACACTTGGAGAAGGAAGGAAGAGGAGAGATGTAGGCAATGAGAACAAGATAGAAGAAGGCTGTCCCACTTAGACTAGAAAGGTTATAGAGATTTATTGCTTTCATACCGCACAGCCTGAGGTTGCCCCTGAGGAAGGTAGCAAGGCCTCCAGACAGAAGGCTTCATGACAGAGATATTAAAACCTGACTGTCTGCTCTGCTTGCAGAGGAACAGAGAGAAGTGGAGATCTACATCAGTTCATGGGCAAGTGTTATTTGACCAAGGAGTCAGGGGCTTGAAGGAAAGGATTAGTGGACCGATTAGAAGGGGGTCTGAAGAAGACTTATGTGGATGGGCCTCTCAGAGTGGGCAGACCGAGGATATTTGTGTCCTATACAGAAGTTTACTCAAAGGTACCCATTGAAAAAGATCCTCAGTAAACAAGTAAGTGATAAGACCCATCTTGTGAATGTCAGTTAACTATTTTCCCCAGTCACCCTGGTGCCTGACAGTGGGCCCGGCAAGAATGTGGGCTTAGGAATATAGGCTCCCTTTCATCCAGGCTGATCTGGCTACTTGCCCTGACAGTACCTATCTAATCAACATCAGAAATCACAATGAACTCTCCAAATGGCATCAATTCCAGGACTTGTCAGTCACCTAATGGCAGGTGGCTTACACTGAACCTCCATCATCACAGAGGAAAGACACACTCTGGATCTGGATTTGTCTCTTTGCCTATAATGTTTCTGCTAGCACCACTGTTCACGGACTTAGGGACTGTTCTGTTTACTCTCCTGGAACCCCATAAAATTTTTTTCCCCTTAAAAATCTTGACTAAGGAACTCCATTAAAAGAATAAGAATTGAAGATATGGTTTCATGTCCAGAGGGAGAAGCTGCCTTGATAGAATGGTGGAATGATCTATTAATAACACACGTATATTGCCTCTTGTCAGGCTGGGGAATTGCCCCACAAGCTATACTGAATTCTCTGAGCCAGCAACCAATATATAATGCTATTTCTCCCAGAGCCAGAATATTTACAGTACAGAATTATAAGGAGCAGTGGTCCCTTCATTATAATTGCTAACGACCTAACCATGTAACTCTCATTTCGATGTTACGCTCATAGCTTCCAAGGGAGGAATACGTCCTCTCGGAAACACCAAAAGGGTTTCACAGAGTAGGAGCTGAGACCATCACATAGCCTCTTGAGTTCTTCATGCCGCTGAACCAGCAAGGATGGCAACCCACTTCAGTATTTCTGCTATACTGACTGGGGAACTTGATCATAATTAGAAATTAAGAACAGGGTTAGTACTACACCGCGAAGGGAGGCAGGACTGTGTCTGAAAGCCCAGGGGTTTTTTGGGGCAATTCTTTGTACTCCCAGATCCATGTAACATCTCTGGAGGATTAGAGCAACCGTAGCCTAGCAGGAACCAGGTATGGTTCAGCTTTTTCAGGGGTGGAAGTTTAGGCTACCCTAACTGACAATCACAACTCGCGAAATTATTGTCTGAAGACAAAGAGAACAGTGGAAAGGTTGTAGAAGAAGGGACTTGCAAATACCAACGACGGCCCATAAACTGTGTAGAAATAAGGACTGTAATCATCATGCATATTTTCGTTGTTTTTTTCCTTTTCATTTTCTTTCCTGAGGCCTACCAGTATCCGAATCTAATTATGGAACAGGCCTATGTCTGGAAGCAATGAGAAGCAGTGGGTTTGACTTTGAGGAGATTCCTTGTCCTCTGACAAATCAACAGTCTTGGGGGATACTAAAACAGGTTATCATGGGACTTCCCTAGCGGTCCAGTGGTTAAGACTCAGCGCTTCCACCAGGTGCCTGGCAACCTGTCAATAAATGCTATACCTTCCTTCACCACCTACACACACACACACACAGACTCAGCAATTCCAATGCAAGTGTTGCAGGTTTAATCCCTGGTAGCAGAACTAAGATCCCACATGCCACAAGGTATGGAAAAATAAATAAACAAATAAAACAGGATATCAGGCAGAGATACTAAGATTATCAGACAGAGGAGGAAGGGTTGCTTCTGGGAAAGTGGTGCAAGTGATAAAGAATCCACTTGTCAACACAGGAGATGCAAGAGACGTTGGTTTGATCCTGGGTCTTGAAGATCCCCTGGAGGATGGCAACCCACTTCAGTATTTCTTGCCTGGAAAATTCCATGTAGCCTGGTGGGCTACAGTCCATGGGGTTGCAAGGAGTCAGACACAAATGGGCACACATGTCCCTAAGACTCAGTGGGATTTGGGGATTCAAGGCAGCTGGATTCATTAGAAACTACCCAAGGATTTCCATTCTCAGGATCCCACTTTCCTAATTAACGCCTAGAAAGCTTGCATGGTAATGCACAAAGCTGCAGAATCAAACTTTGGTTTGTTTTTTTGGGTACTTCAACTCCACTGGTTCAAGAAATAAGACATTTTTTTTTAGGTAGTCAAGGAAGCTTTCTGATTCTGACAGTGCCCTGAATTAAAAATGTAAATCTCTGACTTTGTCATTTAGGTAAGCTTTCTAGTGCAATTAGAACCACACCCCACAGCTCACATAAGTTCCACCTCAGTAATTTTGCTGTAACAGCGACTGTGTGTGCATGCTAACTCGCTTCCGTAGCGTCTGTCTCTGTGTGACCCCATGGACCAGGGTCCACGAGTCTCCTCTGTCCACAGGATTCTCCAGGCAAGAATGCTGCAGTGGGTTGCCATGGCCTCCTCCCGAAGATCTTCCTGACCCAGGGACTGAACCTCCATTTCTTACATCTCCTGCATTGGCAGGCGGGCCTTTTCACTGCCAGTCTTGTTTTCCACTGACAGATCACTACTGATTTCAAATCTGACCTATGTACATGTTAATATCCACTATACGCTCATATTATGTGCTAGGCTGCTTGGGAAGAAAGGGATACAAATGAAGGAAAGAAATGGGCCCTGACCTCAAATATGTTGTGATCTTATACTTGGTAGCTAAAAGAGTTCTCCTAAACTCTGGAAAGCAAACAGCATTCCTTGAGCTGCTCTATTCCCTTTTCACTAGATGACCAGTGGGCGCTATATTTGTTAAGCCGAGTGACAGAGGAAAGAAGTTTCTTGAGTCCTCCCATATTTTTCATTGAAACAATGTTATAAATGATGGTTCTTTTTATACACATTCTTCAAAGACTATTGAACCCTAAAAGTTACTGAAATGCAATGCTATTTGTATATAAAACAGTCTGTTTCTGGAAAAATTATAAATAAGCTTTAAGTGAATAACCAGGAAGCCTAATTATTATCCAGACATTGTTTCTATTATAAAATATACTTCACATCTATTATAAGACATTGAAAAATATTCTTACCCTTTCCCTCTCACCTAAGCATACAGACCAACTCTGGCATCTGTGGCAGAAAGGGAACCTTCCCGTCCTGGTCACCTCTCAGTGATTCCATGTGGTCTGACAATTAAGGAATCATCCCTGCTGGCTAGGGAAGCATGTGGCAGAGGGCATGGCGGGCAGAGAGGGCCTTCTCAAGGCACTAGGTGCAGACTGCACCCTCCCAACCAGGCCACCAGCAGCAGCATTCACTCCACACGTTCCAAGACAGAATCCTTTCCTCAAAGACACCTTTTACTTCTTTCAGAATCAGTACCTGACAAAATAACTTTGCCAAGGTCACTCAGCAAGAGTATCAAACTAAGTTTTCAACCCACGCTAGTGTTCTTGCCTAGAGAAGTTCATGGACAGAGGACCCTGGCAGGCTACAGTCCATGGGGTCCCAAAGAGTCAGACACAGTTGAAGTGACTTAGCACTCTCTTCCTCGAAAGACCACATTCCTTACTCTGTGTGCTTTAGTACTTTCTAGAAAATACAGTCACTTTTAAAAATAGTTCACATTTCCCACCGAGTTATCCTGAGAAATGAAAGCATGCCTTGCCTCAAAGCTTTCTATTCACTTTTGAGAGCTATGGTCTCAAACCCGACAGCACTTTAAAATCATCTGGGCTGTACTCCAGACCAACCAACTAAATCAGGCTCTATGCAGGCAGGGCTTTTTTTCCCCCCCAAAGTTCCACATATGATTCCAGTATATTCCAAGGGTTGAGAACCACTGGTTTCTGAGTATCAGACCTAGGCTTGAAGTTGACAGCTATAATATGCTGCCTGTTTTAGCAAGGTACCTAGTGTCATATTTTAAAAATTCATGCTGGTTACAGACAATGTATTTGAGCATCTCACACCGTGTCTGGCACGTAGTAGAAATACAATAAATGTTAGCATTAAAACTGGACAGTGCTACAATGAAAAGAAAGTGGGGTTGCAGTTAGACCTGATTTCAAATCCCAGTGTTAGTATTTTTAGATTTTTGTAAGTTTAATATTCTGTGGCTTTGTTTCTTAGTTTGTAAAACAGTTATAATAATTCCTCTCTCATAGAATTGTGATAAATTTTTTATCAAAATTGGGAAAATGTTTGTGAAAAACCTGGCATATTCCTCCTATTGTTTGTAATCTATGTTAGTAAAACAGTCATTGAAAACAGTTACAGAATGTTCCTTATATTTAGAAATGTTATGTTTTAGGTGTGGAAATGTACAGGGTTTTTTGGTTTAGTATAACAGATTAAAAGGACAGTGTGGATTCTATTTATTCTTTACTATTCCACACTCTGCTACTGAATAAAAGCATAGAGATTTGATGATTGGGTATGATAAAGGGGCTTACTGAAGAGAGTACAGGTGGAGCCCATTGGGTCAATGAGCTGGGACAAGAAATGCAGGCGTCTGGGTTCTCCCATCCATGCTCTGAGAAGAGAGGTGGCCTGTGCCTGAGCCAAGTGCAGATCGAAGTGGCCCAGAACACAGCGGGGAGCCAGGCTAGCCGGCACAACTGCCATCATGAAACCGAGTCCAGAAGAGTCTTTAGCCGCTTCAGTCTCGATGCAGTCACTGCTGCCGCAGGGGCTGCCATCGAGATGAAATGTGTCAGCAGTGTTAAAGCAAACGTCCCTGCTCCATCTGGAGAGCAAAGTCTATAAATAGGAGATCTGGACATGGCTCACACCAGACCCTTGTGTCATTATCTGCCTTCACAGGATGTGCCTGGCACAAAGGGCTAAGAAATCTGGAACAGTGCCTGACATATACAAGGTACTCAATAAGTGTTCCTTGCATTGAATTGACCTGTGTCCTCTGCCTGGGACACTTTTCTGATGGAACTGGATGTTAACATTTACTGGGTCCTACCAACTGCCTGGCCCTGTCCTAGGCACTTTATATAGAGATCATCTCATTCATCTGGCAAACCCTTGCCCATCCTTCAAGATCTAGCTCAAATGTCACCCATTCTGTTCAACCTCTTGATTCCCTGAGGCAGAGCCCTCTGTGGTTTTGCACTGACAGCTCTTTGCTCAGTCTTCAGAAGGGCACTTACCACCTTCTACTTTAACATATCTGTTTACAAGTCTGTCTCCCCCACTGGGATGAGAGGTCGTCAGGGGCATCATGTCTTTATTACTTTTTTTGTTACTGGTACTTAGCACAGCATCTGAGGCAATTAATTTTCAAAACTCATTTGCACTTCTTCTGACTAAATAATGTCATGTTGAATATATTTATTTTAAAAATGGCATCTTTCTACACCTAAAGCCAGCTAACATCTTTATATAATTGCGGAAGGACAACTTTCATATAACTAAGGAAGAGTGAATCCTGCATTGCAGAGTCTGAACTGGTTAAGAGTGAGATCTGTGGCCTAGCTGCACACATCACCTCTGAGAATGAACACCTCACAGGAAGTGCCTGACATACTCCCACTGGCACCTACCTAGGGACCCAACTGGAGTTCTCAGGATATCGACAGTACCCGGCCACTGTCTCCTGGCAGGACCTACAGGCTGCAACAAAAAGAATCATGAGCGGATTTATATAATAAATATGCTAACACATACGCACCCATCATTTTTCACTAAAGCATTATCACCTGAAAACTTAGACTCCAGTTATAAAATGGAGAGATGACACTTGCTTTACCGATTGAGCGAGGATTAAATGAGATAACATATATGAAGTGTCTGATACAGTGACTAACTTATTGCTACCAAAAAGGAGTGGTAGCTATTTTATTATCCTGCAACCAGAAAATAGTCTATTAACCTTCCAGCTTTCTGATTCCTTTATTGCATTGAACAGCATGGAGCTGGGAACTTCTCAAGAAAAATTCCTCAAGTCCCAGATGTTTGACATGAGCAAGTGGTTGAATGATGGTGCCATGTATTGAAAATGAGAGGTCTGAGTGGGAAGGAGAGGATGAGTAACTAGCCATGTTAAATTAGAAATTCGTATTAACTCTCCAAAAGAGATTAACGTACTCTGTTGAATATGAGTCTGGAGAAAACATCAGCAAATACTTAATACTAAAGTCATAGGCTTGGATGAAATATCTATGGAGAAAACATACATATTAAATGTAGCTTTTCTTTTTTTCATAGTTATAAAATCTGTTCTAAAATTTGCTTTTTCTACTTAGCATGTGATATTCATCTTTCTATGTCACTGCATATGCCTAGATTTACCTGGACATACTAAAATCAATTTAGTTTAATTTATTTCTAATTATTGAACATGTAGGGTATTTTCAACATTTCAATATAATAAACTCCACAAATATTTTTAATAGTTTGTACTTGTTGACATGAGGGGAAAATTCTAGAAAACATATTTGCAGGTCAAAGTGCCTGGCATATTTAAAATTTTGAAAGAGAATGCCAAAATGCTCTACAAAGTGGATAAAAATTAAAAGTTACACTCCTACTAAGAGGGAAAGAGGGGGTTATTTTCCAACGCTTACTCTACCACTCGAATGAGAGATGGTGTTTCACTGATATTTTAATGATATTCTTATTTGTGAGTGATGTTGAACGTCTTTTCAGATGTATTGGAAATCTGTATTTCTCTTTTGTTATTTTCCTACTGGGTTGTTAACTTTTTTTTCTTATTCTTAAGGGTAACTGAAGGGAAGAGAAATATAGTCTTTTCCCTCTCATAAGTGCTTCATTTCCCCCTTTGTAATGTTTGTCTTCCCAGGGATTTCTATCCCTGGTCACATGTGTTATCTGGTACTGTACTTGCCTTCCTGCTGTAAACAATTAGAAAACAGGATAAAGTACAAAAACAAACAAACAAACAAAAAAAAAACAAAAAAAAACACAACTCTTTCAGAAACTGGATACAGACAGAATAAATATACATGGGTGCTGAATTTCGTCAAAAGCTTTTTCAGTATCTATTGAGATGATCCTATGGGTTTATTCTTTAGTTCGTTGACGTGACATATCACATTGATTGATTTGTGGATGCCAAAAAATCCTTGCATCCTTGGGAGGAAGCCCACTTGGCCACGGTGTATAATCTTTTCACGGGCTGTTGCACTTGGATTGCTGTTAATAGTGTTTTGTTGAGGATTTTTGCGTCTGTGTTTATCAGTGATACTGGCCTGTAGTTCTCTTCCTTGTGTGTCTTTCTATGGTTTTGGTATCAGGGTGATGTTGGCCTCATGGAATGAGTAGACATGGGCAGAATAAGACTGTGGTCTCTAAGAGAAGGGCAACGATTGATCCATAGAATAGCACTGGACCAACATTTTGGATCACAATGCAGAGGAGTGAAAGCCAAGCAGACTACAATAATCTTGCTAAGCTGGGGAAACAGAGGTCAGAAATAGGAGAGGTCAAGGGCACTGGATATTATGGGGTGGAGTGCTGGAGAGAGCAGGGAAGGCAATGGCACCCCACCCCAGTACTCTTGCCTGGAAAATCCAATGGACGGAGGAGCCTTTGGTGATGGACAGGGAGGCCTGGTGTGCTGTGATTCATGGGGTCGCAAAGAGTTGGACACTACTGAGTGACTGAACTGATGCTAAAGCTGAAACTCCAGTACTTTGGCCACCTCATGCGAAGAGTTGACTCATTGGGAAAGACTTTGATGCTGGGAGGGATTGGGGGCAGAAGGAGAAAGGGACGACCAAGGATGAGATGGCTGGATGGCATCACTGACTCAATGGACATGAGTTTGGATAAACTCTGGGAGCTGGTGATGGACAGGGAGGCCTGGCGTGCTGCAATTCATGGGGTCACAAAGAGTCGGACACGACTGAGCGACTGAACTGAACTGAACTGAACATTTCTAAAAACAAACCTAAAGTCCAATCCTACAGGCAGCTAAATGATAACGTGTGTGAAATTCACAGCCCTATATTCTCTTACATTAAAGTTGAAGCATTGATTGGAAAAGAATGAGAACCATGAAAATGGGAATGAGAGCAACTGGATTAATTCTAGCGAAGCTGGGGAGCTTGAACTTCCAAATTCTGCTTTCCACCTTTGCCAGTGGAAGCAGCCCATTCTTGCTTTCTAAAGAGGCTAGACTCTTTTCACTGAAAGAACCAATAATGACCTTTCCAAGAGAGTTTTCTAACAGGAAAATTTTAATCTTCCTCTTCTTGTTACTCTTGACGTACAATTTTATTAAGATCCAAGATGTTAGGCACAAAGGAAGAGGAAGTAGTATACAATATTGTAAGACTTTGCCAATATTCATTAACTGAAGCCTGGGGAATACTCATCATAATGCCTTCTAAGGGGCTAGACTCATATAGAAGGAAGGCAATATTGGATGAACCCAAATTTATTGATACAAGAGGAATTACCAGAAAATTTGAATTTAAGACATTAAACAAAGTAGCCTGGATTGGCCGGTTTGATTGCTTGCTTAAGACTTAGAATCAAAAATGGTTTGTGCTAACTGGGGCTGAAAAATCAGAACTAAGCTACTATTTTTTAGTAAAAGGTATTAAATATTTAAGGTAATTGGAATGCTTTGGTGACTTTTAAGTCACCCATCTTCTAATTATGTCTCTAGGGAAGGTCTGGAGGGTATCTCTTTCATAAAGGCTTTGAGAAGCACGGTCAGGGCAGGGAGCACAAGTATTCTTGAAGTCCTCTGGAATCCAGGATTAACAGAGTGGGAAATGCTGCTATTAAAATAGATTCTCTGCATTCAATGTGGTATACAGATGTTGACTTGGTGATGTCTTTTCTCTATACTTCTTAGAAACCATCTAGAGTAGCTTGCTTTCATCATCCCCATTATATTTAGTGTTCAGGGACTTTGAAAACCTATCTATCCCATAGTATATAACGCTGATTTAAAGCATTGCTATCACATTGATTGGACCCTCCTGGTAAGCAGGAAGTAGAAACCTTGGTATGTCACATGAGGACAGAGAGTAGGAAATATCCCCCAGGAAAATTCAGGGGTGTGACAATTCAGTGAAATTTCTGGGGGTCCAATAGTCTGGGACACATTGGTATAGCCTTCCATGGTAAGAAGTCCTCTTTAGCTACTAAGAAAGAAGCTAATTAGATTCTCTGTATCTCTTGGTGGTATTGTATATTTTAATGGACTGTAATGTTCCAAATCATCTACTGAGAAACCGGAAGGGCTTCACATTTTTTGGTTTTTTTGTTTTGTTTTGTTTAATTTTATTTATTTATTTATGGCTATGCTGGGTCTTGGCTACTGCGTGGACTTTTCTCTAGTTGCAACAAGTGGAGGCTACTCTTTAGCTGTGGAGCACAGGCTTCTCATCGCAGTGATTTCTTCTGTTGTGGAGTGCAGGCTTGAGGACGTGCAAGCTTCAGTAGTTGTGGCTCCTGAGCTCTAGAGCAACAGGCTCAACAGTTGTGGTGCGTGGGCTTGGTTGCTCTGCAGCATGTGGGATCTTCCCAGATCAGGGACTGAATCCTCCTGCATTCAATGTCTTCCGCATTGGCAGATGGATTCTTCACCACTGAGCCACCAGGAAAGCCCCCAGCTGCAAGTTTAAGTGGGTCCAGAGCAAAAGACAGCTCAGCAATATTTCCAGGCTGCAGTGCAAATTGTTCTCCCACTTGGTCATACAACCCAGCAGATCCATCTGTGTTTCAAATGTTTGTAGCAGATAGGAATGCTATATGGAGTCTTTGGCCAGACCCTGTAAGTAAAATACATCACAGACATTTCAGATTTTAGGGCAACCAGTCAATCCTAACGGGGAAGGCAATGGCACCCCACCCCAGTACTCTTGCCTGGAAAATCCAATGGACAGAGTAGCCTGGTGGGCTGCAGTCCATGGGGTTGCTAACAGTCGGACAGGCTGAGCGACTTCACTTTCACTTTTCTCTTTCATGCATTGGAGAAGGAAATGGCAACCCACTCCAGTATTCTTGCCTGGAGAATCCCAGGGATGGAGGAGCCTGTGGGCTGCCGTCTATGGGGTCACACAGAGTCGGACACGACTGAAGTGACTTAGCAGCAACAGGCCTAATGGGAGAATTTTTTTCCTATTCCATATCTCTTAGAATGGAACTTTAAGAAGCAAAAGAGANTTCTTGCCTGGAGAATCCCAGGGATGGAGGAGCCTGTGGGCTGCCATCTATGGGGTCACACAGAGTCGGACACGACTGAAGTGACTTAGCAACAGCAGCAGGCCTTCCTCAGTGATCAATGCAAAGAAATAGAAGAAAACAATAGAATGGAAAAAACTAGAGATCTCTTCAAGAAAATTAGAGATACCAAGGGAACATTTCACACAAAGATGGGCACAATAAAGGACAGAAATAGTAGGGACCTAACAGAAGCAGAAGATATTAAGAAGAGGTGGCAAGACTACACAGAGGAACTATACAAAAAAGAACTTCATGACCCAGATAATCATGATAGTGTGATCACTCACCTAGAGCCAGACATCTTGGAGTGTGACATCAACTGGGCCTTAGGAAGCATCACTACAGACAAAGCTAGTGGAGGTAATGGAATTCTAGTTGAGCTATTTCAAATCCCCTGAAAGATGATGTTATGAAAATGCTCCATTCAATACACCAGCAAATTTGGAAAACTCAGCAGTGGCCACAGACCTGGAAAAGGTCAGTTTTCCTTCCAATCCCAAAGAAAGGCAATGCCAAAGAATGATTAAACTACCACATAATGACACTCATCTCACATGCTAGTAAAGTAATACTCAAAATTCTCCAAGCCAGGCTTCAGCAGTACATGAACCATGAAATTCCAGATGTTCAAGCTGGTTTTAGCAAAGGAAGAGGAACCAGTGATCAAATTGCCAACATCTGTTGGATCATCAAAAAAGCAAGAAAGTTCCAGAAAAACATCTACTTCTGGTTTATTGACTATGCCAAGCCTTTGACTGTGTGGATCACAACAAACTCTGGAAAATTCTTAAGGAGATGGGAATACCAGACCACCTTCCCTGCCTCCTGAGAAATCTGTATGCAGGCCAAGAAGCAACAGTAGAACTGGACATGGAACAACAGACTGGTTCCAAATCAGGAAAGGAGTGTGTCAAGGTTGTCATTCTGTTTATTTAACTTACATGCAGAGTACATCATGAGAAACGCTGGGTGGGCTGGATGAAGCACAAGCTGGAATCAAGTTTGCCAGAAGAAATATCAATAACCTCAGATATGCAAATGACACCACTCTTATGGCAGAAGGTGAAGGTGAAGTCGGTAATCAGGAAAGGAGTGTGTCAAGGTTGTCATTCTGTTTATTTAACTTACATGCAGAGTACATCATGAGAAACGCTGGGTGGGCTGGATGAAGCACAAGCTGGAATCAAGTTTGCCAGAAGAAATATCAATAACCTCAGATATGCAAATGACACCACTCTTATGGCAGAAGGTGAAGGTGAAGTCGGTCAGTCGTGTCCGACTCTTTGCGACCCTGTGGACTGTAATCTACTAGGCTTCTCCGTCCATGGGATTCTCCAGGCAAGAATACTGGAGTGGATTGCCATTTCCTTCTCCAGGGGATCTTCCCAACCCAGGGATTGAACCCAGGTCTCACGCATTGGAGGCAGACGCTTTAACCTCTGAGCCACCAGGGAAGCTGAGTGAGCTTATGGCAGAAAGCGAGGAAGAACTAAAGAGCCTCTTGATGAAAGTAAAGGAGGAGAATGAAAAAGTTGGCATAAAGCTCAACATTCAGAAAACTAAGATCATGGCATCTGGTCCCATCACTTCATGGTAAATAGATGGGCGAACAATAGAAAGAGTGACAGACTTTAATTTGGGGAGCTCCAAAATCACTGCAGATGGTGACTGCAACCATGAACGTAAAAGACACTTGCTCCTTGGAAGAAAAGTTATGACCAGCCTAGACAGCTTATTAAAAAGCAAAGACATTACTTTGCCAACAAAGGTCTGTCTAGTCAAAACTATAGTTTTTTCCAGAAGTCATGTATGGATGTGAGAGTTGGACTATAAAGAAAACTGNTTTCAATGCTATTCTCCCAAATCATCCCACCCTCTCCCTTTCCCTCTCCTTCTCCCTCAGAGTCCAAAAGTCTGCTCTACACATCTGTGTCTCTTTTGCTGTCTTGCATACAGGGTCCTCATTACCATCTTTCTAAATTCCATATATATGTGTTAGTATACTGTATTTATACGAAAAAGGAACTTTAAAATAAATACCTGTCTGCAAGATAGGGACAAAGCCCTTAAGAGATGAAAATTTGTCTGTTGCCATTCTTTATATTATCCAAACAATGTAACAAAAAACAAGAAAATTCTCATTCTTATTATATATATTAGAGGTATCTTTGTATTTTTCTTACCTGTATGGAAGTGATAGAAGCTGAATGCCCCTGAAGGACTGCAACTGGTGCACAAGTTCGAAGACACCACACTCTTACAACTTTATCACAACTGCCTGCGGCAATGAGAGTATTTTCATAGTTAACAGCCATGTCAGAAATTTCAGCAGAGTGCCCTCGAAGTGTAGCCAGAAGGCGTCCATCATCTGTTGCCCAGATTTTCACCAAACAGTCATCAGAACCCTACAGCAACACAAAAGGATGAAAGATTTACAATGAAACAGAAATTCGTCCCCTCACAAAGGGGTCAAAAAAAAAAAAAGCAAAAACAAAGTGAGGATTTTATTAAGGTTGCTTCTAAGTATTTACTTTTTAGTCTCTTTTCTTCATATAATATGGATCTGATAGCAAATATAAAAGATGTCCAAATAATAGCACTGACAGTCTAAAATGATAATGGCATATGTGAAGAACTCCTCAAAGCTACTACCAATTCTAACAATTCAAAACATTTTTAACTCACATTTAAGTGTGGTGGCATTAAGTATATCTGCCATTATTTCTTTCCTTACACCTGACAGTCTTTTTTCTTAATTGCTTGAATATTTTGAATATTTTTTCTCTACAAATACTTAAAACTTTAACCTAAATCTACATGCATTTCTCATTAAACATGAGGCTTTCCTATAACCTCTGGTGAAACTATTATGAACTTCCTCATGAGAATTTCAAAAGAGCTTTAAAATATTAAAAAGCAATTCTACTCTAATGTGGTAGATATGTTATCTGTTTATAAAAACATTAAAATCATCATCCTCATCTTCATCATCAATAACATCCATATACTCATTTTGAAGTCATGAAAACATTAATGGAAGAGTCTTTAATGAACTCCAAGAAGTCAAACTTCTCAAATACAAACCACTTCCTTTGTTTTAGCATAGGAATTTAAAAAGAAAATCATGCCATTACCTACACTTTTACATTAACTTAGTACTGAAACAATGAGACTAAGCCTTAACTTGGAAACATTAGTCTGCTACAATTTTGTACAAAAAAGCATACAGTTAATAAAAATCCAATTTTAAAAATAGTATTGAATTCCAAGAGAGATATATACAATATTACAATATATAATCTTTGTTACTAACTGTGTAGTTCAACTACTCAACTATAAGGATGATGTAATCATTAATTAAGCAGAACTGGCACCAATTATGCTAAATGACAAATGAAAAAGGCATTTTAATGTTTGCTACAATAGAATGAAATCAAATTAAGTAGATAAAACTTGATTCACATAAATTAACCACCTTTAGAATATAAGGTCTTCTGATAATTTTTAAAAAAATTAGATTTCTCAAATAATAGAAGTCATTATAGTTCATCCATTTACTTACAAAAAAAGAGAAAAGATTTTCAATTTCCATTTATTTTTTTCTTGCATTCATGTGTCTAAAAAGGAAGAGTTGCTTACAAAGCATAATTCAATGCCATGAAGCCTCGCTTCCATTGTTGTAAATCTCTAATATGCAAGTATCATAAATTTTAAACTCACTGTAAAAATTCTTCTTCCACTTCTGTCAAATGCTACACAGTAGACAGATGACAAGTGACCCAGAATTCTCTTATGCATCTTCATGTGCTGGTAAGCAGCTGAAGGGAAAATATGGCTGAAACGACTACATCCGGTTAATTGCCTGGCTGAGGTGATATTCACTGAAAAACATAAAACCGAAGATTCACTTCTTAAAACCTAAAAGCGAAACCTACATTTAAAGTTAAACCATCAATATTATGATGAAACAAAAGGGTACACAGTTCAGTTCAGTCGCTCAGTCGTGTCTGACTCTTTGCAACCCCATGAATTGCAGCACGCCAGGCCTCCCTATCCATCACCATCTCCCGGAGTTCACTCAGACTCACGTCCATCGAGTCCGTGATGCCATCCAGACATCTCATCCTCGGTCGTCCCCTTCTCCTCCTGCCCCCAATCCCTCCCAGCATCAGAGTCTTTTCCAATGAGTCAACTCTTCGCATGAGGTGGCCAAAGTACTGGAGTTTCAGCTTCAGCATCATTCCTTCCAAAGAAATCCCAGGGTTGATCTCCTTCAGAATGGACTGGTTGGATCTCCTTGCAGTCCAAGGGACTCTCAAGAGTTTTCTCCAACACCACAGTTCAAAAGCATCAATTCTTCGGCGCTCAGCTTTCTTCACAGTCCAACTTTCACATCCATATATGACCACAGGAAAAACCATAGCCCTGACTAGGCGGACTTTAGTCGGCAAAGTAATGTCTCTGCTTTTGAATATACTATCCCGGTTGGTCATAACTTTTCTTCCAAGAAGTAAGCGTCTTCTAATTTCATGGCTGCAGTCACCATCTGCAGTGACTTTGGAGCCCCCCAAAATAAAGTCTGACACTGTTTCCACTGTTTCCCCATCTATTTCCCATGAAGTGATGGGACCGGATGCCATGATCTTCGTTTTCTGAATGTTGAGCTAGTCAGGGTTAAGAACTTGCTAGCAAAGCCAGCCTGCATACTTGTTGAGTTCTTCCTAGGTGTTTCGACTTGTTTTGGCTTAGTTTAGGCTGCTATTTTGAATGGTGTCTGTTTTGTTCATTATTATTTTCTAATTGATTACTTCCTGCATAAAGAAAATACAGGATTTAAGAATGCATTAATTTTGTAACTTGCCACCCATTGAATTTGCTTAATATACATATTTTCAGTCAATTATTTATATTTTATAGGCATTAAATTATACTACCTACAAAAATAATGACAACTCTGCCTTTTCTTGTCCTATACTTATGCCTTATTCCACTGCCTTATCTATTTGTGTTGGCTAATAATTCCAGAAAAATAACAAGTAATAGCTATGGTATCTTTGACATATTTCTGATTTTAATGAGGCTATGTATAGTGTTTCACCATTAAGCATAATGCTGGTTTATCACTTCAAGAAAGTATCTGTCTTAAAAGTTTTTTAATAAGGAATGATCCTAACTAAAGGACTCCTAAATTCTATCAAGTGTTTCACAGGAATAAATTAAGATGATCGTATCTTTTCTCCCTCTTTCTATCTAATAATATGTTGAAAAATATTAATAGATTTCAGATGTTGAACCATGTTGGTGTTGCTGGAGTGACTTGACTTCATTACAGTATATTGTTCTTTTCTGTGTACTGGCAATTCTATTTGCTAATGTTTAATTTAAATTTTTGGCTTAATTTTTTTTCTTGCTTTCACAGACAGGTGTTAGCAGTATTGTAGTAGCTTAAATTTTTTGGTAAGCTTTCTATATTAATTTATTTTTATTCTTTACTTTCCAAAAATTCTAGAACAGTGGCTTTCAGAGTATTTTGATTGTGACTCAGAGTAAGAAATATAACTTTAAAAGGGGACTTGACATAAATACATGCATTGTAACAAAAGTTTCAAATAATAATACTTGTCCCATGAGCTTGATTTTATGCTATTTTATCAGCATAAAGAAATGCTCATCTCAAAAAACTATTTTGAAAAATACTGTATGTTATTTGAGGATTTGGAAGAACCATCTAAAAACTGGTACTTTTTTCAGAAAGTAGCTCTCTGGTAATTATTCCATTTTCTTCCTTGTGTGTGTGTGTGTGTGTTTTTTTTTTCTAGACAATCTATATATTCTTAATGTCACATAGGTCTTAAAATTTATTTGCATAATAATTTTGCAGTATACTCTAATTCTTTAACCCTCTCACAGAGTCTGTAAATCACTTTTCTCTGTTCTTTCTGATTTAGAATATTAGTGCCTTCTTTGGAATTTCTAATATTGACTGACTTAGCCTAGTATATTCTTGTTTTTTCCTCCTTAAGGAAACAGGCTATAGATTTATATTATCAATTCTACTGCTTTGATGTTTCTCATTTTACCTTTTTATTTCTTTTCTGCTTTTTAAGGTTTAATTTGTAGTCTATTTTGTAGTTCATTTTCTATTTTTTTTAACTTAAATAGTATGTTATTTTCTTGTGTTTGAAACCATGACTATCTGCTGAACAAAGAAGTTGTATTATACAGCTTTGGGTGTATAATGTTTTAATTATTGCTTTGTATGCATTCTGCAGTATCAGTTTTCTTTCTTTCTTTCTTTCTTTTTTAACCAAGTTTGCTTTAAATAGTTTCCATATTTCCAAGCAGTTGAGATGCTCATTTTTATTTTGGTCATTCATTTTTTGTTGAATTGCATTGTTTTCAGAGAATGTGGTCTGGATTACTTCTAATTTTTGGAATTAACTGAGAGATCTATGTGTGTGTACGTGTGTGTGTGTGCATGCATGCACGTGTAGGCCAACATATAGTCAAACTTGTAAATGTTTCATGAGCTTTTAAAAATAAGATTGATTTTCAGTTACCAGGATATCCGTTTCCTCTATTATTTTATCAACCAAATCTATTTCATCAACCTCCTTGACTCCACTGTTCAAAATCACTAACTACTGATGTCTTGATCCAGGAAGTGAATTAAAGCAGGCTATTGCTATTCTGCTTCTGATTATATTTCCTTGTAGTTCTGCAGTTTTTCTTTATGTACTTTTACTGTATATTATTTATCCTTTTAAGATTTATAAAAGATATATCCTTTCTGTAGACCCTTTATCATCATAAAATTTCCGCCTTCATCCTGTATTATACTTTCTGCCTTAAATATCATCCTGTCTGACTAACATCATGACCTCAACTTTCTTTTTGCTAGCACTTGCCTGGCAGATCTTTCCCCACTTTTTTCTCTCTATTTTTCTAGTCATTTTGCTTTAGATCTTCCTTGCGTATATCATGTATACTCATCCCTCACTTTCAGTTCAGTTCAGTTCAATTCAGTCATTCAATCGTGTCCGACTCTTTGCGACCCCGTGAATCACAGCACGCCAGGCCTCCCTGTCTATCACCAACTCCGGGCGTTCACTCAAACTCATGTCCATCGAGTCTGTGATGCCATCCAGCCATCTCATCCTCTGTTGTCCCCTTCTCCTCTTGCCCCCAATCCCTCCCAGAATCACAGTCTTTTCCAATGAGTCAGCTCTTTGCATCAGGTGGCCAAAGTATCGGAGTTTCAGCTTCAGCATCAATCCTTCCAATGAACACTCGGGACTGATCTCCTTCAGAATGGACTGGTTGGATCTCCTTGCAGTCCAAGGGACTCTCAAGAGTCTTCTCCAATACCACAGTTCAAAAGCATCAATTCTTCAGCACTCAGCTTTCTTCACAGTCCAACTCTCACATCCATACATGACCACAGGAAAAACCATAGCCTTGACTAGACAGACCTTTGTTGGCAAAGTAATGTCTCTGCTTTTGAATATGCTATCTAGGTTGGTCATAACTTTCCTTTCAAGGAGTGAGCATCTTTTAATTTCATGGCTGCAATCACCATCTGCAGTGATTTTGGAGCCCCAAAAAACAAAGTCTGACACTGTTTCCACTGTTTCCCCATCTATTTGCCATGAAGTGATGGGACCAGATGCCATGATCTTTGTTTTCTGAATGTTGAGCTTTAAGCCAACTTTTTCACTCTCCTCTTTCACTTTCATCAAGAGGCTTTTGAGTTCCTCTTTACTTTCTGCCATAAGGGTGGTGTCATCTGTATATCTGAGTTTATTGATATTTCTCCCAGGAATCTTGATACCAGCTTGTGCTTCATCCAGCCCAGCGTTTCTCATGATGTACTCTGCATATAAGTTAAATAAGCAGGGTGACAATATACAGCTTTGACATACTCCTTTTCCTATTTGGAACCAGCCTGTTGTTCCATGTCCAGTTCTAAATGTTGCTTCCTGACCTGCATATAGGTTTCTCAAGAGGCAGGTCAGGTGTTCTGGTATTCCCATCTCTTTCAGAATTTTGCACAGGTTATTGTGATCCACAAAGTCAAAGGCTTTGGCATAGTCAATAAAGCATAAATAGGTGTGTTTCTGGAACTCTCTTGCTTTTTTTGATGATCCAGTGGATGTTGGCAATTTGATCTCTGGTTCCTCTGCCTTTTGTAAAACCAGCTTGAACATCTGGAAGTTCACGGTTCATGTACTGCTGAAGCCTGGCTTGGAGAATTTTGAGCATTACTTTACTAGCATGTGAGATGAGTGCAATTGTTACAAAAGTTAAATTTATACATTTTCAATTTAAAAAAGATTTCTAGCACAAATTAGTATTAGTAATAGGAATATTGTTAGGTATTGCTGGTATTTTTATTACACAGTGATAGTGACTTTAATATTTATTAAGCACTTACTTGACAACAGGCCCTGTTCTTGATATTTAAATTATTATCTCATGTAGTCCTCACAACTCGACTAACATTTCCATTTTGCAGATGAGAAAATGAAGTTTTCCTAATTTCTCCAAAGTCTGAGAGCTCATAGGTACTAACTGGCAAATGTGTTTCTTTATTCACAGGTTTTGGAGAGGGGAGGTTTTGTAATCTTGTTTCTAGTCACCTACTGACACTCTACTCAGTATTGTGAGTATCCCAGGTACCTACCATTTCAGCAAGAAGCTGTTGGTCTGTCCCATAGTTCATATTCCATTCCATAACCTTGCACTTGCTCAAGTACTGTTTCATAACTATGACCCACTTCTCTTTAGGTGTAGGGCACTGTTGTATATAAGTATACTCAATGCCAACCACAACCAGTGAGTGTTAAATAAATTTGTCGAGATGAAATTCTAAGTAGGGTCTTCACCACATTTCATCAAGTTTTTAAGCTTCACCTGTTATCTCATCAGATTTGTCTTCCAAGTCTGAGTGTAGATGAAAAATGTTAGATTTATTCATTTATTAATGATTTATTAATTTTAAATGAAGGTAGACTATTTTATTGCATTACAGTGGATTTAAATTCATTATCTCAATAATGGACATGTTAAAATGTCCATTATTTAACACAAATTTTGAGTCTGAATAGTAATGCCTTATTTGTGGGTTTTATTCAATACATTTCTGCATGTTACGAAAAAGAGAATAGATGCATAAAACTGAATTCAAAGTTTAACCTGAAGTCCCTACGACCTTAGAAAGCTTAACAGTACAGGTGATGTAGTTCTTAGAGTTCCCAGCAGGGGCCAGGATGTTCATGTTAATGAACATTCACATTAAATGACAATGTTTTTACTGTAATTCAGCATTGTATCTGCTTTTAAACCAATAAGAAAGTCAAACAGAACTTTTTATAGTTAAAATTACCAGGAACTTCTGACTTACTCATTAAAAATTTTAAGAATGTAAATATATAATTCAAAATATCAAAAAAAAAGAGTTTGACAGAAGTGGTAATGTTCTGTAACAAAAGGCTCACCCCTGATATCTGAGCAAACGGGACGCGTAAGTCGTTGTAGTCAGTAGGCACTAAAACCCACACTAATTGCCAGACTCAGGTCACTGGGTCTTTTGGTTGCCAAGCCAGACCATGGACCGGGTCCAGGAACAAAGGTCACGACTGTGGCATTGACCCAGGAAATTGAGCACTGACCTTATTTGTTAATTTTAGAATATTAAAAAAAAATTCTTAACTCATTATAAAAAAGTACGGGTGCTTCAAAAGTATTTCAATGCAAATTGCCTTTGCAAATCAAACGAGCTTTTAAAAGTTAATTCTAATTTAAGTCGTGTAACCTCTCTCAGGGCCTCAGTTTCTCCATCTACTCAAGAGTAGATCAGATAGGATCATCTTAAAATTCTGATGTTCCTAAAATTTAATTTTTTCTCTTAGACAATAGGCATCATTTTTTTTTTTTCCTGTCTCTAGTTCTTGGCATGGTCTTAGCACAAACCAGATGCTCAGGAAATGTTAAATGAACAAATGAATTAATAAATAATTCTTAGAGTTCCTCTCTAGGAATTTACAGAAGAATTTGGAAGCAGAATTCCTCTGAAAGCCAATCTTCCGTGCATTATGAAAAACAATGCTTTAGGCAGTTTCAAGGAAATGAGAAAACATTTTCTGAATACTCTTGAAAAAAAGACTGAATTCTTCTATGGCTATCACCACATCCAAAACACTACCTGAGTAAAGAGGCAGTCATTTTTTTAAAAAAGGTTTAAAACATTAAATTAAAAATTGAAATCTAAAACAAAATTTAAGAAATTTTTTTTAATCTGCAGAAACATACTTTGTATTGAGTCTATGGTTACCAAAAATCTCCCCAAACAAAATGCCAAGAATTGCAAGATTTTCTCTTGGGAAGTGTTTGTTTACTGGAAGGCTTATTAACTCAATAATAAGAGAGAGTAAAGACTTCAAAACTAAAGATCTGTTTTTGTCAGTTCAACCTATATTGTCATCTGCTCTGGAAACCCTGAGCTTGTTCTAAAGTAAACTGAACTATCATGAAGAAAATCAGCCATCAAAAATAATGACAATGAACCTCTTACACTCAGTTTTTTCTCATTTGCAAATTTAAAAAATTTAACTTCATTAAGTCAGGGGACCAATGTATAGCTGCAGGCAGGAATTTTATGCCTTCTTAATCCAGAGGGGTGGGCAATGGTGTGGGTTTAGACCCGAAGTAAGTATGTGGGTGCAGCAAATATGACAGCCCAACTAGAGACTGCTATAACTTATATCAGAGAATCTGAAACTCCCTATAGGCTATCTCACTGTATGTGCATTCAACATAAACAAAAAGAAAATTCAAATCCAGTAAAAAGAGCTAAACAAACAACAGTCAATGATTTGGGCAAAGGACTTAAGCAGCTACGTTTATTTGCTATTAGTAGAATAAAGAAATTTTTGAGCCTGGTTCTCAATGCTTGAATAATAAGATTCCTTTTCAAGGAAAAACAATTTTTTTGAGCACTCATAGATAAAAGTCAAATCTATCACTTTAGATGTCACTTGAAACCAACTTGATTATAGTAAACAAACTCAGCTGTAAACATTTTTTTTTTATAACACTGTAGACACTGTATTTTTATACACCGTATAAATGAAGACACTGAAGATGTAAAGTGGTTGCCTGGATGATCCAGAATATGCAATATGCATCAAAAACTGTTTTTTAAATGATACAAATGAACTTACTTACAAAACATAAATAGAGTCACGGATGTATAAAACATACTTACAGTTACCTAGGGGGATGGAGGGAGGGTAAACTGGGAGCTATGAATTGATACAGACACACTACTATATATACAGTAGGTGACTAATAAGAACCTGCTGTACAGCGCACAGAGCTCTACCCGATACTCTGTAATGACGTAATAGGAATAGAATCCCCAAAGAGCGGATATGTGTACATGTATACACTGATTCACACCCCTTGCCTTGCCTAAACACAGACACACACACACACCTTGCCTCGCCTAAACACACACAGACACACACACATCCCTTTTGAGATTTCTTTCCTCTTCTTTGGCTACTTTTGACTCAGTTTGACCTAGATAGGACCTATGCTGGGTAAGGGCCTTGGCAGTCTTAAGCAGTCAGAGCAAGCACAGTTACTCCCTAGCAAGGTCTTGTTACTAGCTACAGAGTCTCTCTGTGCAGTTATAGATCATTGAGAGCAAAACTCCAGTGGGACGTTTGAGTCCCATGCATGCTCTCACAGAACTGCGAGAGGAAGAAAGGATGCAGGACCCACCAGCACTGGGACTGTCTACCAGGGCGAGCAAGAGGGAACCCGATAGAAATGCTGCGAGCCACAGAGCAAGCAAAAACACAAACAGAGCCACTCAGAAAGCCTGTAAATAGAAATATAACAACACATTATGAATATATAAGTATAAACATACCTACCGAAAAATCAGAAAGTTGAACTTTTTTGTATTCAAGGGGACAGTCATTCATTTATCAGTTCATTTGGGAACTGTAAAAATCTACCACACATATATAATTTTAACACCAAGTCTTTGACTCTAGTCTCTTTTTTCAGTGGAAAAGAAGAGGAAAGCAAATTATAACTTAATTTTTATTCTTTGAATTACAAATGTATAATTAATAAACTGGCATTTCCATTTCAGAAAGGAAGAAGAGAAATCACATTTTGCAGCTTTCCTGAACTAACACTGCTTCTAAAGGACAGTGAAATGCAGAAGTTTTGTTAACTGGGATATTATTATGATACGTTGCCATAATATGAATGTTATCATCTCAAGACTGACCTGAAAACCAAAATAAAGAAAACCCTCAAGACCAGATTTCAGTCTACCCCCTTGAGCTGACAAATGTTGGCCAAATGTCTTCCACAGAAGCTGTAAGTTAGTAATTGGTAATTATAAAACAATAAAGTGTATATTTCTGCTCTTAGCAATAATTATGTATCAGTTAAAAAGTATACATTGTCTAAAAATCACATCTGATGTATCATTAAAACAAAGTTACAAATATTAAGATGAGAGGACTTAAAGTTAGATGGGAAAATCTCCAATTGAAGCAGTATAAAATGCATTACTGTGGGGCAAAGTGTGGTCTGCAGATCCCTGGAGTGAAGACCCTTTTAGACAATCTGTGGAGTGAGAACCATTTTCATAACAAAGCTAAGATTTCCTTGCTATTCTCATTTTCTCTTACATGTGTAGTCGAGTTTTCCAACGGTTCCATGTTATGCAACATCATTATTACTCTGTCAGCAGATAGAATATATGTTTGCATATGTCTATTTTCTAACATTTCTCATTTTTAATTTATAATACATTAAATATTGATAGATATGACCCACATAAACAAAAGCTTTTGAGGATCCTAAATAACTTTTCAGAGCAGAGGAACCTTGAGACCAAAAGGTTTGAGAATTACTTTTTTAGGGGATACGCCTCAAGTGAAAGAGGATGCCTCATCAAATTTCCATTCAATACTGCAGAATCTAGATGATTGAACCTACAATTGAAGATTGCAGGCTTTGTGAAGACAGTGACTATTTCTGTCTGCTTTCTCCTCAGAATTCAGCAGGATGCCAGGCACGTAATCTGTTGTTGTTCAGCTGCTAGGTCACCTCTGACTCTTTGCGACCCCATGGACTGCAGCATGCCAGGTTTCTCTGTCCTTCACTATCTCCTGGAGTTTACTCCAACTCATGTCCATCGAGTCACTGATACCATCCAACCATCTCATCCTCTATAAGACACGTTATAGGCATTAGAATATTTCATAAAAAGTGAATTAATGCAGTTGAAACTCAAACAGCACAGGGGTTAGAAGTACCAACTCTCATCCAAGTTGAAAATCTACGTGTAATCTTACAGTCAGCCTTGGGTACATGCATATCCAAGGTTCTGCATCTGAGGATTCAACCAACCTCAGATAGTGTAGTACTGCAACAAGTTTAATGAAAAATGTGCACATAAGTGGACTCATGCAGGTCAAACCTGTGTTGTCCAAGGGTCCACAGTACACACACACATGCATACATGCATTTCTAAATGAAAGCTTTGCCATCTGACTTAGTTCAGTTCAGTTCAGTCGCTCAGTCGTGTCCGACTCTTAGACCACATGAATCGCAGCACGCCAGGCCTCCCTGTCCATCACCAACTCCCGGAGTTCACTCAGACTCATGTCCATCGAGTCGGTGATGCCATCCAGCCATCTCATCCTCTGTCGTCCCCTTCTCCTCCTGCCCCCAATCCCTCCCAGCATCAGAGTCTTTTCCAGTGAGTCAACTCTTCTCATGAAGTGGACAAAGTACTGGAGTTTCAGCTTTAGCATCATTCCTTCCAAAGAAATCCCAGGGTTGATCTCCTTTACAATGGACTGGTTGGATCTCCTTGCAGTCCAAGGGACTCTCAAGAGTCTTCTCCAACACCACAGTTCAAAAGCATCGATTCTTTGGCTCTCAGCCTTCTTCACAGTCCTTCTTCACAGTCCAACTCTCACATCCAAAACCACAGGAAAAACCATAACCTTGACTAGACGGACCTTAGTCGGCAAAGTAATGTCTCTGCTTTTGAATATACTATCTAGATTGGTCATAACTTTTCTTCCAAGGAGTAAGCGTCTTTTCATTTCATGGCTGCAATCACCATCTGCAGTGATTTTGGAGGCCCCCAAAATAAAGCCTGACACTGTCTCCACTGTTTCCCCACCTATTTCCCATAAAGTGATGGAACTAGATGCCATGATCTTCATTTTCTGAATGTTGAGCTTTAGGCCAACTGTTTCACTCTCCTCTTTCACTTTCATCAAGAGGCTTTTTAGTTCCTCTTCACTTTCTGCCATAAGGGTTACTCAAGGTCACATAAAACGTCAGCAAGAAACCCAGAACTATATTCCAGCTCTCTCTTCCTGTACTGTGATTCCCTGAGTCACGGGTACTTTTGTTTTTGCTCATTTTTGTTCTATAATCTACTGCGAGCGCGGATAATCAGATATTGCCACTGTAGGATGGCAGCTTCTTGCGCTGTTATGTGAACTGAGCGCATAACAGAGCAGTTTGTTTCTGGCTTTAAGCATAGTCAGAACAGTGTTATACCAAAGGGCTATCATCACAAGGAAATGGCAAAACTGATCAGATAAAACGCATCTTTCTCTCCTTCCCCACAACAGAGTCAAACTTTTCATGATTCATCCTTACTCTAATTCTTAGTCTCTTCCTTTCTTTGGCCACATCATCAAACTTCTGGCAAACTTTTACATTAATAACACTTGGAAGCTTCCAGAACGCAAATAGTAAAACCATTCATGTATTTTGGGAAATATGCTTTATACTCTCAAAGTTGTTTTGAAACGCACACCCCTCCCTGCTGCCACCTGGTGTTTGTAAGAGAGTTGAGAGAAGTTTGCTTGCTACCTTACTTATGGTTACACAAATGTAAGGCCCACTGAGTACAGAAAAGAACAGGGGGAAAGAAAACTACAGGTCTTATGAGGAGGAGCACTGGGCTCCTGTGAGAAGAAACTGCTTTCAAAGATGGGAAAGCTAAGACAAAGCCAATACAGTGGTTGATAACGCCCTCCTGGTCACCTAGAAGGAATTCTCTATGCACTCATCCTAGCAGCAAAGTCCTGTCCGAAGTTAGGCCCCCAGCACCCAGGCGGCAGTGAAGGTTCCTACTGCTTGTGAACCTTGCTGCTCTGAAGCCAAAGGAAGGTTGCAAATCATGGCACTGGAGAAGGAAAATACATTCTTGAAACTTCTTGAGTCCCTCTTAATTCATTCGGTACTGACCTCCGGAGATCCTGATTGGATAGAGCTGACTCTCATTAGTCACTGTGATTATGTTCTACCCAATCACTGCCAACATGAATAAGTGATTACTGAACCACTGCCCTTAGGGGAACTATAAGGTTAGATTCCCGTCAGCCTCTGGTCATGTTTTTGCTAAACAATCAATAAATAACCCTGTTTTGTGTGCATTTCTGTTTTAAAATATCTTGTTTAATACATACTGCTAATTCTTCAACATTGGATTTACAGCCAAAAGCCTTATAACTGAAGCCTGAATGAAGCTCACATAACACACATTGTTTTTCTATGAGGAAGACATTTTCCTTCAGTCCTACCACAGCCTTCTTGTTTAAAAATTGTGGGCAAAATATACATAACATGAAACTGACTATTTAACCGATTTTAACTGTACAGTTCAGTGGCATGAAGTACACCTACCTTGCTGTACAACTATGATCAACATCCATCTCCAGAACTTTTTGATCTTCTCGAATTGAAAATGCTTCATCTAATGAACAGCAGCTTTCCCCCATCATACCACACTCTTCCTCCAGCCCCCCCGACACCACCATTCTTCTTTCCATGACAGTCATCCTGTGCCTCGGAACACAGACCTTCAACACTATGCTTGGGGGGCACTGTAAGCAACAGGATCACTCCCTACCCCCACCAAATGCACACAAAAATATAAAAAGCATGGCGGTATGTCGATTGCAAAAAGGGCCCTTACTAAGTATGAGGGCTGAAACAAGAAAGAGAATTGACTTGGTTGACCGCAACTGGGATCCTGTGTGTTGGAGGCCTCAAATTTTTCATTGTTCTGTGCGTGTGCACAAATGCTTATTAAAGCGCTGTAAGTATTGATTATGAAGTTAAGATAAATGTCAGCAAGACATAAATGTGCAAACGTGGGATCCATAAATAATGAGCACTGACCATATAGAAATGATAATCTTTGTTTCCTTTATTCCAGGCAGTAAGGAGAAAGCGCTCACAGGGCTGCCTTACAACATTTTACTAGAGAGCTAGCCTCCGTCAGTCGGTAACTGGCAACTACAAACTGAAACAGTTCTAGTTCATGTAGAGGATAAATTGAACCCTAATCTCAAAGCCCTCTCCATGAAACAAAGACTAAGTACTCAAGTACCAGTTATCCGTCACTTACTGTATGACAGGCACTGTGCTCAACAATTTACATGTATTACTGAATTGCATGCCCCCAACACTCTATGAGGAAACTGAAGGTTATGGAAGTATCTCATTCATTATTACACGGTGGCAAACTGAGATCTGCACTCAGGTCTAGCCAACTCCAGGACCTGAGATCCCAATTGCTACACAATTCTAATCAAGTTAAAAGGGAAAACAGATTTGATTTGCTCAGAAGTGTATAGGGGCATATGTTACGATTATAACATTATAAAGATTTATATGTTGAAAAATAAATTTACCAAACAAATAAAACTTTATAAGCCTGATCTAATACTGCTCCACAACAAAGACTATCTGAAATCCTTCAGGGCATCTGGTTTGTGCCTGGTTTTCCTTAATCTTTAATGATGGGCAAATCTAATGCATTATGTAAGGCCATTTTTTCTCAAGAGATGTAGATACCTCTTAAGAATTTGATGAAAATGCATTAACTTTTCAGGCTACTGAGTTGCATTTTAGTGCACTGAGGCAGTAAATTAGTGTACAATGTGCGAAAGTAGTGACCTAAAAAATAAATATTTGATATGAACCACTGCACTCTCTTGGGGAAAAAAGTAATGGATTAACTCTCTTAGGAGTCTTTAGCTTCCGCAAAAGTAGTAGGAAAAATAAATCTCCTGTGGCCTGGAAACAGCTTCTGCTTCTTTCTGGCTATATTTGTTTAGCTTTTTAATAGTTCATTTGATTAGACCTTGTGGCTTCCAAAGCGAAGGTTGAAAGTTTGATCCCTACAGAGGCCACTTAAATTTAGAGAGCAAAAAGCCCCATTTTCTGCCTCCAGACCTTATCCCAAATCCCTGCCAAGAGTCTGCCCTCTGGTCAAATGAGAAACTTCAAAGGAAGTACTAGGAAGTAGCATAGTACTAGGAAGTAGAAAAATGTACCAGCATAGTAGTGAGAAGCAGAAAAATGGGCACCCTTTATGATGGTGTTCCTTTCCTTTTCTGTGTTCACAATGTTCGGATATAATTTAACAAAGAGTAGATAACTACGCTTTTTCTTTTACCAACGGAAAGCTGAGGAAAACTTTGTTACCCATCATAAAATTCACTATCTTCTAAGTTATTCTAAGATCAAATAGCTGACAATATCCTCTTTGTAATAAACGATGAAAAAACACATCCTCTAAGCAATATTAATCTGCAACTTTGATGGGAAGTAACTTAATAGTAGTCAATCGAAACTGAAATACAATTTTCATATGAATAAAAGATATTCTTTAAAAGTAATTCCATGAGCAATTTAATATTAAAGTAGGATTTTCATTATGTGCTAAGAATTTATTCAGGGAAACAAGTTTCTCAAATTATAGCAGAAAATCTTTTACTAGTATCACAGTCTTTTCATTGAAGTCTTCCTGAATAAATCTGTATTTTCTAATTATACAAGACTAAAAATAATTTAATATAACAAATAAAATTTTTTTATTTCAAATGCTTCCTTAAATAGTATAAAATCATTTTATTTTCTGAGGGAAAAACATATCAACTTTTTAAGTATGAAGTGTAAATTAAGATTTATTCACTTAAATTATAATTTTAAAGTTTCACATATAAAGATGAATAAGATCTAAGTGTATATGTTATTGTTAATAAAGTTTTTAATTTTTCGAATGTCACATACAGCTTTTATTATTCATAGATTTATTCCTTTTAAGAAGTAGTCAAATGAATCAGCTCACCCTTGACTGTAACAAAATACTGTTTGGTGACTTGTGACAGACAGGGTTTTAACCTCTGACAGTGAGATTCATTGTGGAGCAAGAGCCAATCACAGATCCCGACGACACTTGTCTCATCAAAGTTGGAATATAAAAAGCCACTTGGAATACAGTATAAAAGATTCACTGGTGTGGCAAGTTGTCTCTCAGACTGGGCAGGCATTAACGTTTGGCTTGGCGTTACTCAAAAGCAAACGAAAAGTAAAAGGAAGGAGTAAGAACAAGGAAAAAGATTGTATTGATTTTAAAACCATGCAAAAACTGCAAATCTTTGTTTATATTTACCTATTTATGCTGATTGTTGCTGGCCCAGTGGATCTGAATGAGAACAGCGAGCAGAAGGAAAATGTGGACAAAAAGGGGCTGTGTAATGCATGTGTGTGGAGACAAAACAATAAATCCTCAAGACTAGAAGCCATAAAAATCCAAATCCTCAGTAAACTTCGCCTGGAAACAGCGCCTAACATCAGCAAAGATGCTATAAGACAACTTTTGCCCAGGGCTCCTCCACTCCGGGAACTGATTGATCAGTACGATGTCCAGCGAGATGACAGCAGCGATGGCTCCTTGGAAGATGATGACTACCATGTCACGACGGAAACGGTCATTACCATGCCCACGGAGTGTGAGTAGTTCTGCTGGTGCAGGGCAGCGGCTCTGCCGACTGCTGTTCTAGTGTTCATGAGAAACCGATCTATTTTCAGGCTCTTTTAACAGGCTGCTGGCTTGCACGTAAGGAGGAGGGCAAAGCTCTTTTTTCAAGACTTCACGAGAAATGTACTAATGAGACTGAAAGCTGCTACATTATCTGTTTCCTTAGAGAGCTAAAAAGCTAAAAATCAAAAATGAAATGCTTGCATGGCATTCATGGTATATAGATTAGTATGACAACTATAACATGTTTATGTTTTCACAGCTTAATGCTACCCAGGTAAAGGATTGGGAGATAGTATCAGCCATGTGAAAAACTTACATGAAATTTCCTAATTGCATTTGGTTGCCTGAAATATGCAGTTATAATAATAGGGGTTTTTTCACTAATAAAAGAGAAAGGAAGAAATCTGTAGATGTTGAAGCTTATTTGGGCATTTGCTGAACACTTAGAATGACTTCTGTTATTCAAAACTATTTCTCATAGGGTTTTTATGTTCTTCATAGAGTATCTAATTTTGAAAGTTATTTCAGTGGAAAGGATAAAAAAATGTTCTTAATAAACTTAATGTATTAGTAAGAGCAACAAAGAAGTAAACACAGCATAATGATAAATCATGAGCCAATGAGCAGAAAATGCTAAGAAATAAACATTTTAATTGAGTAGGTTAAAAAAGTTCCGCTTATACCCTGACCATGGTACTGTTGTTGAGAGTACCTGGTCTGCACATATCTAGGAGGCACATGCTTAATAACCTTCTAAAATAATATTATTTTATTCCTTATAGGAGGGAGAACTATTACCTGTATGCAGTATCTATGTTGTTTCTGAAAGATAATATGTTTCATATCTTTCTGTGGCAGGCAGTTCAAACCTATACTCAAGGCAAGGGAGACAGGCACCTCAACAGGGAAGGCATGAGCAGAAAGAGTTTTGTGCCATGTGTCTGCGATCTGGCTTTATGCTACCCACTTTAGACTGGACTCAGAACAGTCTCAAAATACTGGTTTTCTTATTAAGTAACTAGGTTATAAGGCAAGGAATAAATTTTCCTTAAGACTGTGCTCTCAGATAATCCTGGGATAGATCTGCCTTATTTATAAACAATCTTGAGAAAACAAAAAGGCAAGAAATTGCTAAGTGCTTCTGCTTACAGTGAGAGCCTGGCCCTAAAGACAATGTTTTCTAAGTTTGGAAACAGCTTGAATACAACATCTAAATTTTGGTGCTAATTACCTGCTAGTTTTTACATTTTTTTTCCTTTAAAAGGCTGTCCCAGCGCCCTAACATAACAGATGCACTAGATTTTCTACTAATTCCCGAGGCTCAGTTAGTTGCTCACTGTGTCTTGTCCCCAGGTAATTCAGGCCTGGGGGAAGGGTTCCTTCCTCCAGACTGATTGGTACAGCTGCTCAGTAAGTGTAACTACTCAGATTCCCAAAGAATTCTAAGTGGATGTTCTTCCACAGTGTCTCTTGTTCTCTCTAATCATCATCATTTTAAAATTTCATCCACTTTTCATTCCTTAATAGAATTTTCCTTAGTCCACAGTTCTCTGGAAAGGAAGTAGGCTGCTCATAAACAGCTGAAAAAACGTATACCTAAAAGATTTTGAAAAGCTGTAATAATTGTTATATTTGATATTTTGCTGTTATGAATGAAATGCTGCATATTTTTCTATTTTAAAAGACTAAATATGCACACATTATTCCAATTAAAAAAATGTTCATAGATTGACATGGAGGTGTTTGTTCATTTTTCATAAAAATGATCTTAGTAACTTTTTTTCTTATTCATTTATAGCTGATTTTCTAGCGGAAGTGCAAGAAAAACCCAAATGTTGCTTCTTTAAATTTAGCTCTAAGATACAACACAATAAAGTAGTAAAGGCCCAACTGTGGATATATCTGAGACCTGTCAAGACTCCTACGACAGTGTTTGTGCAAATCCTGAGACTCATCAAACCCATGAAAGACGGTACAAGGTATACTGGAATCCGATCTCTGAAACTTGACATGAACCCAGGCACTGGTATTTGGCAGAGCATTGATGTGAAGACAGTGTTGCAAAACTGGCTCAAACAACCTGAATCCAACTTAGGCATTGAAATCAAAGCTTTAGATGAGAATGGTCATGATCTTGCTGTAACCTTCCCAGAACCAGGAGAAGAAGGACTGGTAAGTGATTACTGAAAATAACATGCTAAAAACCTTGTTATGTATTTATTCATAATGTGAATGAACAGTAGTGAAAAATAACTACTAGTTTCCTGTGCTTATAAGCCAGACAAAGGTACCTTACCCCGATGGTAGCCCTGTACCCAATAAAAGTAGGTGTCCCATTTCACATCCTAGGAAAACTCTCTTGATGAGGATTTAAAAGAAAAATCCTTGCATGAGGATTTAAAAGAAAAAAAGTTATACCATGGTCCTTAAGTTTTTAGGGAATTCTTTTGAATTGAAATTGAAATATAAAATGCTTTCCATTGATGTGCTACATGATTATATAAATAAAAATATGAAGTCTTCACAGTGGATTCTAGTACACACTGAACAACACATTTTTTCCCCCAGAAGAATGACAAATTTGTTAAAATTCTTTTGCTTAGTAAAGCAGAAAAATAAACTTTAAAAGTTATAAATAAAATAAAATGCTTTTACTTATAGAAATTAACTAGATATATGTTTAGGTTTATATACTGTTAAATATACTATATTTAAGATCTCTCATGATAAATATGTTCCTTGTTTTATAGACTATTGATGCACTGATGCATATGTGGATTACTTTGTGAATTACCCCTGATAAAATAAAAAATTTCAGGCTAGTTAACTTGTACTACCTAGCTATTTTCTGAACTGTCTTACTGTTCTTTAACAGGAGTTAACTTAGGTAATGTCAACTAATTTAATATAAAGTCAAACAGAAAATAATGCCTTATATATTATAAAAATTAATAAAAAAAATTTAAAATCTAGTATAAGTTTAGAGCTACTCACTCTTCTGGCTTATCTATGCTTGTATTTACTTCTGTTTTCAAAAACTTTTTTAATGTGACCATACTTTTAATTTCCATTTATTGATATAATTTACAACAAAAGATTATACTTGCAAGCTTTATAGTTTTTAAATGGCCTTATTTGTAAAGAATATCATATCTAAATGATATCTAAATATAAAGCAATTCATATCTAAATGAAAACATATTCTTTAAGAGATTGTAAAATTTTCCAAGTGATCAATTTTTCTTTAAGTATACTACATAAAATGCTATTGACTCCCCACATGATGTTATTTTGTATAACCTTAAATACCAATAATTACCAGGTCTATTTTGATTTTAATATAGGATAAAAAAGAATGTGTTCTTTTTCTAGGTAGCATTTTAATGATCAAAGTTGGTGACGTGACAGAGGTTTTAATTATTATTAAACAGATGACTAATAAGATGTATTCCTCAGACTTTTCCATATAAAAGGAAAAATGTCTCAAATTCATGAAAAGATTGGTACAGGAGGAGGATTAGCAAATTGGTTAAATATCTGAATGGAAACATATTTTAGTGAAAGAATAAAGGAAATATCATTGTATCTTTTTCTGACTCTGTGCCTCTCTCTCTTGGAGTTGGTGTTTCCAACCCTATATACTTACCACTATCTTCATCACTCTACCTTCCTTTTTCCCATTACATCTGTGCAGTACTGGGTGGCAACTATTTTGTTTCGGTGTTAATATCCAAGTTTCCCCGAACAAGACCAAGTGAATGGAGAATGAATGAGTATACCTATCCCTCCAGGAGTCATCAGACATATTTAGCCACCATATTTAATCAATAAGCAGGAAGACATAAGCTAGCCTTGTCCCTCTTCTTTCCTCCCTGCTCCTTTCTCTTCTCTTCCCCCCTCCTTTTACTGTCATCCATCAGTATATTCAGAGCATCTATTATGTGTCAGGCATTCAGATACTCAAACTGAGGAAAACAAGAATAAACAAGACAAAGATCTGACCACAGGGGAATTCCTATGGCTCCCGTAGACTCTGAGTCATAAAGGAGTGATCAAGCCTAGTGTGAATGAAAATTCCTTAATGCTGTGCATTTTCAAAAGAAATGTGACATAAGCAAAATGATTAGTTTCGTTCTTTGATAATGACTCCTTGCGGTAGGAGAGTGTTTTGGGATCTATTACTAACTCTTCTTTCCTTTCCATACAGAATCCTTTTTTAGAAGTCAAGGTAACAGACACACCAAAAAGATCTAGGAGAGATTTTGGGCTTGACTGTGATGAGCACTCCACAGAATCTCGATGCTGCCGTTACCCTCTAACTGTGGATTTTGAAGCTTTTGGATGGGATTGGATTATTGCACCTAAAAGATATAAGGCCAACTACTGCTCTGGAGAATGTGAATTTTTATTTTTGCAAAAGTATCCTCATACCCATCTTGTGCACCAAGCAAACCCCAAAGGTTCAGCCGGCCCTTGCTGTACTCCTACAAAGATGTCTCCAATTAATATGCTATATTTTAATGGCAAAGAACAAATAATATATGGGAAGATTCCAGGCATGGTAGTAGATCGCTGTGGGTGCTCATGAGATTTATATTTGGTTCATAGCTTATCCTAAAACATGGAAGGTCTTCCCCTCAACAATTTTGAAACTGTGAAATTAGGTACCA
The DNA here is from genome assembly GCA_006410675.1 of Oreotragus oreotragus. Taxonomy (NCBI): domain Eukaryota; kingdom Metazoa; phylum Chordata; class Mammalia; order Artiodactyla; family Bovidae; genus Oreotragus; species Oreotragus oreotragus. The sequence continues at coordinate 106,215 of SJYX01021567.1, read as the reverse complement.
CGGGCTATAAGCCTAGAGTATGCTACAGTCACTTAAGCACAAGCTACAGTATATGAACTAAAAGAGAGAATATATGCAATGGTTGGCATTTATCCATCAAAACAAATCATATAATAAAAAGTTTTATGATTTCCAGAGTTTTTCAACTAGGAGATCAAATTCCATTTATGTTCAAATATATTACAACATATGCAGGTGAATGAAAGCAATTCTCCTTGTCTTCTGGCGAATTAAAGGAGTATGCTTTAAAATCTATTTCTTTACAGTTTCACTTAATATTTACAGAAAAATCTATATGTAGTATTGGAGCTTTATAGTTTTTAAATGGCCTTATTTGTAAAGAATATCATATCTAAATGATATCTAAATATAAAGCAATTCATATCTAAATGAAAACATATTCTTTAAGAGATTGTAAAATTTTCCAAGTGATCAATTTTTCTTTAAGTATACTACATAAAATGCTATTGACTCCCCACATGATGTTATTTTGTATAACCTTAAATACCAATAATTACCAGGTCTATTTTGATTTTAATATAGGATAAAAAAGAATGTGTTCTTTTTCTAGGTAGCATTTTAATGATCAAAGTTGGTGACGTGACAGAGGTTTTAATTATTATTAAACAGATGACTAATAAGATGTATTCCTCAGACTTTTCCATATAAAAGGAAAAATGTCTCAAATTCATGAAAAGATTGGTACAGGAGGAGGATTAGCAAATTGGTTAAATATCTGAATGGAAACATATTTTAGTGAAAGAATAAAGGAAATATCATTGTATCTTTTTCTGACTCTGTGCCTCTCTCTCTTGGAGTTGGTGTTTCCAACCCTATATACTTACCACTATCTTCATCACTCTACCTTCCTTTTTCCCATTACATCTGTGCAGTACTGGGTGGCAACTATTTTGTTTCGGTGTTAATATCCAAGTTTCCCCGAACAAGACCAAGTGAATGGAGAATGAATGAGTATACCTATCCCTCCAGGAGTCATCAGACATATTTAGCCACCATATTTAATCAATAAGCAGGAAGACATAAGCTAGCCTTGTCCCTCTTCTTTCCTCCCTGCTCCTTTCTCTTCTCTTCCCCCCTCCTTTTACTGTCATCCATCAGTATATTCAGAGCATCTATTATGTGTCAGGCATTCAGATACTCAAACTGAGGAAAACAAGAATAAACAAGACAAAGATCTGACCACAGGGGAATTCCTATGGCTCCCGTAGACTCTGAGTCATAAAGGAGTGATCAAGCCTAGTGTGAATGAAAATTCCTTAATGCTGTGCATTTTCAAAAGAAATGTGACATAAGCAAAATGATTAGTTTCGTTCTTTGATAATGACTCCTTGCGGTAGGAGAGTGTTTTGGGATCTATTACTAACTCTTCTTTCCTTTCCATACAGAATCCTTTTTTAGAAGTCAAGGTAACAGACACACCAAAAAGATCTAGGAGAGATTTTGGGCTTGACTGTGATGAGCACTCCACAGAATCTCGATGCTGCCGTTACCCTCTAACTGTGGATTTTGAAGCTTTTGGATGGGATTGGATTATTGCACCTAAAAGATATAAGGCCAACTACTGCTCTGGAGAATGTGAATTTTTATTTTTGCAAAAGTATCCTCATACCCATCTTGTGCACCAAGCAAACCCCAAAGGTTCAGCCGGCCCTTGCTGTACTCCTACAAAGATGTCTCCAATTAATATGCTATATTTTAATGGCAAAGAACAAATAATATATGGGAAGATTCCAGGCATGGTAGTAGATCGCTGTGGGTGCTCATGAGATTTATATTTGGTTCATAGCTTATCCTAAAACATGGAAGGTCTTCCCCTCAACAATTTTGAAACTGTGAAATTAGGTACCACGGGCTATAAGCCTAGAGTATGCTACAGTCACTTAAGCACAAGCTACAGTATATGAACTAAAAGAGAGAATATATGCAATGGTTGGCATTTATCCATCAAAACAAATCATATAATAAAAAGTTTTATGATTTCCAGAGTTTTTCAACTAGGAGATCAAATTCCATTTATGTTCAAATATATTACAACATATGCAGGTGAATGAAAGCAATTCTCCTTGTCTTCTGGCGAATTAAAGGAGTATGCTTTAAAATCTATTTCTTTACAGTTTCACTTAATATTTACAGAAAAATCTATATGTAGTATTGGTAAAATGAAGTATTGTTATATACCATTATTTGAAACATCCTTAAACACTTGAATTTATATTGTATGATAGCATACTTGGTAAGATGAGATTCCACAAAATAGGGATGGTACGCCATATGCAAGTTACCATTCCTATTCTGATTGATACAGTACGTTAACAGTTTATGCCAATGGTGCTAATACAATAGGCTGAATGGCTGATGTTATCGGGTTTATCAAGCAAAAAGCATTCAGTAAAGTAATAAGTTCTCCTTTCTTCAGGTGCATTTTCACACTCCTCCCTATGGGCAATGGATTTTCCATAAAGAAAGAAAAATCATTTTTCTAGAGGTCTACATTCAATTCTGTAGCATACTTGGAGAAGCTGCGTTTAAAAGGCAGTCAAAAAGTATTCATTTTTGTCAAAATTTCAAAATTATAGCCTGCCTTTGCAATACTGCAGCTTTTAGGGTGAAATAATGGAAATGACTGATTCTATCAATATTGTATAAAAAGATTTTGAAACAGTTGCATTTATATAATATGTATACAATATTGTTTTGTAAATAAATGTCTCCTTTTTTATTTACTTTGGTATATTTTTACAGTAAGGACATTTCAAATTAAGTACTAAGGCACAAAGACATGTCATGTAGGACATAAAAGCAAATGCTTATATTTCGGAGCAAATTAGTTGATTAAATAGTGGTCTTAAAACTCCATATGCTAATGGTTAGATGGTTATATTACAATCATTTTATATTTTTTTACATTATTAGCATTCACTTATGGATTCATGATGGCTGTATAATGTGAATGTGAAATTTCAATGGTTTACTGTCATTGTATTCAAATCTCAACGTTCCATTATTTTAATACTCATAAATATTAAGCAAACCAAAATGATTTAACTCTATTATCTGAAATCAGAATAAACTGATGATATCTTACAAATTGTTAATTTTATTTTATAATTTGATAATGAATATATTTCTGCATATATTTACTACTATTTTGTAAATTAGGATTTTGTTAATCAAATAAATTGTACTTATGATTAAGTGAAATTATTTCTTACATCTAATGTGTAGAAAAAATGTAAGTTATATTAAAGTGTTTTCACCTTTTTTGAAAGACAACAGTTTTATGTTATAATGATTAACTCTAGATTTCTGGCTTCCACTTGATTATAAAAGTTTAATGACTGAGCACAAAAGTTTGGTTTAGAAATGTTAGGTCTGCTCCTCTAGTTTCTCATGAGTGAAATTCCTGTTAAATTGGTTCTGGTCAAGTTGCTTTAAACACACAAAAGCAAGGACTAGTTACATCTGTTTCATTTCTCTTTATCTTGACCTGAAAACTATTTATATGTTTTCTTAGGTTCAATTTCCAAATGCATTGCAGTTGGCAAGGGTACATCGTCCTAGAATTACAAGTTCTACTGAAGCCACAGGGACACAGGGAAACTGCATCTTTTTCCTAGCACTTAATGAGACTGACAACGTTGTTCTGAGTTTGGGGGAATACATTTTCAAATTGAACTGAGAAATAATTATGAAGTGCCTAGAATCCTTAAGTGCAACACTATTTATACATGTTTTTGAAATGAGCTCTCTTCTCCACTCCTGGCCAGTTTAATAACTTAGCTCTAAAGAAGTGACTATGTTTAATTAGCAGTGACTAATTCTCTCTGGTGTTCTGGTTCTTAAATAAATAATTTATTTTTAAGTATGATAAATACAGTTCTAAACTATATTACAGCAATTTACACTCACACAAACAAAATGTACTATTTCTTCTAATTGTGATAATATTTAACACTGACAAGGCTGGAGTTGCTCCTGGGGGGATGGGGGGAGCAGGAAGGAGCCAACTGTGGTGACGGGCTAAGGCCACTTTTTGGTTGCACATATCAGAAGCTGCTTTTTCCTGGGCCATGAATATACATGACCTAAAAGTCTGGGTCAGCAGGTGCATTCACTCACCTTAGGCTCTGGAGTACAAATAACGGGCCCTTGAGCCCTACAGTGAGAAATGTGAGGAAGTATCCCTCTCAGTTTCCAAGGGCCCAGCCACAGGACTCCTCAATCTTTATACTCAGCCTTACCCATGGACCCCCAGGATCACATCACCAATCTCTCCATTTGGTCGTCCTTTTCAAAACCCATAAGACCATGAAAGAAAACATCAGGACCAATTTCTTTTGTGACAAGACCTAGGCATTTCCCCCCCGCCTATTTTGCTGAAGTCATAGGAATGGCAACTGTGCTTTGGGAGTCTGTCTATGGGCACATCACTTTCATTTTCAGCACCCCAAGAATATTCACTTGTGACATGTGACACTAATCCCTGAAATTTTCAGAAAACGTCATGTGAAGTTCACTGAAGGGTATCTGTTTTAATATTCTGAATGTTTTGTAATACTTCTCATGCTTCCCACAAATTTATATTAGTTTAAAAGCAAATACAAATAAAAAACAAACAGAAAACCCTTACAAACTCTATGGTTCTTTTTGTATTTAAATTTATTTTTACACTTCTGTATAGAATTCTAATTTCTTAAATTAAAAAGGCAATATTTTGATACTGACAGCAGATAAATTATAACTCTATTAATTACCCTATTCCCCCTAACAAAAACAGATCTACTTCACTTTAAGCTACCGTATACTCACTGAAGAATATCTATGACCTTGTTGGGTCTGTTGAAAACTAGGAACACCCTCACCAGGAATAAGAAAACTCACAGTTTTGCATGTAATATCAGGGAGTTTAGGGTCTTCCTAGAGTTTATTCACAGAATTAATTTACAAACCCTTAGGAGGGATATCAAGTTTTCCTTCTTAAGGTAAAAAAAATTGTTTATGAAGTATTAAAATATATGTATAAAGGCCTGGTTCCAAATTGATTAGTTTTAATTCTTAACTAATTTGAATGTTTGAAAAGGAAAATGAATATCAAATCATCCTAGATGTCTTAACATGACTAAGTGAAAGTCGCTCAGTCGTGTCTGACTCTTTGCGACAGCATGGACTATACAGTCCATGGAATTCTCCAGGCCAGAATACCGGAGTGGGTAGCCTTTCCCTTCTCCAGGGGATCATTCCAATCCAGGAATCAAACCCAGGTCTCCTGCATTGCAGGAGGATTCTTTACCAGCTGAGCCAGAAGGGAAGCCCAAGAATACTGGAGTGGGTAGCCTATCCCTTCTCCAGCAGATCTTCCCAACCCAGGAATTGAACTGGGGTCTTCTGCACTGCAGACGGATTCTTTACCAACTGAGCTATCAGGGAAGGCTCAACATGACTAAAACCCTTTCCAATTGCCAATTAATGATTGGATGATCTTTAAGAAACAGAATGTTTTATAACTTGACTAAAACCCTTGCTAATTATAAACACATTCTGTTTCTTAAAGATCATCCAATCATCAGTTGGCAAGTCTGTGGCAGATTTAACTAGAGAGCTGAATAAAAGGCACTTCAAATTATGAACCCACATTATTTTTTTGTGTCAAGAACAAAGTCAATAATTCATCAGGGTTCTGATGTCTGAGTATCAGAATTAGGCAGGTATGAGAGACATTACTTTGCCAACTAAGGTCCGTCTAGTCAAGGCTATGGTTTTTCCAGTGGTCATGTATGGATGTGAGAGTTGGACTGTGAAGAAGGCTGATAGAGAGCTGAATAAAAGGCACTTCAAATTATGAACCCACATTATTTTTTTGTGTCAAGAACAAAGTCAATAATTCATCAGGGTTCTGATGTCTGAGTATCAGAATTAGGCAGGTATGAGAGACATTACTTTGCCAACTAAGGTCCGTCTAGTCAAGGCTATGGTTTTTCCAGTGGTCATGTATGGATGTGAGAGTTGGACTGTGAAGAAGGCTGAGCACCAAAGAATTGATGCTTTTGAACTGTGGTGTTGGAGAAGACTCTTGAGAGTCCCTTGGACTGCAAAGAGATCCAACCAGTCCACCCTAAAGGAGATCAGCCCTGGGATTTCTTTGGAAGGAATGATGCTAAAGCTGAAACTCCAGTACTTTGGCCACCTCATGCGAAGAGTTGACTCACTGGGAAAAACTCTGATGCTGGGTGGGATTGGGGGCAGGAGGAGAAGGGGACGACCGAGGATGAGATGGCTGGATGGCATCACGGACTCGATGGACGTGAGTCTGAGTGAACTCTGAGATTCATAGGGTCGCAGAGTCAGACACGACTGAGCGACTGAACTGAACTGAACTGAGGAGACAACACTTGCTGAGCACCTTTGCAGATCTGTGCTCAGAATCTTCCTCACATGGTCAGTATAGGAGACATGATCGTCCTCCCTTCAAAGAAGAGAGCTCTGAGGAAGTGAGGCACCAAGAGACACCACAGTGGCTGGTCTGGATTTGAACTCAGAGAAACCTGACATAATGATCCATTGCTCTGGCTACAACAATTCTTCACCAAATCCTAATGAAAAAGTGAAGCTGTATTTTTTAATGTTTATAATTTGTAATATATCCGTATCTATATTCAGCATGGGTTTCTGCAAATGTTGCGTGGCTGTATTTTAATAGGAAGTATTATAAGAAGGCAGAAGAAGAGCAGGTGACTAGCATAGCCAAGGAACAGAACATACAGAGAGAGAAGTGGGTCAGTGTCGGAGGATATGAGAGCCGCGAGAGACCTTGGAGGCCATCTAATTACATACGACAGAAGTGAGGTCTAAAGAGCGGGTTGCCCAAAGTCATAAGCTGAACTGGTTCCTAAACTGAAACAAGAGTTCTGCGGTGCTGGAAGAGAGTGCATTGCGGGTCAGAGTGAGAGGGAAGATTCCAAGAGGCAAAATGCAGGAGAGCTACCAAAGGAAACAGGCTTTGAGTCTTCGTTTGCTGGCTGAGGAATGTCCACACCGGGCACTAACTAAATATCCACAAGAGGAAAACGATTTACATGTATCTAAATAAATCTCTTATCAACTGGAGATTTTCTTGGACAAATAGACTCCAAAGGGAAATCTATGGCAGTATGTCATTAAAACCACTGCTTTACTCTGCATAGTAACACAAATGAACAATATCTTTCAAAGTACCCTCACATTCATGATGTAATTTCATCTTCATAATGCTTAAAGTATTATTATTATGCCCATTTCATAGAGAGAACTGAGATTAAAATAAATTAATCAAACCACCCAAGGAAATATAGCATTTATATTTGTATATTAATTATGTAAGAAACAGAAATCTAAGTCAAATGATAAATTTGTTTGATCATTCATTCCAAGAGTACTTACTAAAAATGTAGCATGATAAGAAATTTCATTTAAGGAAATTTGCTGTATGACTATGGGCTCTGTAACAACCTAGAGGGGTGGGAAAGGGTGGGAGGTGAGAGGGAGGTTCAAAAGGGAAGGGACATATGTACACCTACGGCTAATTCATGTTGATGTATGGCAGAAATGAAACCAATATTGTAGAGTAATTATCCTTCAACTTAAAATAAATAAATTTTTAAAAATCATGCAAACAAAACTCCTTTTAAAATATCACATGATCACTTTAAAAACTAAGACACATGAATACTACCCAGTAATATAACTAAGAAATTAAGCCTTAGGCTAAAATATGATATGCAAGTCATGACTTGCCTGGCACATGACATATAGTGTTGAAATTTCATTTGCACGGCCATTCAGTTCCAGTTTACACATTGCAAAACATATCAAAGTAAACTATACTAATTCTGGCCATCGCTGAGTACAATGTCAAGCAATGCAAAGTGCTACTAAATTTAGTTCATTCATGCCCAGATGGAATTTTGTAGTCTTTAAAAAATTAATACATGTTCATTAGAGAGCATTCATTTATAGCAAGATTACCTTTGCTACCATTTAAAACACTAGACAGATTATTTACAAATGCTTTACTAGATTACCTGTCAAAAGACCTCAATGAATGTCACATCCTGTCAATAACACAGAATGTTCTTGAATGTAAGACTTTATATATGAAGCCGTCTAATTTATCTGACAGGCATAACATATACATGTAATAATGATAGACAACTCTAATAATCTGTTACAGTGGTTGAACAGTTCACTTCAGCTACTGTTTAACATTACATTAAATGTTCCTGATACAGAAATACATAGTTTTGTCAATGAAACAAACAAAAAATATATGCTTAGTCTTTTCACTGATTCCAATTTTGCATTACTTCAAGATAGAAAAGTTTTTTAAATAGTACAGTGCTATTATTTAGGCTCTATAATAAAGATAATTTTTATTAAACACACATATATTGACTTTCTTGAAAAACAGACTTTAATGTTTTCTTTTATTAGTTCTGCATATCACTATAGATAAATCACTATTCACTGGAATTAACTTATCTAAAACATATTTCCAGATTCTGATCTTAAGGAGATCTGTGGAGCATTCTTCCAAGAAGGGCCAACAGATAAATTTGATTCCATTAATCTTAAAGGTCAGCTTTAGGCAAACCAAAAAAATGAAGAGATTAACCTACTAATTCTTATCTTTAATTTGTTTTCCTAACCATTCAAGACCATTCTACTAAGAAAAATTTTTTTTCCTATAATGTTATGTTCTTTTACTTCCCCTAACATCTTATGAAGGACCCTATTCAGAACAAAATCTGATTATGCGGTTTTGGCCATGGATCCTCCACAGGATTTTCCCATATCCGCTCCCACGGACACTAACTTTAAGAAGCCAAACGTCTCTTGGCGCTATTCCCACGGAACTCAGAATTTTGGCATTACCTCTCCACTAGCCAAAAACAAAACATGTCAATACAGGAACGTTCGCCTACATCATGACATCAGATTTCCAAAATGCTGAGATGGGGTTCTGAAAGTGAAAATCAAGCATAACACACCAATTTAGTGAGCAGACTGAAGTGACTGTGGGAGAAAACCCAAACTGTTAAATGGAAACAGTAGGGCAGTCACTGAAGCAACTGCTTGGCTTGAGCTCCAAGAATATCTTCCTGAAAACCTGCATACTTCTCAGCAACTCAAGAAATGGCCTGAGTTATGCAGCTGCCTGCACCCTGAGTCAAGGATCTACCGAGGCCATCTTGGGCTCTGAACCAGGCCAGGTGCGCCGGGATAGAGCAAAAGAGACCAGATGATACTATTGGTTCCTACCTGTAGACGTTCTCTGGCAGCAAGCAAAATGGTCCCCAAGTCTAGAATCTATGAGGACCTGTAACTTAGGAATTAGTGAATTATAGTTCCTTATAGTTCCAGAGTCATACAAAATTCCAAGGAAGTTGCATAGGACCGATGGGAAGCTAGCTGGGCTCCCATCTACCCACAGGTCAGGTTGCATCTCTATGAGTGAATAACTTGCACCAACTGGGACTTTCCTGGGGGAAGACCCTACAGCGCAGTGCCAGCAGAGCTCTCTCCTTTGCTGATGGGAGGGTGGGGGTGGTGGTGGGTAGACTGTGACTAGTGAGCCCCACCTTGCTTTCACCAGATGTTTGAACAAGCAATCCTTGTACTGGCCAAAGAAAGCAGTGTTATTTCAGGCAGAATCTGTGCCAAAGGCTGGAATATGGCTTTATATCTGTTGATAAAACATGCATTGTGTTGACCCACTATATCTGGTAACCAGGTACCTTACCTGGTTAGTATTCTTGGGCCTCATATATCCTGTTCAGATTGGCAAGAAATAAACTACTCATGGAATCTTGGACAGGAAGCATAAACACTTATTTACAAGGGAGAAGTACAATATATAGATATTAGTATCTCCACTTTTAAAATGAGGAAGTTGAGGTTTAGAGATGTCTTAGTGACTAAGACAGGTGCAAACATGAGAGAAATACAAATACAGAGCTAATACAACACTGTTAATCAACTATACTTAAATAAAAAAATAACAAAATAACAAAAGGACCTACTTTAAAAAAAGGGCCTACTCTCCTGATTATGCAAATAAATAAATAAATGTAAAAAGAGACGTACTAAATGGCATAGGGAACTATACTCAATATCTTGCAATGATCTATAAAGGAAAAGAATCTGAAAAGGAATATGTGTGCACACTCAATCACATCAACTCTTTGTGACCCCATGGACTGCAGCCTGCTAGGCTCCTCTGTCCATTCTTATCCAGGCAAGAATACTGAAGTGCGCTGCATTTCCTTCTCCAAAAAAGGAATATATAGAAAAGAATTCAGCCTATGAAGTAGGGCATCAAAAAAGATCACTGTCTAAAATTTCTCTTTTTCCATCAAATTCGTTTCCATCATAATCTCATGAGATCTTTACAGGAGAGGATATAGGAATAGGTTCTGGCTATATATATATATATATATATATATGTTGTTCGGTCACTAAGTCGTATCCGAGTGTTTGCGACCCCATGGACTGCAGCACACCAGGCTCATCTGTCCTCCTCTGTCTTCTGGAGTTTGCTCAATTTCACGTTGAGCTGGTAATGCTATCTACCCATCTCATTCTCTGCCACTCCCTTCTCCTTTTGCCTTTGTCTAGAATGTCATATGCCCTGGAGGAGGGCATGGCAACCCACTCCAGTATCCTTGCCTGGAGAATCCCAGTGGACAGAGGAGCCTGACGGGCTGCAGTCCATGGATTCACAAAGAGTTGGACATGATTGAGCAGCTAAGCACAACACAGCACAGAATGTCATATAAGTGGATTAAAACAGTATGGAGCCTTTTGTGTCTGACTTCTTCCATTTAACAGAAGGCTTTTGAGATTCCTCCATGTGGCTACATGTATCAGTAATTGTTGTAATATTTCCTTTATTATATATGATATATGTTTATATACATAATATATGTTTATATACATTATAGATAGATGTTTATATATATATATACACATCATTCCTTCAGCCCAGCATCACATATTGCGTTGCATGCATGGTCAGTCATGTCTGACTCTTTGAGACCCCATGGACTGTAGCCCGCCAGGCTCCTCTGTCCATGGAATTTTCCTGGCAAGAATACTGGAGTGGGTTGCCATTTCCTTCTCCAGGGGATCTCCCCAACCCAGGGATTGAAGCCACACCTCTGGCACATCTCCTGCATTGGCAGGCAAATTCTTTACCACTAGCACCCTGGGGAAGCCCCATTTTATGGACATACCTAGGTTATCAGCAGGTGATAGACCTTAAGGTTATTTCCCGCTTTAGGCTAGTAGGAGCAAAACAATTCTGAACATTAGCATTTGGGCTTTTCCATAGAGATATGTGTTTATTTCTCTTGGGTAAATACCTAAGCATGGAATTTCTAGGTCATACGATGACTATGTTAGCTTTTATAAGAAATAGCCAATCTGTTTTCCAAAGTGGGCACACCGTTGCAGTGAAAAATTCAGTGTATTTTGGTACAAAATTTTAAGTTAAGAAAACTATACAATTTTATTTGGAGTTCTAAATTTCTGTTACTAATAAATCTTTGATCTAAAGTGCTTGGTTATTTTTATTACTCCAAGCAGTAAGACTCACTGAAGCAACTACCAGGACTGCTTGATATTGCTGCTTGCTGCTGGCAAGAGCCTGGCTAGAGTTGTCTTGGACAGAGCATGGTACAGCCTGGCCAACTATGTGCTCCCCAAATCGCAGTGTGGCTATGGGCCATGGTGCAGTACAGCTGACTTGATCTTTGTAACGCGTTTGGATTTAGGAAAGTCGGGGCTTAAATCAGACTGTATCTTACAAGACTGCAGAAGAGAAGATTCGTTTTTCTGGCTAAATGAAGCTGCCCCTGAAGCAATAAGCCTTTTTTGTAGAGTTAAAATAGGTTCTTTTCATGTTAAGTATCATTTCCATTGGGTATTTTGCAAATAAAGTATAAATAGTGGCATCCTAGTATTAACGCATTATCCTTTGCCTTGGTGAAATATTTGGTTGTCAGGCATTCCAGATTCTTGACAGAATTGCTTTTTTGTTATCAGACTTTTGACTATGACCTATTTTCAATTTTATTAGAAAATTTAAAGTGCTTTATTAGTTATTGCTTTAGTATGGCTCAGAGGGTAAAGCATCTGCCTGCAATGCAGGAGACCTGGATTTGATCCCTGGGTCAGGAAGATCCCCTGGAGAAGGAAATGGCAACCCACTCCAGTACTCTTGCCTGGAAAATCCCATGGACAGAGAAGCCTGGTAGACTACAGTCCATGGGATCGCAAAGAGTTGGACACAACCGAGTGACTTCACTTTCACTTAGTATGGTATAGAATAGATTCAGATATATTATTATTGTCAACATTTTATTTTTAACTACCATTAATTGGGTACTACCAACAATAAGGCCCTATGCTAAATCTGTATCTAGTGTATCTTCTAAACATACCAGATAAAATTAAAACTGCTAGAACCACAAGGTGCAAGCATTGTTTAATATGCGATATCAATGCACAGGAGTTACTCTATGCTATTAAATAAATTTGGGCAATTTATAAAATAAGCATTTATATATTATATCTATCTTTGGAATCCATAGCACAGCACAGCAGATGAACTGTCAACCAAGAAGGTATGAGGTCTCATTTTATTTTCAGAGAAGGCCAAATACCTTCTTGATAATGATATTGTTGATGATTCCTTGACCTGGGAGAAAGTTCCAGTGAGACCTGAAATAACTCAACCCCCAGGGAACAGACATCCCTTTTGAAGTCTACCCACAGAGTAATCAGACTTGATTTCTTTTGGCTTTCTAAGACTTGATCTGATACTTTGCCATAGCTACCCAGACTGGAAGATGGACACGGTCCCACAATAATATTTATTTGCACCAAGTGCTGTAGTCATTCAGAACCTATCTAGGATGCCCAAGATTTTAGACGTAGCCTACACCTGCAACATAGAATGATTGTAAATCCTAGAGGTCCAAGTCAGCCTGAGGCCAGAGCCAGACACTTGAAAGGAAAAATGCTATACGGAACTTGGACCTCTGCTTGGACTTTGAATTTTCAAAGTACTGAGATTTTTCGGGGGAGGGTTGGGGTAGTGGGTAGAGACAACTAAAGTCTTAAATGCTGGAGAATGAACTCCAAAGCCAGGGCAGAAGAAATATCTACAGCTAGTACTGTCAGAGTTAACAGTTTAAAAGGACTAAGAAAACCCTAGTGGAGCTATGTTAGCTTCACAAGAGGCATGACTCAGAGCTGACCCTCACGCTGCTCTTGAGTCTGAGACTCTAGCTCCAGAGTCTGATGAATCACTTTTCTTTCTTAGGGCCTGTGTGTGATATGACTGGAGTTGTAATGGTCACAAACTGGGGTTGAAGAGATCTAGTTTTCTTTACCTGCTCTCACCTTGTTTTTAAACCTCCTCTCCTTCTAATGATAGGAAATGCTTGAGTTTGCCAATCAACGTTTCCAGTTTTCCAGGGACATTTTTTAGGTTTTTTCAAGGTAAGTACTGTATGATTCCACTTATATTCTGCTTATATAAAGTACTCAAACTCATAGAAGCAGAAAATAGTGTTGACCAAAGGCTGCAGGAGGGAGTGGTGAGGAGGGGGATCTGTTGCATAACATGTGAATATAGTTAACCTTAGTGAAATTCACATTTAAAAATGCTAAGATGGTAAATTTTATGTACATTTATGTACATTTTCTTTTGCCACAATTTAAAAAATACAACTAAATTAAATATCAAAAAAATTTAGGGTTTTTAGGGGGAGCCACTTTTTCAATATTTCTCAATGCAGGAAGTTTCCCCCCCTCCTCCTGTTCTGCTTTTCTAAGTGAATCTGAGCAGAAAGGCTCACCCAGCTTCCTGTCTCTGCAGAAGGGTTTTCTAGTCCTCCCTCCCAGCCTTCTTCTTGACATGGTCTGTATTGCCTGGCCTCAGGGCCTTATCATCCCCTCTTGATGGGCCTGCAAGACTCCCTGCTGACTGAGCATGCTGTGTGTAAGGCCGCTGATGTGCTGCTGATCTCACCTGGGTTTCGGAGCATTGTTCAGACAGGTGCTGCTGATGGCAACGCTACTGCCTTCAGTTAAGAGGTCTTTGTCATCCTCACCCATACCCAGCAGCCAATCCAGCAACACATTTAACTAAACTGTCCTCTTTTGGAGCCTGGGTGGCTCCTAGATACCTTCTCAGGAACATTCCGGACAGTTCAGATCCATTGTGGAGGCTCTTAGCTTAGATACCTTCTTGGTCATTGCAGCTCAACTCCTGTACCATCATATCAGAATCAGGACCGTATCAAGCAGGACAATTCTCTTGAAGCTTTCTGACCTTCCACACTACATAGGAGTCTGGGCACCAGTGCCAATATTCTTGGATTCACTCAGATTTGTCCGAATTTTTCTACTTTACTTACCTCAATTATTTGGATGCGATTTCTCCTTTCTCATTCCCTTTCTCGCTCATTCTTGGTCCAGAAAAAATATCAAATCTCAGTTTCCTAGCTAGCATTTTCTTCGCTTTTCTGGGGACAATAATTCTCACCCTCATGATTTACCCTTAATGACTAAATGAGGGCAGGGAGGGAGGAATTGCCAAGAAGGGCAAAACAGTGGGTGGCAAGTATTTTTACAGTATCCCCCCTTGACCTGCACTTCTCTGTAGATGCCCCTCTCTCCTGCTTCTCCATGTCCTCTTCACTCTATTTCCCACATGCTTCTAGTACATTTTTTACCACTGTTTCTACTGTCCCAGGAGTGGGTAAGTGTGAGGTTCTGGAGTCAGACTATCCCAGTTCAAAACCTCGTTCTGCCACTCACCAGCTGTGCAAACTAAATAAAGTTCCTTAACTCTCTGTGCTTCAGTCTCTTTGCTTGTAAAAATATAGGTTAATAATGACCCTCACTCTGCAGATGAGATACCATATAAAGCACTTTGAACAGCACCCGGAATATAGTCATTGCTCAATTTCATTAGTATATTAGCTATTACTACTCATACCATCGTCACTTCTCCTCTAGACTAGTAGAACAGATTCCTAATTGAATTTATTGTCCTTATTTCCACTTTTAATTAATACTATTGGGTAGAATTCAGAAGATCTGAGAATAGGATTGGAAAAATCATGCTTTTTTTTTTTGCTCACAAAATTAAAATGGGCATTTCTTTCAATTTTGAATATAGGCTTGAAGGCACAAAACTATTCATAATATCTGCTACCATGTCATCAACAAAAATCATGAAGGTTTCATATCAAGTTGTAGCTGTTGCACTTATCTCATATATGCTGCTCATGACTACTTTTGTTTATTTAACTTATTTTTGTTGAACGATAGTTGATTAATAATATATTAGTTTTAGGTACACAGCGTAGTGATTCAGTGTTTTTGTAGATTATACACTATTTATTATGAAATATCGGCTATATTCCCTGTCTGTGTAATATATCCTTGTAGCATTTCTTTTATATGTAGTAGTTTATACCTCTTAATCCCCTCCTTCTGTCTTTCTGTCCACCCCACTAACCACTAGTTCGTTCTCTGTATCTGTGAGTCAATTTCTATTTTGTTATATTCATTTGTTTGTTCTATTTTTTTTAGATTCCACATTGTTGCTGCTGTTGTTCAATCACTAAGTTGTGTCCAAGTCTTTGAGATACCAAGCACTATAGCATGCCACACTCCTCTGTCCTTCACTATCTCCCAGAGTTTGCTCAAATTCATGTCCATTGAGTTGGTGATGCCATCCAACCATCTCATTCTCTGCCTCCTCCTTCCCCTTTTGCCTTCCATCTTTCCCAGCATCAGGGTCTTTTCCAATGAGTCAGCTCTTTGCATCAGGTGGGCGAAGTTTTAGAGCTTCAGCTTCAGCGTCCCTCTTTCCAGTGAATACTCAGGTTTGATTTTCTTTAGGAATGACTGGCTTGATCCGCTTGCAGTCCTTGAGACTCTCTCAAGATTCTTCTCCAGCACCACAGTTCAAAAGCATTAAATCTTCAGTGCTCAGCCTTCTTTATGGTACAACTCTCAAATCTATACACAATGACTGGAAAAGCCATATACGGACTTTTGTTGGCAAAGTGATGTCCCTGCTTTTTAATACACTGTCTAGGTTTGTCGTTGGAGAAGGAAATGGCAACCCACCCCAGTACTCCTGCCTGGAAAACCCCATGGACAGAGGAGCATGGCAGGCCATGGTCCGTGGGGTCACAGAGAGTTGGCCACGACTGAGCATACCAGCATACCAGTTTGTCATAGCTTTTCTTCCAAGGAGTGACTGTCTTTTTATTTCGTGACTGCAGTCACCATCTGCAGTGATTTTGGAGCCCAAGGAAATAAAATCTGTCACCATTTCTGCTTTTTTGTCATCTATTTGCCACAAAGTGGTGGAGCTGGATGCCATGATCTTAGTTTTTTGAATGTTGAGTTTTTTTAACATAAATTTATTTAATTGGAGGTTAATTATACAATGTTGTATTGGTTTGATGAATGTTGAGTTTTAAGCCAGCTTCCCTGGTGGCTCAGAGGTTAAAGCATCTGCCTCCAATGTGGGAGACCTGGGTTCGATCCCTGGGTCAGGAAGATCCCCTGGAGAAGGAAATGGCAACCCACTCCAGTATTCTTGCTTGGAGAATCCCATGGACTGAGGAGCTTGGTGGGCTGCAGTCCACGGGGTCACAAAGAGTCGGACACGACTGAGTGACTTTACTTACTTACTTACTTACTTGCTTCCCTGGTGGTGCAGAGGTTAAAGCCTCTGCCTGCAATGCGGGAGACCTGGGTTCGATCCCTGGGTCGGGAAGATCCCCGGAGAAGGAAATGGCAACCCACTCCAGTATTCTTGCCTGGAGAATCCCATGGACGGAGGAGCTTGGTGGGCTACAGTCCACGGGTCGCAAAGAGTCGGACACGACTGAGTGACTTCACTTTCACTTTCTTTCACCCTCATCAGGGGGCTGTTTAGTTCTTCTTCTCTTTCTGCCATTAGAGTGGTATCATCTGCATATCTGGGGTTGTTGATATTTCTGCCAACAATCTTAATTCCAGCTCGTGATTCATCCAGGCCTGCATTTTCGCATGATGTATTTTGCATGTAGGTTAAATAACCAGGGTGACACTATCCAGCCTTGTCATACTCTTTTCCCAGTTTTGAACCAGTCATTCCATGTCCAGTTCTAACTGTTGCTTCTTGACCTGCTTACAGGTTTCTGGAGACATGTGAGGTGGTCTGGTATTCCCATCTCTTTAAGAATTTTCCATACTTTGTTGTGATCCACACAGTCAAAGGCTTTAGCCTTTAATAGTCAATGAAGCAGAAGTAGATTTTTTTTTTCTGAAATTCCCTTGCTTTCTCTATGACCCAGTGAACGTCGGCAATTTGATCTCTGGTTCCTCTGCATACAAGTGATAACATACAGTATTTGTCCTACTCTGTCTAACTTATTTCACTAAGCACAGTGCCCTCCAGATCCATTCATGCTGTTGCAAATAGCAACATCTTATTTTTTAAATAATTGACCAATATTCCATTGTATCTATATATATATTACATCATCTTCATCCATTTATTGATCAGTGGACACAGGTTTCTTCCATATCTTATCAACTGTGAATAATGCTGCTATGAATTTGGGGGTGCATGTATCTTCAAATTAGTGCTTTTATTTTCTCCAGATATATACTCAGGAGTGGAATTGCTGTGTCATTTGATAGATCCATGTTTAGTTCATAAGGAACCTCCATACTATTTTGCATAGTGACTGAACTGATGTGCACTCCCAACCAACAGTGTGGAAGGGTCCCCTTTTCCCCACATCCTCATTAGCCTCTGTTGCCCGTGGTTTTTTGATGATAGTCATTCTGACAGGTGTGAGGTGATATCTCATTGTGGTTTTGATTTGCATTTCTCTGATGATTAGTGATGTTGAGCATCTTTTCATGTACCTGTTCATCATCTGTGTATCTTCTTCACAAAACGTCTGTTCAGGTCTTCTGCCCATTTTTAAAAATCAAGTTGTTTGCTTTTTTGATAATGAAATACAGGATCTGTTTATGTATTTTGGATATCAGCTCCTTTTGGTCATGTCACTACTCGTAAATTATGATGGATGCTCTACTACATCTACTTCTACTACTAGATGTTACTCATTTTAGTAAGTTTCTGTGCTATCAGATTTTATTATATGACACATTTAAATATTTTATAATTATGTATTTTAAACCATTTATTTAAACAAAAAATAATTTGAATCACTATTCTGAGAAGGGATAAAGAGGCTTGATCAGATATCGAAAGGGAGGTACTTGGCACAATAAAATTTTAAGTACGTTGTTTAAAATGTTTTTTCTTTTCTCTTGCTATTGATTTCCATGTTCTCAGAGTCCATGGGTAAACAGACAAAGCTTCATAATTTTGGAGCAGATATGGGTCAAAACATCATGGCACAGAGTGTGCTGAGTCCAGACAAGTGATATTTATACGCACATCCAAATTTGAAGAAAAAATGTATTTCTTTAGGTTTCAAACACTGTAATAGATTATAAAGCAAAAAAAAAAAAACTGTTGGAAAGTTCAAAAAAAACAGGTGGTTTTGTTTTTTTTTTTAACTTACCTCTAACCATGTTGCTCCCTACTTAAAATGTTTCACTAGCTTTCATCACTGACAGTATCAAGTATAAGCTCCATAGAAAGACATACAAAGCATGTCCTGGGTCAGTCTTTCTGGTCTACCCCTAGAGCCTCATGGCTTGTCACTCACTGTCCAAGGCCCTCCCCCTCCAGCCATTTTGAAATACTCACAGGACCTGGCAGTCATCATGTTCTTTCATGCCTGCATTCATGTGTACACGTGTTGTGGGAGGGGACTTTGTTCTGGAATGCCCTTCCTTCTTTTTTCTCCTCGTTTGTCTTTTTCTCCTTACTCATCCATCAGACTTTTATCCATCGTTAAAGACATCTAACATCAATTTCTCCTTTTAAGTCTTCAGGGGACTCCCAGTATGGTGAGATGACTTTCCTCTTCTCTCCCACAGCACCCTGTGTAAACCGTTCGTCACATTTTATTAAAGTTGACTGTGTGATTTTCTGCTTTCACTCGCCTGTGCATTCCTTGAGAAAGAACCATGATTTACTCTTCTCCTCTCCTCCCTCTACAGTTCCTGCAGTGGTATCTAGGATTCAGTGGATGGGTAATGGGATATCACACAGTTATGAACAGAATTAATATGGTATTTCAGAGAAAAAATACCAGAGACCATCATTTTCTTGCCCTCCTCTTCTGATGACACTGGAGGGACAATATTGGTCCTTCAGGAGGCTGAATGATTGAAAATATTTTTTTGTGACTGAGGGAAGACGGAAGTGTCATTTTTTTCCTCTGGAGTTGTGGGAGAAAGGAATTTTGACTTCAGTAGAGGTAAAGGACATTGTCTTGGATGGACTTGGTTGTTATGGACTAGGTATGCCGTACCTAAGGCGACGCAGGAATTAAAATATGACAATAGTAGACTTAAATTTTTGACAGAATAAATATATCTGGTCATTTCTGATTGGACAGAAACCGTGTTATCATCAATCATGCTACTGTTTTCATATTCATTTGTACTTGTTTGTAGTTCGATTTTGAGAAAGTGACTGATTTGACATTAGGCTCATGTATTATTGCTAAATTCTCTAAAGATGACTTTTTGGATATAAGGATCCATGTGGTCAGAACAAGTGTTCACTAAGCGCCATTCCACATTCCAAATCACTAGGGGAAAGACAGTATTATAAATGATGACAAATGGATAGTCATCTGAAGAAAAATAAATTGGATTCCTACTTCACACTATAATGAGATAAAGTTGAGCTGTATTAAAGATTTCAAAAGTAATTAACAAGCCATAAATGTGTTAGAAGAAATTATAACATTAAAAAATATAAACATATACTGTAGAAGTCTCTAAATATGACCAAGAGTTGAAAACCAAGGAATTCCCTGACAGTGCAGTGGTTAAGACTTGGCACTTTCATTGCCATGGCCCAAGTTCAACCCCTGGTCAGGGAACTAACATCCTGTTAGTTGTACAGAATGACCAAAGAGAAAATAAATGGAAATCAAAAAAGATTAAAATATGTAGCTTCATGCAAATATTTTAAATTTTATATTTAAAAAAAACATGGAACCACAAGTCAAAAGACAAATGATAATCAGGGAGTAAATAGTTATAGCTCATTTTTTTTTTTTTTTTTTAGTGTTCACTAAGCACCATTCCACATTCCAAATCACTAGGGGGAAGATAGTATTATAAATGATGACAAATGGATAGTCATCTGAAGAAAAATAAATTGGATTCCTACTTCACACTATGATGAGATAAAGTTGAGCTGAATTAAAGATTTCAAAAGTAATTAACAAGCCATAAATGTGTTGGAAGAAATTATAACATTAAAAAATATAAACATGTACTGTAGAAGTCTCTAAATATGACCAAGAGTTGGAAACCAAGGAATTCCCTGACAGTGCAGTGGTTAAGACTTGGCACTTTCATTGCCATGGCCCAAGCTCAACCCCTGGTCAGGGAACTAACATCCTGTTAGTTGTATAGATTGACCAAAAAGAAAATAAATGGAAATCAAAAAAAGATTAAAATATGTAGCATCATGCAAATATTTTAAATTCTATATTTAAAAAAACATGGAACCACAAGTCAAAAGACAAATGATAATCAGGGAATAAATAGTTATAGCTCATTTTTTTTTTTTTTTTTTTTTTACCGTACCCCGTGGTCTTAACTACTGGACTACCAGGTAATTCCCTGGTTGTGGCTAATTTCTTAAGTATGCAGGTTTTGTTTTAATACTCACAACCTAATAGAAAAAATAAGCAAAGGGTAAAAGCAAATAATTAATAGAAAAACAAGTACAATTAATCCTTAAATATAAAAAGATTATTAACCAAACTCAAAATAAGAAAAAAATACAAGTAAAACCATGATCAAATACCTTTTTTTACCTCTCATGCCAGAAATAAGAATGATGAGGGTGCAGGAAAATAGTAGCATCATGCATTATTAATGGAAATATAAATTGGTTCANTAATTAATAGAAAAACAAGTACAATTAATCCTTAAATATAAAAAGATTATTAACCAAACTCAAAATAAGAAAAAAATACAAGTAAAACCATGATCAAATACCTTTTTTTACCTCTCATGCCAGAAATAAGAATGATGAGGGTGCAGGAAAATAGTAGCATCATGCATTATTAATGGAAATATAAATTGGTTCAATCTCTACAGAGCACCAAATTGGCAACATCTATTAAAATTAAAGATAATCATATATACCTTGCATGTACACACATGCTATATATACATATTTATTTATTTGGAATCCTTTCAGTTGTAAATAACAGAAACCCCAATTCAAATACAGCTTTAACAGTAGAAAAATCAATTATATAAGTCCAGATGTAAGGCAGCTCTAGGTACAGTAAGATCAGTATCTCAATAATATCAGTGAAGACTTAGATTCTTTTTGCATCTCATTTTCATCCTCATGGTATTTGCTGTGTCCTCAGGTTGCCTTTAAATTTTAATATGCTATTGTTATGGGCTTTCCAGGTGGTGCTAGTGATAAAGAACCTGTCTGCCAGTTCGGGAGATATACGAGATGCAGGATCAATTCCTGAGTTAGGAAGATCCACTCCAGTACTCTTGCTGGGGGAATCCCATAAACAGAGGAACCTGAGGGCCTACAGTCTGTGGGATTGCAAAGAGCTGGACATGGCTGAAACAACTTATGCATACATGCTATTGTTATCTATCATAATCAATGTAACCATTTCTTATTGTTGGAGACATAACTTCCAATTTTAAAAATAGTAAATAGCACTGAGATTTCATGTAAATATTTTTATCTTTGTTTTCCTTGGATAAAATGTTACCAACTGAACCACTGGGAAAGCCCTAGATAAAATTTTAGAATTAAAATTATTCTGTAGAAACTTTAAGGATTTTATTAAATATTGGAAGACAGCTGGTCAGGGCCTTTCTATGGGCAATGTTTACAGTGTTTATTGCTGGTCATCTTACTAATAACACTAGATTTTAATATAAAAATTTAGTGGATTTGTAGGTGAAAGAATAGTATGTAATTTTAATTTACATTTTTTATTATTAGAATGAACAATATAATTTATTAAAAGGTTAAATTTTTATAGAAGGTACTTTTCAGATCAGAATCAAGAAAAAAAAGTATTTGGAAAAATTTTAAGTTCAAAGGTCTAGGGTTCAGGTATGAAATATAAAATATTAGTAAATAGATTCAGATAGCTAGAACTATTCCTATATCTTCTCACATAAAGATCTCATGAGCTTATGATGGAAATGAATTTGATGGAAGGAGAGAAGTTTCAGACCGTGATCTTTTTTGATGCCCTACTTCATAGGCTGAGCTAGACGTAGAGAAGAGAAACATGTTACAGTCATCCTCTAAATTTGGATACTTGAGAGTAGGGGGATATCGTTCATCATTTTCTGGTTGAGGTCTGTGGAGGTGAGAAACATTATTAGAGCAGGTCCCATTGATATCACAGTGGCTCTATAGAGCAGAAATGGTGATATAGCATAGGAAACTTGAGATAAAAGCTGATGTCAGTTTCACAATTAGAAAATCTATTTTTTCACGTCTGAACTAATAGCTTTACACCTGAACTAATAGTTTCACATCTGAATTAATAACTTTACTTCTACATTTGGGAGGTTTTGGCTGTTTTACCTTTTTAACTGAAGTATAGTTGAATTACAATATTGTGTTAGTTTCAGNAACCATGTTTGTTTTCTATGTCCGTGAGTCTATTTCTGTTTTGTAAATAAATTTATTTGTATCATTTTAAATAAGTACATTTGTATTATTTTTTTGACTTCACATATGAATGATATATGATTTTTGTCTTTCTCTGATTTACTGTACTTTACTTAGTATAATAGCCTCTAGATCTATTTATGTTGCTGCAAATGGCATCACATCATTTTTATGGCTGAGTAATACTCCATTGTATGTATGTATACCACACTTCCTTTATTCACTCACCTATTGGACATTTAGGTTGTTTCCAAGTCTGGGCTATTTTAAATACCGCTGCTGTGAACACTGGGGTACATGTATCTTTTTGAGTTAGAGTTGTCTCTGGATGTATGCCCAGGAGTGGGACTGCTGGATCATATGGTAGCTCTACTTTTAGGTTTTTTCAAGAACCTCCGCAATGTTATCCATAGTGGCTTCACCAATTTACATTCCCACCACCAGTGTAGGAGGTTTTCTTTTACTCCATACCCTCTCCAGCATTTATTAACTGCAGACTTTTTGATGATGGGTCCAGCGTTTATTAACTGCAGACTTTTTGATGATGGCTATTCTGGCTGGTGTGAAATGACACCTCGTTGTGATTTTAATTTGCATTTCTCTAATAATTAGTGATGTTGAACATCTTTTCATGTGCCTGTTGGCTATTGATCTGTATGTCTTCTTTGGAGAAGTAACGATTTAGGTCTTCTGCCCATGTTTTGATTGGGTTGGTTGTTTGTTTTGATAATGAGCTATATAAGCTGTTTGCATATTTTGGAAAGTCACGTCATTTGCAAATATTTTCTCCCATTCCATAGGCTGTTTTGTTAATCATTTCTTTTGCTGTGCAAAAGCCTTTAAGATTAATTAGGTCCCATTTGTTTTTGCTTTTGTTTCCATTACTCAAAGAGATGAGTCCAAAAAAATATTGCTGTGACTTATAATGTTGAGTGTCCTGCCTGTGCTGTCCTCTAGGAGTTTCATAGTGTCCAGTCTTACATTTAGGTTTTTAATCCGTGTTTAATGTGTTTCTGTATATGGTATTAGAGAATGTTCTAATTTCATTCTTTTACATAAAGCTGTTCGGTTTTCCCAGCATCACTTATTAAAGAGACTGCCTTTTCTCCATTGCATATTTGTACTTCCTTTGTTCTCAATTCATTGTGCATGGGTTTTTATTTGGGTTCTCTATCCTTTTTCATTGATCTATATGTCTGATTTTGTGTCAGCACCACACCGTTCTTGATTAGTATAGATTTTTAGCATATCTGAAGTCAGGGCCTGATTCCTCCAGCTCTGTTCTTTCTTAACAATACTTTGGCTCTTTGAGGTCTTTTGTGTTTCCATACATATTTTTAAAAATGTTTTGCTCCAGCTCTGTGGAAAATGTCATTGGTAACTTGATAGGGATTTTACTGAATCTTGGTTTCCCTTGGGGTATATGTTCATTTTAACAATATTGATTTTTCCCATCCAAGAACACAGTCTATCTCTCCATCTGTTTGTGTGGTCTTTAATTTCTCTCATCTGTGTCTTATAGTTTTCAGAGCACAGGTCTTTTGCAGCCCTAGGTAGGTTTAAACCTATCTAAACCTATCCACATGTTTTTTAGGATTCATCTAAGTATGAGACAAAAAGCTTATTTATTTATTAGCCAAGCCACATGGCTAGCAGGATCTTAGTTCCTTCGCTGTGAACTGAATTGCATTCTGGCCTTGGTAGTGAAAGCACTGAGTCCTAATCACTGGACCACTAGGGAATTCCCACAAAATATTTATTTAAATGTAACAAAAATGAATAAAGCAAAATTATTCATGCAATCATTCTTCAATAAACAGCTCTCAAATTTCTACATGTTAAACACATAATAATATCTGCTTCAAGGAGCTCACAAATACAAATTAAACCAGCTACAACATAATTGCTGCATACGTGGAAAAAAATTAACAGTACCTGCTATGCAGAGTGGATATGGTTAGTGAGAGATGGTGAGAGGACCAGAAAAGAATCTATAGATTCTCTAAACCTAGAAATTTGAGTTGGAAGTTTACTTGGCCAGGAGAGTGGTGTGGATGTGAGGGAAGGGAAGAAGAAAGAAAGAAAAAGAGCAGATTCTGGTGATATATGCAGGCAGACGCACAAAGCACATTTGTGGACTGCCTGGAGTAATTACAGAGAAGCAGCAAAGCAAAACTGAATAATTCATTTATAATCAGCCCAATCTGTTACTGTTAGGTCCATGAACTGTGCAATTTGCTAATGCATATTGCTAATGAATTCATGAATTTATTTCACAAATAGCTAAAGTGGTTTTGTCCGATGGTCATAAGATATGTCAATAACTCTTGTCAGCTAGTCTATAAAGGTATGTTACTAACTCTGAGGCCAGACTCTGGATATGCTTTTATTGCCTCTATTGGAAAACCAATGTAAACTTCATACCATCATTGTTTTTTGTCTGTAAATACATGTATTTAAGATATGTTCTTTTTAGCCTATCCTGAGCATTCTGGAAGAAGTTGTAGGAGAGAATAATTTGCTAGTTATTAATAAATTTAAGAGATTACATAACCAATAACCAAGGATCACTACTGAGTCACTTCTTAAGCAGATTATCGTAAGAGTAGAAACTTGCAATTAACAAAATTAGTGTTGAAGTACTAATCAGCTTCTTTGTTCCACCTGACTAAAATCCTGTTGTTGGCATGGTTGAGATTAAATACATATATATAGACTTGCATACCATCATGCTCCTTTACTGAGGTAAAAGAATTATTTTTACTGCATGATACCAGTGAGGATGGACATTTTTCTTTCTCCTCTTCACCCACTGCCAACTAGGGAAGACTGAGTGGGCTGCTTTTGTTTCCAACTGTATAGTATGTAAAGCCACAGTCTTTGAATGACAAATATTAACGACGCTGAAAGACAATTCTTTCAGTAATATTTAATTATTAGTGATGCAAGTTCTTAAACATTTAAGAGCATATCGATACCTCTAAATTAAATTCCAAGGAGGGAATAAATAAGAGAAATGAGTCTACTAATCCCTGTGGGTGATAAGAAGAAGGAACTTAATGCTTTATATTATTTGATGGTTCAAAAGATAGACAAAACATTTCACCAAGGAAAAAACCTTAGATGCAATAATAAAGGAGTCCACTGTGAAAAAACGCATATGGTCAATTTGAGGAGTAAATTAATCTAGTCAAAGGAGCAGACCCAAAGACTTTTCTATTACACAAGCACACTTGAGCCTATTTAAAAACGCACATTAGTAGGGGTGAAGAGAGTTCAGGCCAGTAAGTCCTTGGCACCTCAATCAAGATTGCCAGCATAGTTATCAATTAATATTGCAGTGGTTTCAGTAATGCACACACGTGTCAAATAGGAACTATCCTGAGTCTGCCACTTCATTTCACACACGATCCTGAACACCTGTCAGGTCGTGATGATTTTCAGTCACTACTGACCCAGGATAAATTTTAACAGGTGACAGGCTTTGGATCAAATTACCAATTCCCTGAGGCATTCAGTCCTCCCAAACCTAAGTATTTCTGGCATGATTTATATGTTCTTTAGCTTCCTTTATAATGTAATTTAGAGTTAGGTCAGTTCTAGTACAATTCTTGAAATGTGAGAAAATGCCCAGTGTTCAGTTTTTTAAAACTCCTTTGCAGAAAACGATAAGCCGTAGAACATAAAGGAAAAATAGTTTTTTTTAAATTGTTTTAATGCTTTATTGTCCAAAACAAAAGCAGGCAATTCTTGTTGGTCTCATAAATTAGATATGAAATTTTAATAGTCTGAATTTAAACATCTGAAGACTGATGGTTTATAAGGATAAGGTAAAAACTGATTATCATGGATTCAAGACCCTTCACAATCAGGATTTTGGCTCTTTTCCCAGACTTTACTTCTCTTTAGGGACCTTCCTAATGCACACCTTATACAACTGAAGGAATATCTGAGTACATAATTTCCAGGAATTACTGATCATTTCTATACCTTCAAATCTTTGTTAATATTACTCCTTCTGCCTGAAAAACCTGTTCCTGTTCTGCCTGGAAAATCCTGAAACTTCTTATCCCTCACTTCTTTGGTTTTTTAGCAGATGATGACAGCCTTCTACATCATGAGAACAAGGGCCCTCAGTGTCCTTCTTTTGTACATGTTAGACAACTGAGTTATCCTTGATGACGTTCTCCAAATCTAGTCCATCACTAAATCTTGTTAGTGTTTTTAAAAATCAGAATCAATTTACCTCTTTTCATTTCCTCTGCAGTCTAACTAGTGAAAGTCACCATCATATCTTGCCTAGACAACTACAGGTAAGATTAGCTGGCTTCTCTGCTTGTTCCTGGTGCCTCAGACGGTAAAGCGTCTTCCTGCAGTGCGGGAGACCTGGGTTTGACCCCTGGGTTGGGACGATCCCCTGAAGAAGGAAATGGCAACCGACTCCAGTACTCTTGCCTGGAGAATTCCATGGACTGAGGAGCTTGGTGGGCTACAGTCCATGGGGTCGTGAAGAGTTGGACACGACTGAGCGACTTCACTTTCTTTCTGCTGGTTCCCTTCTCAGTTCCTGAATACCCTTCTAACACTGATATTGGAAACCCAGGTTCACAATCTATGCACTTTGTGATGAGTCAGTGTTAAAGTTGAGGTATTAAGAGTAAATCTAAATTTTAGCACATCGATAGGAGGAGTTTGATGTAAAGTCTAAGTCTGCATGAGGAGCTGAAAGTAGTTATGGGGGACTGATTATTTTAAGTGGGTGTGAGTTTGAATAGGTTCCCAAGACAGAATTGGCTACCTGTCACTTTCACAAAAGTCCAGATGATGCCTTCATGGAGGTGGTATCTGAACGCACGAGGATGCCATAGGAAACAACGTACCGAGAGAAGAGAACTAGGAGAAACTTGGAGAACTCCTGTATTAAGGGGGTAGGAAGAGAAACCAGAAAGTCGGCATAAGAGAGAGAGTGGAGCCAAGAAAGTAGTGTGTGCATGCTTGTATTTATTTTTATTACAAACTTGGATTAATTCTGATAGATTCTAGAAGGCCAGGATAATAGAATTCTAGATTACATATACATACTTAGGTAAATCTGGCATTTGTGCGTATACTGGGAACAGAAAGGGCTATAAAAATTAGGGGCAAAGGTACAATTAAAGAAGCAAATACAGTAATGCTGGCTTGTGGTGATTCTGTACCAAATAAAATGGTGAACTGTATTTAAATATTACTGTATTTGGTATATACATATGTAACATAGAAGATCTTGGAACTCTCAGGCACATTAGCCTATGAACCTGTTTTTCTCAAGGACAAAACGTCTCTTAATGAAATAGATAATTTTTTTTTACAACTTTTTCTATGTCTATAAAAACCAAATAATACAAAAACTAAAAAATAGCAAGTAAAAATCATCTAGAATCTCCCCTACAGAGCCATACTTTTAACATTTGGGCGAACATTTTTCTAGAAATGTATTTTCTTCCTCTCCCAACAACACACATGCTTTCACATATGTCGTAGGGGTCAGCAGTTAAGGTGATCATCGGTTTCTGCACGTGAAGATTTACTGGAACACAGCCATAGTCACTCGCTGGACATGGTCATAGTATACACATTATCCAAGAGGAGATTGAATGGTATGACAAAAACTATATGACCTACAGAACTTACTTACTACCTGGCTTTTTACAGGAAAACTCTGACAACCTTGATATGCAGAATCATACCACATATATTGTATTATAACTTACTTTTTCACTCAGCATACCATTCATATTTTAACAGATCAATAAATATACATTATCATTTTAATGGCTGCATGGAATTCCATTATATAAAGGAACTATAATAAATTTCTGTTGATGGCTATTTAGAGTTCGAATTCTTCTATATTATAATCTATGCTGCCACAAAAACCTTCACAGACATCTTGCCACACGTGATTATCTTAAGACAAATTCCTAGAGATAGAATTGTGGGGTCAAGAGCTCTCTATATTTTACATTTGATACACTTTTTCCAACATGCTTTCCAGGATGAACCAAAATAACTTTCATTCTTATCAGGAGAGAACGAAAGTGTACACTTTTTCTATTTCCTTGCCAATCCTGAGAATAAGCACGTATTCTGAGTCTGAAAAAAAAGGTACATCAGTGGTTACCATTTGTCTTGTTTGATTCTTATAAGGGAAAATATCTTTTATGATTATTGGACATTTATGCCTCTTTTTTTGTGAATTGTGGATTGCATGACTTTATATTTACATAAACATGTACTTCATTTACCTTGCCAGTTTTTCTGGTGAAGCATTTCTTAAACTGATTTGTAAGTGTACCATGTGCTACATAGCTCAACAAATATCTACTGACATTAAAGACATAAGAACTATAGCTATATTCCATACAAAAAGGAGAGTAGGTAGGGTCCCTGCCTTCACAGTCTTATAAAAGAGAGGAGTTATCACTTTGTTTGACATATAATGCAAAGCCATTCCTCAAATTCAGTGAATTGTTCGATAAACATCTCCTAGGAAGAGCAACATCCCGAACAAGTAAAATCAATTCACTTGAAAATTAATCTTAATCATGGGAAACTAGGCTTGTCTCTAAAGCCTACACGTTAAGAATCCTACTGATTAAGTTCTTAAAATTCTGAGAATGTCCAATACTAGTTTTTTGCCATCAGAATAACTTTTTCATTTTTCTAATTCTTATATACCCCAAACAACACAGAAAAAAAATATGAAGGAGAAAGTAAAACCACCTGAAATACTCTACACAAAAATGCTTTTATGTTTCTCTCCACTTTTCATTAATTACTGTACATGTCTGAAGCATATGGCAGGTAATGAGGGTAATCAAAAAGCTAAGCAAAGAAAGGGAAACTAAGGGAAACCAGAAAATAAGCAAATCTGAGCAGAGAGAAGTAGAATATAATAGAACAACCATCCTCTGCTCCTGAGGTTTCTTCTGGGGTTACAGAAAACAGGCAGTTAAGAATTGAATTTTATGCACAAAATTACATATTGAAATTCGACAATACCTGGTGTGATCATTTGCTATAGGTTTGCAAACAAATAAACAAAAAACAAAAAAGCATCCTCACACTTAAATTTATGGATTTTGAACAAATCTTGTTACACGTGAAAGAATTTAAAGAATTCTGAACATTCTTTCATTACCTCTTATAAAACCGAAGAGTGGGCTACCATCTCCTTATAGTTCTTACAAAATGTACAAGGGAAATTGATAATCAAACACCACTGATGACAGATATTTATATCAAATTCACATAACTATTCCTAATTATAAATATACATTCCAAGATTATCCACAAGTAT
This sequence comes from Oreotragus oreotragus, assembly GCA_006410675.1. Classification (NCBI taxonomy): domain Eukaryota; kingdom Metazoa; phylum Chordata; class Mammalia; order Artiodactyla; family Bovidae; genus Oreotragus; species Oreotragus oreotragus. Next base: position 75,961 of record SJYX01021567.1, on the reverse strand, counting down.
GAACTCCTATTAATGCGTATTGCAGTTACATATGCACACTGGAAAGAGATATGCCCTTTCACCTTTTATGTACTACTCAGAAATATTAGAGTATCACCAGCTGCCATAAAGGTCACACTGAATTTTGGGTGCTAATTGTGGCAGACTTATGAACATCACTTTATTCAAAAATAAAATGTTGTTTAAATCTTCATTCGAATCTATTTCCTCCTATTTAAATGGAAATGAAAACAAAATTTATCAAGAGGCTGTGTTTATATGTACTCCCCCCTCTATGAAAAAAGAGATTGGTATATGCAGCATGTGAAACCTGATAGAGAAATTAGTTAGCTGAGACCTCAAGCCAAGTTTGATCTCAAGTACGTAGTACCACGTGATCCCCACTGACTCTACGAAGAGCACAACATTGTGCACGCATGTCCCAGGCTTGGATTTGGAACATAATGTGGCATGTGGGGTGAGGGCAAGGGTTAGGGGGCAAGAAATATTACTCTGTTAACAAATGGTGTTGAGTATAAAGTTAATGCTAAGGTATATAATCTTTCCAAGGGCCAATTTAAATACTTATATTTCAGTGCATGCAGTAAAGTTGTTCCCAAATTATAAACATGGAATTTTGGACCTGGGTTACCCTTAAGTTCATAGCTGAAATACATATGTATAAAGGACTTAAGTAAACTAATATGTTTGGTTGAAAAATAAAATTTATCTTATTTTTAGAAACTTAAGTAATTACTTTGACATGAAAAAATTCATTAAGTTATAGCTACACTGTACTGACTCTCCCAAAATGCCATTTGCTTTCACATCTTGTGGTTATGACTCCTGCTTTTTCCTTTCAATTTTTTTCAGTTTCAAAAGCCTTTTCGATATCTAAAATATAAATCATTTCATCCAAGAAGCCATCTTCTTTCTGTCCTCCAAGCTGAATTTATTCTTTGCCCTGATTTCTTTTAGGACTTCACCTGTAATCTTTATTCACCAACTATTACATTATACCTCAAGGCGTTTTTGGTTGCTACACTTCAGCCTTTCTTGCTAGCTTGGCTTACAAGTAGTAGATTGTAAACTACTTAAAAGCAAGAAATGGTTTTATTACTGAAGCATTCTGTGAAGTGCCTAGCACACGACATGACCAAAATGTTCCTTCAATTTAATTCAATAAACCTTTACTAAGAACATGTTATATACAAGACAGCAGGCCAGTGTCCTAGAAACTTTTCATTGACACTCATCTCCTATGCATTCACACTTCTGTATTATCTCTTGAATCACTGGACTGGTTGCTTGAAAATGACATTTTCCAAAGTCCATCGCCAAGTGAATTCTGGTTAGATTCTGTCTTTGGAGGCACTCACATACAAGCAGAAGGTAGGAATTCGATAGTAGCCATTTTCTTTTTTCCAGCAGCTACAAAGCCAGATATAATAAGGCCATTAGAATGTTGTTGTTCAGTTGCTCAATCACGTGCAACTCTTTGCAGTCTCATGGATTGCAGCACACCAGGCTCTTCTGTCCTTCACTGTCTCCCAGAGTTGGCTCAAACTCACGTGCATTGAATCAGTGATGCCATTCAACTATCTCCTTGCTGTCTCAAGAGTCTTCTTCAACACCACAATTCAAAACCATCAGTTTTTTGGTTCCCAGGCTTCTTTATGGTCCAATTCTCACATCCATACATGACCAGTGGAAAAACCATATCTTTGACTGTACGGACTTTTGTCTGCCAAGTGGTGCCTTTGTTTTTTAATATTCTGTCCAGGTTTGTCGTAGCTTTCCTTCCAAGGAGCAAGCTTTTCAATTCATGGGTGTAGTCACCTTCCACAGTGATTTTGGAGCCCAAGAAAATAAAGTCTTTCACGGTTTCAATTTTTTCCCATCTATTTGCCTGAAGAGATGGGACCAGATGCCATGATCTTTGTTGTTGGAATGTTGAATTTTAAGTCAGCTTTTTCACTATCCTCTTTCACCTTCATCAAGAGGTTCTTCAGTTCCCCTTCACTTTCTGCCATTAGTTCAATTCAGTTCAGTCACTCAGTTGAGTCCGAATCTTTGTGACCCCTTGGATTGCAGCACGCCAGTCTCCCTGTCCATCACCAACTTCCAGAGCTTACTCAAACTCATGTCCATTGAGTTGGTGATACCATACAGCCATCTCATCCTCTATTGTCCCCTTCTCCTCCTGCCCTCAATCCCTCCCAGAATCACGATCTTTTCCAATGAGTCAACTCTTTGCATGAGGTGGCCAAAGTACTGGAGTTTCAGCTTCAGCATCAGTTCTTCCAATGAACACCCAAGGACTGGTCTCCTTTAGGATGGACTGGTTGGATCTCCTTGCAGTCCAAGGGACTCTCAAGAGTCCTCTCCAACACCACAGTTCAAAAGCATCAATTCTTCAGCGCTCAGCTTTCTTCACAGTCCAACTCTCACATCCATACATGACCACTGGGAAAACCACAGCCTTGACTAGATGGACCTTTGCTGGCAAAGTAATGTCTCTGCTTTTTTTTTCTTTTCTTTTCTAAGTTTTATTTTTACTTTATTTTACTTTACAATACTGTATTGGTTTTGCCATACATTGACATGAATCCACCATGGGTGTACATGAGTTCCCAATCCTGAACCCCCCTCCCACCTCCCACCCCATTTCATCTCTCTGGATCATCCCTGTGCACCAGCCCCAAGCATCCTGTGTCCTGTATTGAACATAGACTGGCAATTCATTTCTTACATGATAGTATACATGTTTCAATGCCATTCTCCCACATCATCCCACCCTCTCCCTCTCCCTCAGAGTCCAAAAGTCCGTTCTATACATCTGTGTCTCTTTTGCTGTCTTGCATACAGGGTTATCATTACCATCTTTCTAAATTCCATATATATGTGTTAGTATACTGTATTGGTGTTTTTCTTTCTGGCTTACTTCACTCTGTATAATCGGCTCCAGTTTCATCCATCTCATTAGAACTGATTCAAATGTATTCTTTTTAGTAGCTGAGTAATACTCCATTGTGTATATGTACCACAGCTTTCTTATCCATTCATCTGCTGATGGACATCTAGGTTGTTTCCATGTCCTGGCTATTATAAACAGTGCTGCGATGAACATTGGGGTACATGTGTCTCTTTCAATTCTGGTTTCCTCGGTGTGTATGCCCCGCAGTGGGATTGCTGGGTCATAAGGTAGTTTTATTTGCAATTTTTAAAGGAATCTCCACACTGTTCTCCATAGTGGCTGTACTAGTTTGCATTCCCACCAACAGTGTAAGAGGGTTCCCTTTTCTCCACACCTTCTCCAGCATTTATTGCTTGTAGACTTTTGGATCACAGCCATTCTGACTGGTGTGAAATGGTACCTCATTATTGTATACTGTCTAGGTTGGTCATAACTTTCCTTCCAAGGAGTAAGCGTCTTTTAATTTCATGGCTGCAGTCACCATCTGCAGTGATTTTGGAGCCCCCCAAAATACAGTCTGACTCTGTTTCCACTGTTTCCCCATCTATTTGCCATGAAGTGATGGGACCAGATGCCATGATCTTAGTTTTCTGAATGCTGAGCTTTAAGACAACTTTTTCACTCTCCTCTTTCACTTTCATCAAGAGGCTTTTTAGTTCCTCTTCACATTCTGCCATAAGATTGGTGTCACCTGCGTATCTGAGGTTATTGATATTTCTCACAGCAATCTTGATTCCAGCTTGTGCTTCTTCCAGCCCAGCATTTCTCATGATGTACTCTGCATATAAGTTAAATAAGCAGGGTACTGCAAATGCTGATACCTGATTTGGAGATATAACTGTAATTCCTCTAGACATTAATCATTTTGAATTGATTATAAATGTATTTAGAGATTTTCCTTTACAATGAGGCAAAAGATACATAGGTAGAGTAAGTACACCAATAATCTAGGCTAGAAATACTGAAGAAATGGATTATAAGATGTATGTGGGGTTATAACCAGAAGTTTACAGTTAACTCTAGAATCAGTATGAGTGAATTTGAGAGCACACTGAAGGTTTCTCAAGTCTAAATTAAGACCTAAACAAATTACACCTGTGCACTGGTCTTCAATGACATAATTTTAAATATGCCTCAATATTTTTTCTTAACAGTATACTCAGTATAGTTTAGAACTGCATAGGGCTTGTGCCCAGTTTACAGTTTCACAAGGTATGTATAAATATGGATTTATCTGTGCCCCTGTACAAAGTATTAGAAAGAACTGGGCAACTTACAAAACTAATATAAACCAGCCTCATAAATCTTATTTTGGTTTCTCATTCGAAAAGACTTTTCAGATTCCAAGGGCATATCAGCCAACTGACTGCCTGATGGAGGCTCACACCTTTAGGAAGCCCGCATCTACCAGGATGTTGTCCCATGACAGCATCTCCCATGACACCATGGTCAACAGGACGATGCTCTCCCATCTCTTGACATACCTGCCATTTACACAGTATGACATCAAATACATTCCTTACTGTATCTAGTACCTCCCTGGAGGATATCATAGATTTTATAAGGCAAAAACAGTATAGATTTATAGGTATGGGTGATATCTCATCATCCAGACCACTTTGCTGACAAAAATCCGTATAGTTAAAGCTATGGTTTTTCCAGTAATCATGTACAGATGTGAGAGTAGGACCATAAAGAAGGCTGAGCACCAAAGAATTGATTCTTTCGAACTGTGGCGCTAGAGAAGACTCTTGACAGTCCCTTGGGTAGCAAGGAAATCAAAGCAGTCAATCCTAAGAAAAAACAAGCCTGAATAATCATCTGATGCTGAAACTGAAGCTTCAGTACTTTGACCACCTGATCCGAAGAGCCAACTCATTGGAATAGACCCTGACGCTGGGAAAGATTGCAGGCAGGAGGAGAAGGGGATGGCAGAGGATGAAATGTTTGGAAGACAACATTGATTCAATGGACATGAGTTTGAGCAAACTCTGGGAGATAGTGAGGGACAGGGAAGCCTAGCATGCCACAGTCCACAGGGCCAAAAAGAGTCGGACACAACTGAGGGACTGTAAAACAAGGCTTCAATAGTATGTGAACCGAGAACTTCCAGATGTTCAAGCTGGATTTAGAAAAGGCAGAGGATCAAATTGCCAACATCTGTTGGATCATAGAAAAAGCAAGAGAATTCCAGAAAAACATCTACTTCTGCTTCATTGACTACTCTAAAGCCTTTGACTATGTGGATCACAGCAAACTGTGGAAAATTTTTAAAGAGATGGGAATACCAAAACACCTTCCCTTCCTCCTGAGAAATCTGTATGGAGGTAAAGAAGCAACAGTTAGAATCAGACATGGAACAACAGACTGGTTCACAATTGGGAAAGGAGTAAGTCAAGGCTGTATGTTGTCGCTCTTCTTATTTTATGTATATGCACAATACATCATGAGAAATGCTGGGCTGGATGAAGCTCAAGCTTAAATCAAGATTGCCGGGAGAAATATCAATAACCTCAGATATGCAGATGATACCACCCTTCTGGCAAAAAGTGAATAAGAACTAAAGAGCCCCTTGGTGAATGTGAAAGAGGAGAGTGAGAAAGGTGGCTTAAAATTCAACATTCAAAAAATTAAGATCATGGCATCTGCTCCTATCACTTCATGGCAAATAGATGAGGAAACAATGGGAACAGTGATAGACTTTATTTTCTTGGGCTCCAGCATCATTGCAGATGGTGACTTCAGCCATGAAATTAAAAGACACTTGTTCCTTGGAAGAAAAGCTATGACAAAGCTAGACAGCCTATTAAAAAGCAGAGACATTACCTTGCCGACAAAGGTCCATCTAGTCAAACCTATGGTTTTTCTAGTAGTCATGTACGGATGTGAGTGTTGGACCATAAAGAAGGTTGAGTGCCGAAGAACTGATGCATTTGAACTGCAGAGTTGGAGAAGACAGCGGAGAGTCCCTTGGATGTAAGGAGATCAAACCAGTCCATAGTAAATGATATCAACCCTGAATATTCATTGGAAGGACTGATGCTGAAGCTGAAGCTCCAATACTTTGGTCACCTGATGTGAAGAGGGGACTCACTGGAAAAGATCCTGATGCTGGGAAAGATTGAAGGCAGGAGGAGAAGGGGACAGCAGAGGATGAGGCGGTTGGATGGCATCACTGACTCAATAGATGTGAGTATGAGCAAACTTCGGGTGATGGTGAAGGGCAGGGAAACCCAGTGTGCTACAGTTCATGTGGGTTGCAAAGACTGGCACACATCCAAGTGACGGAACAACAACAACTCCAGGGAATCTTCCTGACCTAGGGATGAAACCTGCGGCTCGTGCATCTCCTGCAGGCAGGTTCCTTACCACTGCACCGCCTGGGGAAGCTGCACGGCATAGAAATAGATAAAATGGCCGTTATGAGACATATACCCCGAAGACTGAAAGCAGGCACTTGAGATATTTGTACATCCATGTTCATAGCTCAGTGGTATAAGCAAACCTAATGTCCACTGACGGATGAATGGATAAGCAAAATATAGTATACACACAACAGAATATTATTCAGACTTAAAAAGGAAGGAAGTTTTGACATCAACAACATAGATAAACCTTGAAGACATAAGCCTCAGTGAAATAAGCTGGTCACAAGAGTTACATACTACATGGGGATTTCATTTGTATGAGGTATCTAGACTGTGCTGCGCTTAGTCTCTCAGTCGTATCCAGCTCTTTGCAACCCCATGGACTATAGCCCGCCAGGCTCCTCTGTCCATGGGGATTCTCCAGGCAGGAACACTGAAGCAGGTTGCCATGCCCTCCTCCAGGGGATCTTCCCAACTCATGGATCGAACCCAGATCTCTCTCATTGCAGGCAGATTGTTTACCATCTGAGCCACCAGGGAAGTCTGGTACCTAGAAGAGTCAAATTCACAGAGACAGAAAATAGAATGGTAGTTGCCAGAAGGTGGGGGGTGGGTGGGGCTGTTTAATGTGTACATAACGTCACTGGGGAAGATGAAAAGATTCTGGAGATGGATGGATGGTGATGATCGCACAATAATATAAATATACTTAATACAGCCAAATTTTTTTTTAATGGTTTAAAAAAAACCCACCCAATTTAGTTAAACAGAACAGGTAATCCAGAAATTATTCTGAGCATATATGTGACAAATGTGGTATTTCAATTCACTGGGGAAAAGATGCTATATGTAATGTATGATACTTACTCAATTTGCCAATCATCTGCCAGGAATAAACCTGGACCCTCATCTCATAGCATATACAAACTTAAATTCTAGATTGATTAAACACTTACAACTAAAAGTAAAAATGTTAAAGGTAAAAAATAATACATAAACATGTTTGACTAAGTTAAAATAATGGTAACAATGACCCTATATGTGGGACAGCAAAAGAGACACAGATATAAAGAACAGACTTTTGGACTCTGTGGAAGAAGGTGAGGGTGGAATGATTTGAGAGAATAGCATTGAAATGTGTGTATTATTAGAGAAGGCAATGGCACCCCACTCCAGTACTCTTGCTTGGAAAATCTCATGGATGGAGGAGCCTGGNTAATACATAAACATGTTTGACTAAGTTAAAATAATGGTAACAATGACCCTATATGTGGGACAGCAAAAGAGACACAGATATAAAGAACAGACTTTTGGACTCTGTGGAAGAAGGTGAGGGTGGAATGATTTGAGAGAATAGCATTGAAATGTGTGTATTATTAGAGAAGGCAATGGCACCCCACTCCAGTACTCTTGCTTGGAAAATCTCATGGATGGAGGAGCCTGGTAGGCTGCAGTCCATGGGGTCTCGAAGAGTCAGACACGACTGAGCGACTTCACTTTCACTTTTCATTTTTATGCATTGGAGAAGGAAATGGCAACCCACTCCAGTGTTCTTGCCTGGAGAATCCCAGGGACAGGGGAGCCTGGTGGGCTGCCGTCTATGGGGTCGCACAGAGTTCGACACGACTGAAGTGACTTAGCAGCAGCAGCAGCAGTGTGTATTATCATATGTGAAACAGATCACCAGTCCAGGTTTGATGCATGAGACAGGGTGCTCAGGGCTGGTGCACTGGGATGACCCAGAGGGATGGGATGGGGAGGGAGGGGACAGGGGGTTCAGGACGGGAGACACGTGTACACTCATGGGTGATTCATGTCAATGTATGGCAAAAACCACTACAATATTAGTAATTAGCCTCCAATTAAACTAAATAACTTAATTTCAAAAAACAAACATGTATGGCATAAGAAATTGTAAACAGACTTAAAAGATATGACATTTAGGCAAAAAAAAAATTTTCACTGCAGCTGACAAAATGGACTGTTATATGATATAGCAAGAACTCAAATATTGTTAGAACAAGACAATGCAGAATCTGAATGGATACACTGATATGAATAGAAAATTGAGGAACAAATCTAGATGTCTAGGGTTTCCAAATTCTATCTTGCACACACCCCTCACATCAAGAAAAGATGGCATCTGTTCTTCCTTCCCTTGAATCTGCACTAGCTTTGTGACTTGCCTCATGAAGTCCTGTCAAATGTCACTATCACAACCATGTGGGACAGAAGTGATGTTTTAGGTTTTCTGTTCTCAGGTGCTGAAAGGACTAGCATCTTTTCTTTCAGTCCTCCTAAAATTCAGCTTTTATGCTACACAAATTCAAACTTGCACTAACGAGAGATTTGAGGCCACTGGGGAAAGGAGACCTGGAGGATGAGGATGATGGTTCTTCTCATTTCAGCCAAGATTTATGTTGGATGTTCCAGCCTCAGCTACACTCCTAAGTAAATGCAGCCTCATACATGACAAATACACTAGTGAGGAAAGGTAACTGAAAATAAACAGTATGATACCATTTACAAGCTTCATAGTGGGCAAAGATTTTTTGGTGCTTGCAGGTCAAGATATGCAGAAAATAAGACGTGAAGAGAGTTGAGTGGAAGATGACAATTGGCCCACAGAGTTTGAAGAAGTTACTCTGACAACCTTGTATTCTTATGGGTTGTCCTTAAATCACTCTGAAAACACTATCAGATTTGAAAACTGAATTTATGTCAGTTTTCAAATAAATGTCATGTCCATGTTTATTTAGGGCCACAAGCAGAGGTATGATTTAGAACAATAATTTTCAAACTTTTGTTCTCATATTCCCCATAAGAATTTTGAAAATCTACATCTATATGTCCCTTTACAAATTTTTAGCTGATGCCTAAAACTATTCATCAGAAGTTTAAATAGTTATAAAGGCTTTAGACATAAATACTGACATTAAAAAATAAAATTATAATTTTATTCTTTGAAAATATTCAAAGGAATCTTAATTTGTATACTAATATAAAAAACTCTTAAAATAATTTTTTTTCACACAGTTATATCTATCCCCTGGCCACAAAGGAATTCAACTTAAAATTAACAAAGAAAAACCTTTGAGGTTCTGCAATATTTGGAAAGTAAAGACATTTCAAAATAATCTAGAAGTCAAAGTAAAAATCACAAGATATATTAGAATATATCATAGGCTGAATGAAAACAAAAGCACAACATACCCAATGGATGTAAGACAGTGCTTACAGTTACAATGACCACGAAAAGAGAAGACCAAGTTACCAAAATCAAGGATGAGAGGGCACAGCAATTCCAACTGCCCTACAAAAAAAGATTAAACAAGTGAGCATCATAAGCCACTTTAGACCAATGAATTAGGCAACTTATACGAAATGGTAACTACTTAGGATGACACAAATGACAAAAATTAAGAAGTAGAAAAACTTAAACAGATATATAACAAAAAAAAAAAAGAGAGAGAGACTGAGTTACTTATAAATTTTCTCATAAAGAAAAGCTCAGGTCCAGATGGTTTCTCTGGTGAAATGTATCAAACAAAGAAGAAGTAATCAAATCCTATTTGTTCAAAAACTCTTTCAGTAAAGAGAAGGGAAGAAATAATTTTCCACTTATTCTATGAGATCAATATTATCCTGATTTCAAAGATAGACTAAGACATCACAAGAAAAGAAAAGAAAGGTAGAGACAAATGTCCCTCATAAATGAGACACAAACATCCTTAAAAATATTAGCAAGTGGAATCCAACATATAAAAAGGATTATAACACCAGGACCCACTAAGATTTATCTGAGGAAGCAAGCTTGGTTTAACATTTGAAGATAAATTAGTACCATACACTATATTTATAGAATAAAAGACAAAAACCACATGATCATCTCAACTGATGCACCAAAAACATTTGACAAAGTCAAATATTAATGACAAAACCAAACAACTCTAAACAGCTAAGGAATAAGGAAAGTATTCTCGATCTTACAAAGAATGTATGCAAAAAATTCATAGCTGACATCACAAGTAACGGTGAAAAACTTATACTTTCACCCTAAAACTAAAAAAAAAAAAGGCAAAAAGGTCTACTTTTTTCATTTATATCACCTTTTGTAATACAGGTCCTGAAAGTTAGTGCCATGAGAAACAAAAATAAGTTAAGGGCATTCAAATTCTTTACAAAAAAAAAAAAGTAAAATTGTCTTATTTTTCAAATTCTTTTCTTTATTCTAGGCCTTCTGCATTTCTATATAAATTTTTAGGATTAGCTTGTTCATTTTTACCAAAAAAAAAAAATCTGCTAGAATTTTGATAAGAATTGAACTGAATTTGTAGATCAATTTAGACAGAAGGTCTTGACAATATCGAATTTTCCAATCTATGAATATGAAATCTCTCTCTACTAATGCAGATCTTTAACTTCTCCCAGCATTGTTTTGAAGTTTTTAGTATACAAGCATTGCCACTCTTCTCTGAAATTTATCTGAGCTACCCTGCCTGATTTATTTAGAAGTTATAGTAGAGTTTTGGGAATTCCTTGAGATTTTTCTATACCCAGAATGAAGGAGACATTCCTAGGTAAATTTCAACATCTTTTAAAACAATACCCATATATACCACGGCTCTGTTTACAAGGCTGTGCTGGTTTCTGATTCACAACTCCGTGAATCAGCGGTAAGCATGCGTATATCACCTCCTTCCTGGACCTGCCTCCCAGCCCACTCCCCACCCAGCCCTTCAGGTCATCACGGAGCACTGAGCTGAGCTCCCTGTGCTATGCAGCTGCTTCTCACTAGCTGTCTATTTCGCACAGGGTGATTGATACATGTCAGGGCTACTTTCTCAATTCATCCCCACCTCTCCTTCCCCCTGCTGTGTCCACAGCCTGTTCTCTTCCACATCTCTGTTCCTGCCCTGTAAATAGGTTCATCAGCACCATTTTTCTAAATTTCACATATATGCGTTAATATATGATATTTTTATCTTCGCAACTAACTCAATATTATTCTGATTATAGTAAGTCCTCTACATACAAACAAGTTCTGTTCTGAGGGCACATTCATAAATCCAATTTCGTCTGTAAGTCCAACAAAGCCCAGGTACCCAAGTAACACGATCACCTATATAGCACCGTACTGTAATAGGTTTATAATTCTTTTCACACAAACACACAAAAATAAACATTTTAAATCTTATAGTACAGTGCCTTGAAAAGCACAGTAGTACAGTATAAGAGCTGGCATTGAGTAGACAGGGAAGAAGAGTGACTGACTGGAGGAGGGAGAGGAGGTGGAAGATGGCAGAGCTGAAGCATCGTCAGCAATAGGAGACGGAGGGCAAGCTGCGATTGCACTCACGCCTGATGGTTCTGGTTCCTTGCTGGATTCAATTCTATCTGCCCTCTTGAAAAAAGAGCCAGTGATGTCTGTGTGGTAGCTCTTTTTATCTCATCATGGATGACACTGTAGCACTGGACTGCATTCTGAACAGCTGCTGCAACCTTCCTGAGCCTTCTACATTTGGGTCCTGTGCCTCAAAAGCTAACAGTGCTTCTTCCAATGAAGAATACAATTTCCTGCCATTTCCTGCCATTTCCTGGTCCTTCGGTTACTGCTTCCTCTGGTCTCTCTTTGTCCTTTCTCTGGGGCTCCAGTTCCATCAGGTTTCATTAGTCAGCTCCTCGTGTTGCATGGCAAGGAGTTCAGTGAAGACGTTCTCTTGCAGATCTCGCCCCAGCTTCTCACCGAAGATCACTGAGTTGCTGAAGACCTCTTCGGACTCCTCATCCAAACACACGTTTGCATCTTTGAAAGCTTGCAACTTGAACGTTTGTATGTAGGGGACTTACTGTATTGCCTCATATAGTTTTGCTATTCTTTTTACTTTTACCTTTCTATATTATGATGACTTTTAATTGATGAATTTATTAATTCAATTCATTATTCCAATTATTTATACTTCTGGGCTTGTTACTATAATCTTATTTTGTGCTGTTTGTCCTGCTTTTCTCCTTTGCTTCTATTACTTTCTTGTCTTTTGAGTGGGAAGGAGAATTAAGACTTTTAGACTAGAAGTTTGGAGAAGGCAATGGCACCCCACTCCAGTACTCTTGCCTGGAAAATCCCATGGATGGAGGAGCCTGGGAGGCTGAGGTCCATGGGGTCGCAAAGAGTCGGACATGACTGTGTGACTTCCCTTTCACTTTTCACTTTCATGCATTGGAGAAGGAAATGGCAACCCACTTCAGTGTTCTTGCCTGGAGAATCCCAGGGACGGCGGAGCCTGGTGGGCTGCCATCTATGGGGTCACACAGAGTCGGACACGACTGAAGTGACTTAGCAGCAGCAGCAGGCTAGAAGTTATGCATTATATTTTTATTTGTGGTTACAGTTAAGATTTTGTCATATGTGCTTAACAAATTCTATCCTCAGACATTGTCTTAGCTTTCTGAATTAATAAGCTACTCAAAGATACAGATCCTTAACAAAAAAGCATTTCTCCATTTGATCTTGCCATGAGCAGTCCAGGTTAAAAGCAGTCCAGGATATATGGAGCTCTGTTCCATATTACTCAGGGCTCTAGCCTGCTTCCATGTCATTGCACCATCATCTGCTGGGATGCTGTCCCAGCTGATCAACGTCTGCATGGTCAACACTGGACTGCTGCCACACCTATGCTACACAGGAAGGAGAAACAGAGGAAAAATCCAGTGCAAGCAATTTTTTTTTTTCAAGCTAGTGAGGCAGCAGTTACCCAGCGTTCCTGTCTAAAAGCAAATAGTCAGTCACATGGCAATATCCATCCGCAAGTCAGACTGGGAAATGTAGTCTCTTGCCGCTAAGACCAAGTAGCTAGGAAGAAATGGAGAATAGACCTTTTGGAGACAACCAGAATTCTGGCCATTTAAATACCTATGCCTACTTTTCTTCCACACATAGAAAAGGTCTGTTGCCTCTTTATGAAACACAATACAAGATCCTGCCTAATTCAAAGTCCAAACATCCAGGTGCTGCAAAATTCTCTCCATTCAGCTCATATGAGGTACCTTTCAGTCCTATGAACAATATGCTAATAGAAATTATACAAACCGTAACTCTACTACACTATGATGGAAGACCCTTTGGGTAAAGGAAAAACTAGAACTACAGAGTAGTCACCTGCCCACAGAAGGGAGAAAAATCATGCTGAGCAGGAATTACAAAGAACCCCTTGGCCTAGTAGCAAAGAAGGTTTCTTGGTTACATATCGCTTCTAATCTATTAGAAAAATTCCCCTATTAACTATGGGCTCTGCCTTTGTGTTCTAGACATGCTTCATTGTTCGTAATCTGTGGTCCTATGTGATTTTGGAGAGAATGTAGTAGGGTGGATTAGGAATGCAGGAGTGTACTGTTTTTATAGCCCACTTCATTGCTAGAGCAGGTTTGGAAGCCTGAGGGTTGCATCAAGGATTGAACAACCACAGTCTTTTCACAAGATCTTACTTACAGACTTGTTGGAAATGTAATTCACAAAACACCTTATTTGGCCCTGGTTTTATTTATTTCCTATTTGTTTATATGCCAGAAATCCCATCAAAATTTGGGTTTTGTTCTTTTTCTAGGCAAAGTTTCTAAGCCAGCTCTTGCTTGTCTTGCTGCCCTCTCTCCCTCTTTCTCATTTCAATGATGCCTACTTTGAAGTTATCTCCACAATAGGTTTAGGTTGGAAGGCAACACCCGCAGTCTGATCTCTGTCAAAAGACTGTCTTTCTTTGATGAAGATTTAGGGAAAAGTGCAAGTCAGTTTTATCTCATGCTATTTCTTATAATACATTACTAAAAGCAAAAAGGAATATGTATTCACTATTCTTGTTCCTTTTAGCAAGGTCTTAGAAGAAAAAGATGAGCTAAGGCAAGAATATGCCAATTTGCAAGCAGAGAAGGAAGGGGATACAGAATCCAGAAATTTGAGCCTTACAAGCTGGAAAAGCCAACTGCTTCTATACCCCACACAACATAAGATCTACTGCCTCACTACTAAGCCCTAAATTTTGCTAAGCCAAATGCCCCATATTTTAGGTTCCTATGATTGTTGCACTCCAGCTGCAGGGACCAATTTAGTTAATGTTAAGGTTAAGCTGCTCTAAGAAATAAATCTAAAAATATGAAGAGTCAAGTAATGTAAATCTCTATCTCATGCGATGGTCACAAGTTAGAGTCAGGTTACCTGTATGATACCCAGTCATTCAGGACCCAGATGATTCCATTCTGTTGTTCCACTGTCCCCTATGTCTGTATTTGTATGTTCAAAGCTACGTCTCTACTTTTTCCATGTCCAGAAATCAGAAAGGAGGAAGAGAATTCAAGGATAAACAATTTCTTTTCAGATAACAAGATGAAAGGGGCATACATGACTCCTCCTCACAAAAGATTGGTGAGAACTCAACATACGACCTCCTCGCTGTATGGGGGTCAGGGAAGTATGGTCTCTGATTAAGTGGCCATGTGCCAAAGAAGGAGAGGAGATAAGATTTAGACTCTGATTCCCTTTTAGGAGGGATACCACACCTACAAATCTCTGCTTCTCAAATGCGGCTAAGTCACTTCAGTCGTGTCTGACTCTGTGTGACCCCATAGACGGCAGCCCACCAGGCTCCCCCATCCCTGGCATTCTCCAGGCAAGAATACTGGAATGGGTTGCCATTTCCTTCTCCAATGCATGAAAGAGAAAAGTGAAAGTGAAGTCGCTCAGTCTGTCCGACTGTTAGCGACCCCATGGACTGCAGCCCACCAGGCTCCTCCGTCCACTGGATTTTCCAGGCAAGAGTACTGGGGTGGGGTGCCATTGCCTTCCCCCTGCTTCTCAAATACAGCTCTGAAAATATTTTAACTACAGCCAGCTCTCTTTCAGTTGATATGCTTTAGCTTAAGAGTTTTGTTTTTGTCATCCTTGAAGACCTTCCCAAAGAGATAATACTGTTATTTTTCTCATGTATATGTTTAGATTTACTTAGAAGTTTACCAATTTATTTGCACTTTTTGGGGGGCATTGTATCAGTTTTCCTATTATTGTAAAATGAATAACCAGAAGCTTAGCAGCTTAAAACAACATTCACTCATTAGCTCACAGTTCTGTAAGTCAGAGGTCTGACAAGGCAAGGAGGAGTTCTCTGCTATGAATATCACAAGGCTGATACAAGATTGTCAGATAGACTCAGTTCTCATGTTGGATCCCAAGGCTTCCAAGTTCACTTTTTTTAAATTGGAGGATAACTGCTTTACAATGTTCTGTTGGTTTCTGCCATACCACAGTGTGAATCAGCTCTAAGTATACATATGTCCTCTCCTCCTTGAGCTTCCCTCCCACCCCTACCCCACCCCTCTGGGCTGTCACCTGTCTCTTATACACATCTAGATGTGTATAAGAGACAGCTGCTGAAGCGAGTGCCAAGCAACTTGGTGCACACTTGACTTCCTTGGCGTGACAACATAAGATATATTTGAGAAACAGTACTCTATATTCAGGATGCACATTTCATGTTAATGGGAATAAAAACTAGATGTGAGTTAGCTGTCACCTGATTCAAAAGAAGAAAAAGTGAAGCTGTAACAATGACTAAGGAGGACTCTGTGGCTTGAAAACTCAAATTAATAAGAAATGTCTTGGGAGTCGGAGGTTTAGTAGATGCGAACTGTTATATATAAGAGTTAAACAATAAGGTTCTTCTATATAGCACAGGGAACTCTACCCAAGATCCTGTAATAAACCACAATGGAAAAGAATATGAAAAATAATATACATATATGTTGCTGAATCACTTGCTGTACAACTATTAACACAAGATTGTTGTTCAGTCGCTCAGTTGTGTCCGACTCTTTGTGACCCATGGACTGTAGCACACCAGGCTTGCCTGTCCTGCACCATCTCATGGAGCTTGCCCAAACTCATGTCCATTGAGTCGGTGATGCCATCCAACCATCTCATCCTCTATCGTCCCCTTCTCCTATAATGTATATGACTTGTGTTTTTTAATCTTTCTGAAAGTTGTACTTTAAGAGTAGCATCCAGTAAAAAACCCAGCTTGCTACAGATTGCCTTGATAATAACAACTGCTAGTCATCAAACCCCACGGATAAATAAGAGCCCGAAATCTGATTTTTGGTGCCTCACTATTAAATATGAAAAATGAATTTACATTTAGCCTCCAGTATGAAAATAGAGCAAAAAGAAGCAATCAAATCAAGAATAGACTGGGAGAATGTTAGAAGCAGAAGAAAAGTTAAATGATATTTAAATTCTCAGAGAAACTTTCACTTCTGGACAAGAGGGAGTCAGCACATTCAACCCTGTCCCTTTTGCTGATTACAGTGAAAAACCTATGGCTGAAACACACAAAGCAATGATCAGAAGACGGTGAAAAAGAGAGAAAAGAAGGCAGACTAGGTGCCAAGGAATCTGAGCAATCGCCTGTGCGAGATGATGATTTTTTTTCCTGTTTGCTGCTTGTCTCCTTTATGTGCAATGGGCACAGACCAAGATAAAACCAAAACCCCAAGGAAAACCCATTTTTCTCTAGTGTCAAAGGACTAGGAAAAGAATGGCTTTGTAGAATGCAACCCATCTAATTACATCCTCCCAACTCCGGACAAGCATCATGAAAGGAACAGTGCCCCTCTTCCTCCACACCAGGCACTGTGGGAACGGAGCTCCGCTGACCGTTTCCATCTTGCACTAAGCATAAGAGCAAAGAGCAGCATCCCATCTCCTCCCAAACTAGACGTGGGGCAGAGGGAGGATCAAAGAGAGAAGAGGTAGAGAAAGGGGTTCCCAAATATGTCTACAAAGCCCCGGGCACAACCTCAAGGGGCCCTGGCACGAAACAGAAAAGAACCATGTCTGTAAAAGTTGTAAAAACGGGGCTATAACACAAACGATTACCAGGTTTCAAACCGGCCACTGGACAGTAGAGACATGCCCAATCTGCACTACAGTTGCTTCGGAAACTAAACTGGCATTCAAGCCACAGTCAACGAAAAAATGGGTCAGGATGTGTGTTCTGAACCTAAAAAGGACGACTGTCTGCTAGAAGAGAGGACTTAAATAGGAACCAGCTTCTCACAACATAATACTCAAAATGTCCAAGATACAGTTCAAAAGTACACATCACATCAAGAAGCAGGGAAATTTAAACTTGAATGAGAAAAGGTAATCAATACATATCTTGACTGAGATAATACAGGTGTTGGAATTAGCAAACAATGACTTTTTTTTTCAGTTGCCTTGTGCAGCTTGTGGAATCTTAATTCCCTGACTAAGGAATGGAACCTGGGCCCTTGGCAGTGAAAATGTAAAGTTCTAATCACTGGACCAGCAGGGAATTCACCCTCAAACATTGATTTTAAAGAGCTATCACACAAATGCTCCAAGAAGTAATTATAAACAGTCTTGAGACAAGTGAGAAAACTGAAAATTTCAGAGAAGAAATAGAAGATATAAAGAAGAACCAAAGGAAAATTTTAGAACTGAAAAATACAATAAGCAAGCTGAAATAAATCATTAGATGGACTCAGTGAAAGAATGGAGATGACAGGAAAAGAGTCCATAAACTAGAAGATAAGTCAATAGTAACTAACAAAAAAAGCAAGTGAGAAAATAGATTTTTTAAAAAGATCTGCACCTCAGGGACTAGTCAGGACAATGACAAAAGCTCTCATATCCAAGTTACTGCAGTTTTACAAGAAGGAAAAGGATGCTGGGGTGAAAAGCTTTTTGAAGAAGTAATGGTTGAAAACTTCCCAATCTGATGAAAGATAGAAGACATAAACCTACAGGTTCAAGAAGCTTAGTGAACTCACTAAAGTGAAAGTGAAAAGTGAAGTTGCTCATTCATGTCCAACTCTTTGCGATCCCGTGGACTGTAACCTACCAGGCTCCTCAATCCATGGAATTTTCCAGGCAAGAATGCTGGAGTGGGCTGCCATTTCCTTCTCCAGGAACTTACTAAAGAAATCAGTAAATAGGATAAGCCCAAAGAAACTGATGCTCAGATACCATAACCAAATTTCTGAAAAAGTAAAAACAAAGAAAGACTCTTGAAAGCAACCATTGATAAACAATACAGTACCTGAAGGAGCCCAATAACAGTGGATTCTGCATAATAATTCAAGAGGCTAGAAGGAGGTGGCATGTAAGGGGTAAGACTTCATGGCATTGGTCTTGACAATGATTACCACAAGCACAGGCAAAATAAAAATAAAAGGCAAAATAAAAAATAAGATTATATGAAACTAAAAAGCTCTTGTACAGCAAAGGAAAGAAATCAACAAAGTGAAAAGACAACCTATGGAATGAGAGAAAATATCTGCAAAGCATATAACTGATAAAGGGCAAATTTTGAAAAAAATATAAGGAACTTCTACAATTCAACAGCAGGAAAAATTAATAAGCATATTAAAAAGCGAACTTCCAAGGAGTTATATACAAATGACTAACAGGTATAGGAAAAGATGCTCAAAGTCACTAATCATCAGAGAAATGGAAATCAAAACCACAATGAGACTATTTCATACCTGTGAGGACAGCCACTAAAAACACACACACACAGAGAAAATAATGATTGGTAAGGATGTGAAGAAACTGGAATTCTTTTGGACAGTTGGTGGGAATATAACATGTGCAACTGCTATGGAGAAGAATGCAGAAGTGCCACAAAATAAAACAAAACATAAAACACAGAACTACCATATGACCCATATGATCCAGGTATTATCAGAAAAACTGAAATCAGCATATTAAGGAGAAATCTGTACTGCCATAAATATGGCAGCGTTGCTCACAATAGCCAAGAAGCAGAAACAAGCTAAATGTCCATAACAGATGAATGATAAAGACATAAAACGGAATGTTATGTAGTCATGAAAAAGAAATTCTGTAATATGTTACAACATGGATGAAATTTGAGGATATCATGTTAGATGGAGTAAGCCAGTCACAGAAAGACAAATACTAAACAATTCCACTTACATGAGTTATCGAAAGTAGCCAAATTCATCAAAGTACAAAACAGAATGGGGTAGTTGGCAGAAACTGGAACGAAGGGGAAATGAGAAGCTGCTGTTCAATGTGTGTAAAGTTTCTGATATGTAAGATGAAAAACTTCTAGAGATCTCTGCACAGCACTGTGCTAATTGTAAACAATATTCTTAAAATTTTCAGAGATAAATCTCACATTATATGTTTTTTTCACAACTGAAAACAAAAAGCGACACAATGTTTTTAAAGTGCTGAAAGAAAAAAAAAACTGTCATACAGAATTGAACGTGTCAAAAGAGGTGCAAAAGTGATTCAATGGGGAAAAGATAATATTGGAACAATTTGACAACTACCTGTGGGACAAACAAAGCAGACAGAGCCAGAGAGATATTCATGAACTCAGCCTAAGTCTCACACCTTATACAAAAAGCAATACAATATGGATCATGGACATAAATGTCAAACGTGTAACAATAAAACTTTCAAAAGAAGACATAAGAGAAAATCTTAACTAATCATGACCTAACATTAAGCAAAGAGTTCTTAAACATGATACCAAAAGTACAACCCATAAAAAATAAGTTAATTAGATTTTGTCAAAATTAAAAACTGCCCAGTGAAAAATATTTGTCAGGAAATGATAAAACAAGACAGAGACTGTTAGAAAATATATGCAAATCACATATAAACCATAAGAGAGAAAAAAAAAGACAATAAGATAATCTTTTCATCATTTAGAAGAGGTTCCAAAAAAAGAAGAGGAATTAAATTGAGGGGAAAGTATCAAAGAAATAGCTTTTAAAACTTCCAAACACTGAAGAACATAGGTCCTAAGCCTGAAAGTACACAATGAATGTCCATGAAAATTAAAGACAGGAGATCTAGAAAAAGGAGCATCATAAAATTTTAGAAAACTGGGAACACAGAGACAGAAGCTCCCTGAGAGAAACAAGTAACATACAAAGGACCAATAATAAAAATGTCCTCAGTCGTTCTTGTTGTTCAGTTGCCTAATCGTGTCCAACTCTGTAACCCCGAGGGCTGCCGCACGCCAGGCCTCCCTGTCCCTCACCCTTTCCCAAAGTTGGCCCAAGTTCATGTCCATTGCATTGGCGATGCCATCCAGCCATCTCATCCTCTGACGCCCTCTTTCCCTTCTGCCTTCAGTCGTTCCCAGCATCAGGGGCTTTTCCAATGAGTTGTCTGTGTGCATCAGATGACCAAAATACTGGAGCTTCAGTGTCAGCATCAGTCCAGCCAATGAGTATTCTGGGTTGATTTCCTCCAAACTTGACAGGTTTGATCTTCCTGCTGTCCGAGGAACTCCCAGGAGTCTTCTCCAGCACCACAGTTTGAAGGCAACAAATTCTTCGGCACTCTGCCTTCTTTATGGTTCACCTCTCACAACCATAAGTGACCAACAAGAAGATCATAGCCTTGACTATACAGACTGCTGTCAGCAGAGTAATGTCTCTGCTTGTTAATACACTGCATAGCTTTCCTGCCAAACAGCAACTGTCTTCTGACTTCATGGCTGCGGTCACCATCCACAGTGATAATATCATCGAACTTCTCATCAAAAACATTGGTTTCCCATTAACGCTAGGCTAACTTCAGAACAAAAGCCCATTACATGACCTGTAGGCTGTGTACATCTAGCTCCCGTCCACCTCTCAGGTCTCTCACTTTTTCTCCTTTCATTTCCCTTTAATTCAGCCACACTGGTCCTTTTCCTCGTCCTTAAGTGGAAGATTCTTTTCTTCTCATATCAGCTAGTTTATTTCATCTACTCTTCACATCTCAGTTCAGTTATCCTTGTTTCACTTTTCAGTACAGATATCACTTTTAGGGGAAGTCTTTAACTCAGATCTTTCCACTACCTGACTATATAGTACTATGTGCTACCCCTTCACAATACTTATCTCAGACATGGTTTTTTTAGTACCATTTTATTAATTCTCAAACATCAGCTTATTTGAAATACCAGCAGTAATTGATGGCTTATCACTCCCTCCGGGAAACATGGCCTTTGTCAGGCTTCCAGGACCCCGCATGCTCCTTTTTTCCCTTAACTGAATACCACGCATTTTCCTCTGAGATTCTTTCACATCTCCAACAACTTCAAAATGCTACAATGTCCCAAGGTTCCATCCAAAGCCTCTTTAATTTACCATCGACACCCATATCAATTTAAGTGCTTATCTAACTTATATGCAGAGTACATCATGCAAAATGCTGGGCTGGATGAAGCACAAGTTGGAATCTAGATTGCTAGGAGAAATATCAACAATCTCAGATATGCAGATGACACCACCCTTATGGCAGAAAGGGAAGAGGAACTAAAGAGGCTCTGGATGAAGGTGAGGGAGGAGAGTGAAAAAGTTGGCTTAAAACTCAACATTCAGAAAATGAAGATCATAGCAGCCAGTCCCATCACTTCATGACAAATAGATGAAGAAAAAGTGGAAACAGTGACAGACTTTATTTTCTTGGGCTCCAAAATCAGTGCAGATGGTGACTGCAGTCAGGAAATTAAAAGATGCTTGCTCCTTGGAAGAAGAGCTATGACCAACCTAGACAGCATATTAATAAGCAGAGAGATTATTTCATTGACAAAGGTCTGTCTAGTCAAAGCTATGGGTTTTCCAGTAGTCATGTATGGATGTTGGACCATAAAGAAGGCTGAGCACTGAATAATCGATGCTTTTGAACTGTGGTGTTGGAGAAGACTCTTGAGAGTCATATGGGCTGCAAGGGGATCCAACCAGTCCATCCTAAAGGATAGAAACCCTGAAATATTCATTGGAGGGACTGATGCTGAAGCTGAAGCTCCAGTACTTTGGTCACCTGATGTGCAGAGCTGACTAATTGGAAAAGGCTCTGATGCTGGGAAAGACTGAGGGCAAGAGGAGTAGAGGGCAAGAGGAGAAGGGGGCGATTATATGCTCATCATTCTGGCATGATTGCATGGCATCGCCGACTAAATGCACATGAGTTTGAGCAAGCTCTGGGAGATGGTGAAGGATAGGGAAGCCTGGTGTGCTGCAGTCCATGGGTTTGCAAAGAGTCGGACACGACTGAGCGACTGAACAACAACGCAACAGCACCTTTCAATAGTTTCACCCCTTCTCGTGTCTTTAAGTGCCATTGATAAGCGACTACAAAAGTTAAATTCATAGCTTGGATTTCTCTTTGGAGATCCAGACTTGAGTGTCATAATGCTCCAGACTTGAGTGTCATAATGCTTATCTACTTAGATGCCTAACAGGCATAACACATTTTTCTAGACAAGCATCATTTTCAATAGCAGCATTCAGTAGTTGAAATTATAACATCCTTCTGAGATAACTTTAGTCATGAATTATCTCTGGATTTCTTCAGTTCAAAGTAGGTATATACATGAGAGTTATCAAACTGAGTCCAAAGGAAAGCATTCAATTATACGTCAACACCATAAGCAGAAAAAGGGGGAAAAAAAAATCACTTTGTAAACTCCATTAGGGCAAGGATAGCTCAGTTCATTTCAGTTCAGTCGCTCAGTCATGTCCGACTCTTTGTGACCCCATGAATCGCAGCACAGCAGGCCTCCCTGTTCATCACCATCTCTCGGAGTTCACTCAGACTCACGTCCATCGAGTCTGTGATGCCATCCAGCCATCTCATCTTCTGTCGTCCCCTTCTCCTCCTGCCCCCAATCCCTCCCAGCATCAGGATAGTGGTTTACCTTATTTACTATTATACATTCAGCAGCAAGCACAATGATAGAAGACTCTCGATAAATATTCAATAAACAAACTTGTACTAGAGAGTTCCAGAGAAACATCTGTTTCTGCTTTATTGAGTATGTCAGAGCCTTTGACTGTGTGGATCACAATCAATAGTGGTTTACCTTATTTACTATTATACATTCAGCAGCAAGCACAATGATAGAAGACTCTCGATAAATATTCAATAAACAAACTTGTACTAGAGAGTTCCAGAGAAACATCTGTTTCTGCTTTATTGAGTATGTCAGAGCCTTTGACTGTGTGGATCACAATCAACTGTGGAAAAGTCTGAAAGAGATGGGAATACCAGACCATCTGATCTGCCTCTTGAAAAACCTGTATGCAGGTCAGGAAGCAACAGTTAGAACTGGACATGGAATAACAGACTGGTTCCAAATAGGGAAAGGAGTACGTCGAGGCTGCATATTGTCACCCTGCTTATTTAACTTCTATGCAGATTACATCATGAGAAATGCTGGACTGGAAGAAGCACAAGCTGGAATCAAGATTGCTGTGAGAAATATCAATAACCTCAGATATGCAGATGACACCACCCTTATGGCAGAAAGTGAAGAGGAATTAAAAAGCCTCATGATGAAAGTGAAAGAGGAGAGTGAGAAAGTTGGCTTAAAGCTCAGCATTCAGAAAACTAAGATCATGGCATCTGGTTCATTGCAAATAGATGGGGAAACAGTGGAAACAGTGTCAGACTTTATTTTTCTGGGCTCCAAAATCACCGCAGATGGTGATTGCAGCCATGAATTTAAAAGACACTTACTCCTTGGAAGGAAAGTTATGACCAACCTAGATAGCATATTAAACAGCAGAGACATTACTTTGCCAACAAAGGTCCATCTAGTCAAGGTTATGGTTTTTCCAGTGGTCATGTATGGATGTGAGAGTTGGACTGTGAAGAAAGCTGAGTGCTGAAGAATTGATGCTTTTGAACTGTGGTGTTGGAGAAGACTCTTGAGATTCCCTTGGACTGCAAGGAGNTAGCATATTAAACAGCAGAGACATTACTTTGCCAACAAAGGTCCATCTAGTCAAGGTTATGGTTTTTCCAGTGGTCATGTATGGATGTGAGAGTTGGACTGTGAAGAAAGCTGAGTGCTGAAGAATTGATGCTTTTGAACTGTGGTGTTGGAGAAGACTCTTGAGATTCCCTTGGACTGCAAGGAGATCCAACCAGTCCATTGTGAAGGAGATCAGTCCTGGGTTTTCACTAGAAGGACTGATGCTGAAGCTGAAACTCCAGTACTCTGGCCACCTCATGCGAAGAGTTGACACATTGGAAAAGAGTCTAATGCTGGGAGGGATTGGGGACAGGCGGAGAAGGGGACGACAGAGGATGAAATGGCTGGATGGCACTACCAATTCAATGGATGTGAGTTAGAGTGAACTCACAGAGATGGTGATGGACAGGGAGGCCTGGCATGCTGTGATTCATGGGATTGCAAAGAGTCAGACACAACTGAGTGAGTGAACTGAAACACTAATGGAGAATGAAAGGCAATTCATGAAGGGAGAAAACTAAATGGCCAATAAATATATGAAAAGTTGATCAACCTCATTATGAAAATGCAACTTAGAGCCATAGGCAGATATAATTCCATTTTTATTATTACAAATTTTCAAATCTCTGACAATACTGAGGATGTGTAGAAACAAACTTTTATATGATAATGAGTATCAATTGGTATAAATATTTTGGTGAGCAACTTGACAGTATCCTATGAAAATGTGCAGATTCTATGACAAGTATTTCCACTCATAAGCACAAAACTCAAAGAAACTCTCACATAAGAGATATGTAGAAAAATATTCATAGCACTATTGTTTGAAATAGCAACATCTGGGTAACCTAAATGACCATCAACAAAAGAATAGATTAATAAATTGAAGCAGTATATCAATGCAATGGGATATTACTCAGCAGTGAAAATGAATGAAACAGTTGTTTCAACTCAAATATATTAATAAAACACAACATTGAGCAAAAAAGGCAAGTTGCAGAAAAATTCATAGCGATACTGTTTACATGCTAAAGTCACTTCAGTTGTGTCTGACTCTTTGCGACCCCATGGACTGGAGCCCACCAGGCCCCACTGTCCACGGGTTTCTCCAGGCAAGAATATTGGAGTGGGTTGCCATTTCCTTCTCCATTGTTAAAAACAAGCAACATGATACCATATTGCTAAGGATACATATTTGATAAAAGTATTCAGAGAAATATGGGGATGATAAATATAAAATTCAATATGGTGGTAGCCTTTGGAGAAAAGTTCGTTTCTGTTGGTAACAGCAGCTCCTTTAAAAAAGTGCTTTGTCTTTTCTTTTTGGTGTTTTGCAGTTACACTGTGATAATGTCTGAGTGTGTTATCAGTTTAGGGAAGCACCAGATGTGTAATGAGGAAAACTAAAAACAAAATAGTTCAAAATGACAGGGACTGTCTAGGCTGCCTACCCCAGGGTGATCCGTGGGCTCTCACCCACAATGTCGCTCAGGAACCCAGCGTCCTTCCAACTTGTTTCAGTGACATTCCAACAGTCAAAACCAGGCCTCAGGCATATTCTTGCTTTGGTTTACAGGAAAGGCAAAGAAAATGGAGGTAGCCCGCTTATTCCTTAAGGCCCCCAGCTGAAGACATTATACATGCAAGAAATTAGGCATTAAGTCAAACTAGACCATATAGGATGGAGAAGGCAATGGCACCCCACTCCAGCACTCTTGCCTGGGAAATCCCGTGGACGGAGGAGCCTGGTGGGCTGCAGTCCATGGGATCGCTAAGAGTCAGACACGAATGAGCGACTTCACTTTCACTTTTCACTTTCACGCATTGGAGAAGGAAATGGCAACCCACTCCAGTGTTCTTGCCTGGAGAATCCCAGGGACGGGGGAGCCTGGTGGGCTGCTGTCTCTGGGGTCGCACAGAGTCGGACACGACTGAAGCGACTTAGCAGCAGCAGACCATACAGGAGATTGGAAAATGTAGACTAGTTGAAAAGTCATGTCTTTGGTACTTGACTACTAAGCAAGAGAGAGAAATTGCAGATTAATGAATTTGCAAGTTTGTACAGTTGTCCTTTACCACTCTCCTTACAGATATCCTCTACTTACTTTGCTTGGGCTTATCTGAGCTAGTTGAACTGTGGTATTTTTCATAACTTTTGGGGAATTTTTAGCTATCCTTCATTTTATGTGAAACTTTTGAGATAATTCACGTGACAGCATAACAAATAACACAGCCAGATCCCCTGTGTCTACCCAGTTTCCACTAATGGTAACATCTTACAAAACCATAATTCAATATCGAAAACAAAATATAGACATATAACCACTAATCTATACAGATTTCCCCAGTTTATCACTTGTGTGGGTCTGTGTATACACCACCACAGTCAAGCTACACAACTGTTCCTTTATCACAGGAATTCTTAGTGCTGCCCCTTTATAACTACTCTCATCTTCCTCCTCCTTCCCCCTCCCATCCCTAACTCCTGGCAACCGCTAATTTGTTCCCTACTTCTAAAATGTTGTCATTTTAAAATGTTATATGCTTGTGCTCAGTTGCTTCACTGGTGCCTGACTCTTTGTGACCCTATGGACTATAGTTTGCCAGGCTCCTCTGTTCATGGGATTCTCCAGGCAAGATACTAGAGTGGGCTGCCATGCCCTCCTCCTGGGGACTTTCCCAACCTAGGGATCAAACCCGCGTCTCCTGTATGGCAGGCAGATTCTTTACCCTTGAGCCACCTGGGGAGCCCAAAATGTTATATAAATGCAATTATGCAGTATTCAACCTTTGGGAACTATTTCTTTTGCCACACAGTATAATTTCCCGGATATTTATCCAAGTTGTTGCATGTATCAACAGTTCCTTTTCATTGCTGAGTAGTATTGTATGGTATGGATCTGTTAAGTTTGTTTAACCATTCACCCACTGAGGCATATCTGGGTTATTTCCAAAGTAATGTAAAATGTGGTTGCTACCACTATATTATAATGATCCAACTTATATACTGTAAAAAATATCCAGTATTTACAGTGAAACAGCTTACATGATACAGTTTTAAATTTTTTAAATAGGTTTTCATGTAAAGAATTCAGTTTAGTTATAAAATTGCATATACATGCTTACTATAAAAGTTCAAACAGTATCAAAGTACATAACAAAGTACAGTTCAGTTTGGTTCAGTCGCTCAGTTGTGTCCGACTCTTTGGGACCCCATGAATCGCAGCACACCAGGCCTCCCTTGTCCATCAACAACTCCCGGAGTTCAGTCAGACTCATGTCCATCGAGTCTGTGATGCCATCCAGCCATCTCATCCTCGGTCGTCCCCTTCTCCTCCAGCCCCCAATCCCTCCCAGCATTAGACTCTTTTCCAATGAGTCAGCTCTTCGCATGAGGTGGCCAAAGTACTGGAGGTTCAGCTTTAGCATCAGTCCTTCCAAAGAAATCCCAGGGCTGATCTCCTTTAGGATGGACTGGTTGGATCTCCCTGAAGTCCAAGGGACTCTCAAGAGTCTTCTCCAACACCACAGTTCAAAAGCATCATCTTCAGTGCTCAGCCTTCACAGTCCAACTCTCACATCTATATATGACCACAGGAAAAACCATAGCCTTGACTAGATGGACCTTAGTCGGCAAAGTAATGTCTCTGCTTTTGAATAT
>SJYX01021567.1:32287-44608 GCA_006410675.1 Oreotragus oreotragus | reverse complement strand
TTTGCATTTCTTTTCCATGGGGATGGTCTTGATCCCTGTCTCCTGTACAATGTCACGAACCTCATTCCACAGTTCATCAGGCACTCTATCTATCAGATCTAGGTCATTAAATCTATTTCTCACTTCCACTGTATAATCATAAGGGATTTGACTTAGGTCATACCTGAATGGTCTAGCGGTTTTCCCTACTTTCTTCAATTTAAGTCTGAATTTGGTAATAAAGAGTTTATGATCTGAGCCACAGTCAGCTCCTGGTCTTGTTTTTGATGACTGTATAGAGCTTCTCCATCTTTGGCTGCAAAGAATATAATCAATCTGATTTCGGTGTTGACCATCTGGTGATGTCCATGTGTAGAGTCTTCTCTTTGTTGTTGGAAGAGGGTGTTTGCTATGACCAGTGATAACAAAGTGCAGTACATTATAAAAAGTAAATGTCCACCTTTATGCCTCAATACTAACATCTCTTTTCTCTTCCAAGAAGTGACTACTATTAATAGTTTAAAGTATATGTGTGTCTTGGATCTAGTCAGATCTAAAAGTTTTTCAGTTGATTACTTTTCATTTGTGAGAAATCATATTACCTGCTTGTAGTAGTCTGTTTCTTCCCCAATATTAATCCTGCTTACATTTCTGCCTTTATAAAAATGTTGAAAGTGAAAAAAATAGGTACTGTCTTTAATTTCTACACTTAAAATTTGTAACATTTACATATTCATGTATTCTAATACGTTTTTCAACCATTTTTATTGTTTATATTAGATTGACAACATTATCTATGAAAATACTAATGTTCAAACCATTTGTATGATAATTCATTGTATATGTATCAAAATAGTTTTAAATATGGCTTACTTGAGCGTGATACTTTGTTGCAAAACATTTTAAAATGTAAGAACTTTGACAAGATGTAATGATACCATCCACTAGGAGGTAGGTGAAATCAGGATTTTGACCTATTGAATATATGAGGTGTGGAGGGCCAGGAGGAGAGGGAGCTGGTGTATGTTTCTTAGCCGGGGAATAACTGTTAACCTGATTAGTCATATTCCAGAACAAATACTGGGGTATGTGTGTGTGAAGATCAAGGGTATGGCTCTCCTTCCCTTGTCTTCTTTATAATGCTGCAATTGGTACGCACACCTGATTAGAAGGAGAAGGAATCCATATTTATTCCCTGGCTTCTTTATTCCCTCTGAATCCCATGAGATAGAATGTGGGCATTTCAAAGCACTGGCCGAACAATAATGGTCAAAGACTGGGCAACACACCAGGGTCATATTCTAAAACCTGACATAGGCTGAAGTGCAGACCTGGGCATTATTTGGAACAGAAAATAGAAAAGGCATACATTTTTTATCTAGTCAGGAGTTAGAGTTAGTAACTTCTTATGGCTGATATCAAAAAAGGCATCTCTGTAGGCCTGCTACACTTCTGTTAAAAGTAGTATGAATATCAAAGGATCAGCCACAGAGGTGGGATCAGGAACCTCACTATTCTGACCTTGAAATCCTCTGGCTAGCCATATGACAGGTCTCACTGAAGAAAATTCAAAAGCTATCTGCATCAGCATATTTCTTTTTAAAAACATAGTGAAAGTCTGCCAGAGGTTAAGGCTTAATTAGCATCCAGGAATCTGACCAATTATGTTAATTTATACTCCTCTCCAGAAAAAAGCAAGGAAGAGTCTTCCCTTCCAAGGAGTTGAGTCCCTCTTTTGCTTTATCTTCAGACTGAAAACTAGTATGACTGGGTTAACAGACTGGAAGTAAAAGTGTGTGTGCTGGGAGGGAGGCAGGGGTACAGGAGCTCTATCAGCTCTTTCTGCTTACTGCTCACCCCACCTCTTTGTTCTTCCCGATTTTGTTTATTTCCTTGAGGTGGAGAGGCCGTATATTCTACTCTAGTTTATCTGCGTACGCTAGCCTCAGGTTTGGAGTATCAGAAGGTAATCTAATAATATACAGATACAAGATAATCTAATAACAGATGGATTTGGATTTTTCCACTTTGCAGTTGACTCTCGTGTGTCGATTGCAAAGTGGAATCTTTGCAGAATATTTTCCCTCGGGAATCTTATGAAAATGGATAGTTTTAGTCAAGAAAGATTTAGGCATGTGGGTCTCTTGAGCTAACATCTAACAGCAGGTATTCAATAAAGAGTAGTTATGATCAGGTAATGAGCAAACATATGATATGTGCCAAAGATAAAAATTAATATGAGACTAACTTGAACTGGGTCCTGCCAAGGCAAGTGAACTCTGACTGAATACAAAAACATACTTTCTTTCATTTTTAAAAATTCTTTATGATGCCTGTAGGCAGAAGTGGCTCAGTAGTGTCTTCCTGTGAAAAGAATGTGAAAAAAAAAAACTACACAAATGTTACATTAAGATTCTTTTCACTTTATGAAAAGAACATTGAGTATATAAGTAATGACACCACAAATATTTCTGGGGATGTGTTTTCTCATTTGAAATGAATATAACATTATCTACTCCCTCCAATAAAAAATTATAAATGGATTTTTAAGTTAATGAATCATGAAATATTTTTGTTGAGTTACAAGTGAACCAAATGGTCCTATTTATTTTAACACCTGGAAGAAGTCAGGATATGCACAGCTGGCTGTGAGCTTGTCACACATTCCTAAGTTTACAATTACTACTAGTGTTCTCAAAGTCCACTGACAAACAGTTGCAGGTGGCCAAGATGTTTGTGTGCAGGAACAGCTTTACTCAGCAAAATCTAATAATGTATCAATAACAGTATTTACTTTTGAAACTATCAGTTTCTAAGAATGGCAATTTCTATTTTCTTTAAATTATTTGAAGCATGTTTGGGTCTGCTAATAAGAAATTTGCAAAATCTCTCTAATTTCAAGCAAATTTCAGCAAATAAAAGAGCATTTAAGAATACTGTCAAAGAAAAAGTTGATATGCTAAAATATAACTATTTAGAATATTCTTACAGTAGAAATAGCCACACCCTAAGAAGGTTACCTATAAGGTTACCTATACCTAATGAAGGTTACCTATAAAATTCATTCTCTAGAATTCATTTCTAGATGAAATGCAGCTAGTATTTCAGAGGAGGGAAAATAATTATTTTATAAAAAGGTCATTCTCAGATTTTTAGATGATATAAAAATTTAAGTTTCTACAGTAATTTAAACTGTTTTATATAATCTTTCTGCACTTTAGTCAACCCTCTGACAATGTTTTCATAATGGCAATGCACATATGGGCTTCATTCATTCAACATCATAAACAATAAACAAATGGTGTAGCTAAGTAGTTAAGAGTTAGGTTCTGAATCCAGATGCCTTGTATATATCTTAGTTCTGTCAGTTATTTATTAGTCATTAGACCCTGGGAAAGTCATTCAGCTTCTGGGCATCAATTTCCTCCACTCTAAAAATGAGATTATTAAGAAATCTATCCCATAGATTGTTGTGAAGAATGAATGACTCAATATATATATATGAAAGTCTTATAAAATGACTAAAATGTATAAGAATCATATAAATGTCAGCTGCCTTTAATTATTACTTCATTGTCATTGCCAATGAGGTATCACCGTATACCTGTCAAAATGGCTGTCATCAGAAATACTACAAAAAAAATGTTGGTAAATATGTGGAGAAAAGGAAACTACATATTATTGGGAATATAAATTGATCCAGCCACTATGTAAAACAGTATGCAGGTTCCTCAAAACCTAAAAATATTACAGACGTGCCATATGATCCAGCAATTCCAATCCTGGGTATATATCTGAAAAACAATGAAAACATTAATTCAAAAAGATACCTGCACCTCAATGCTAATAGCAGCGTTATTTACAACAGACAAGACATGAAAGCAATTTAAGTGCCCATCAACAGAGGAATGAATAAAGAAGGTGTGGTGTACACACACACACCGTGGAATATTACCCAGCCATGAAAAAAGACTAAAATTCCGCCATCTGCAATGACATGGATGGAGCTGGAGGGCATTGTGCTTCCCGGGTGGCTCAGATGGTGGAGAATATGCCCACAGTGTGTGAGACCTGGGTTCAGTCTCTGAGCTGGGAAGACCCCCTGGAGGAAGGCATGGCAACCCACTCTAGTATTCTTACCTGGAGAATCCCCATGGACAGAGGAGCCTGGCGGGCTGCAGTCCATGGGGTCACAAAGAGTCAGACACGACTGAGTGACTAAGCACAGCGCAGAGGGTTTTGTGCTTAGTGAAATAAGTCAGACAGAGAAAGACAAATACTGCATGTTATCAGTTATATGTGGAATCTAAAAAATAAAACAGACTAGAAAATACAGCAAGAAACAAACTCACAGAGGCGAGAACAGACATGTGCTTCCCACGAGGAGAAGTAAAGTGGAGAGGAGCAATACAAGGGTAGGGGATAAAGAGGACTGTTTTACTACGTCTTAAAGAAATAAATTACAAAGACATATCGAACAGCGTAGGGAATATAGCCACTGTTTTTATTACTATAAGTAAGAGTATAATCCATAAAATTTTTGAGTGACTATTGTATACCTGATTCTAATAATGTAAGCCAACTATATACCTCAATAAAATACATTGTTGCTGCTATCTGAGCACCTACCTGAGTTGCTATGTCCTCCTCCAGGGGATCTTCCTGACCCAGGGATTGAACCTGTGTCTCTTATGTCTCCTACACTGGCAGGTGGGTTCTCTGCCACTAGCGCCACCTGGGAAGCCCAGGAATGCTATCACCCTTAAAAATAGGCACCAAGGCATGAGGGCTTCCCTTGTAGCTCAGTTGGTGAAAAATCTGCCTGTAATGCAGGAGATCCGGGTTGGATTCCTGAGTCAGGAAGATATCTTGCCTGGGAAATCCCGTAGACAAAGGAGCCTGGCAGCCTACATACAGTGCATGGGGCTGTACAAGTTGGACATGACTTCACAACTAAACCACCACCACCACCACCAAGGCATGAAGAAAAGATGCAATCCGCTGGACTGATACAGATAACAAAGTCAGCTGACCAGCTATTACTTGTTTCTGTTGCTATTACCACACACTGGTCCTCTATTTTCATTAATTCATTACTACAGCCTATAATTTTCAAGTCCTAAACTGACGGAATGAAAAAGTACCTTATTTATAGTAAAGACTGATGAATATTACAGCTACGTAAGGATCCGTTTGTTAAATAGCCAGAAATAAAGCTGAAATACAATCTGACTATATATTCAATAAGTTATAGAAGATGTGACTCAAAAGAGGTGGGAAGGCAAAAGTTCTTTAAAAGACATATGCTTGTAATTATTCGACAGTGGCATATCTTCGGTACAGTGAAACTATCCTGTTTCAAACACAAATGTAATGAGGCATTTTTAGATACTCGAAAGGTTGTTCTTTCCACTTTATATTGTTCTTCTTTTACCCATTTCTCTTTATTCATATATATATATATATATATTACTCTCAGGAAAAACAGCAAATAAAGCCTAAAATAAGAGAGCTAAAGGCTTGGCTTAGAACTCCAAGACAGGATCTCTATGTATGGCTTTTATTTCTAAGATCTAGAATCACATTTAAAGAGAAAACTGGTTTTGTTTTAATTCCTAAAGGCCCTGATTTGTAAGATCAGAACCTCAACCTCTGAGGATGTATCTATTAATGACCACCTTATGGCAAGGTAGGAAATAGCGGCTAACCTAAGCCTTTTCTTGCTTCGAGAAAACGTTATACTAAAGACTGAGATAAGACAATTTTCTAACTTTAGACTTTTAGGTCTTGGAAGGATGATTGGAGAAAAATTTCAATGAAATGTAGTCTGCTTTATCTATTCATCTCTCTCCCGACTCCTTAGATCTGGCTTTCAAAGTCCTTAAAGCACTTAGCAAAGGATTCAAGAGGAGGAATCAGTGAATCAAGGTTACTAAATGAGGAAGATTCAGAGAATGAAACTAAAGTTTCCTCTGATGAAATAGAGGAGAAAAAAAGCTAACAACTGAGGAAGCTTGGTCAAACAGTCACCAAAGAATGACAGAAGAGGCCTGAAATAACACCCCCAAACTCACTCCAGGTTTCTCTTATCTCCATCAAAGTGTAGAAAGATCCAGAAAAATTCCGTAGTGTTCTGCTACTCCTATCCCTGGGGCATGAAAGACAGTTGAGGTTGAAGTCAGTATGCTTGCCAGGGGTAATACAGAAGCAAAGAGCCAAATGACACTTACCTACAGCTCAGACAGTAAAGAATCTGCCTGCAATGGGGGAGACCTGGGTTTGATCCCTGGGTCAGGAAGATCCCCTGGAGAAGGGAATGTCTACTCACTCCAGTATTCTTGCCTGAAGAATTCCATGGAGAGAGGAGCCTGGTGGGTGACTGTCCATGGAGTTGCAAAGAGACATNCCAAAGGATTCAAGAGGAGGAATCAGTGAATCAAGGTTACTAAATGAGGAAGATTCAGAGAATGAAACTAAAGTTTCCTCTGATGAAATAGAGGAGAAAAAAAGCTAACAACTGAGGAAGCTTGGTCAAACAGTCACCAAAGAATGACAGAAGAGGCCTGAAATAACACCCCCAAACTCACTCCAGGTTTCTCTTATCTCCATCAAAGTGTAGAAAGATCCAGAAAAATTCCGTAGTGTTCTGCTACTCCTATCCCTGGGGCATGAAAGACAGTTGAGGCTGAAGTCAGTATGCTTGCCAGGGGTAATACAGAAGCAAAGAGCCAAATGACACTTACCTACAGCTCAGACAGTAAAGAATCTGCCTGCAATGGGGGAGACCTGGGTTTGATCCCTGGGTCAGGAAGATCCCCTGGAGAAGGGAATGTCTACTCACTCCAGTATTCTTGCCTGAAGAATTCCATGGAGAGAGGAGCCTGGTGGGTGACTGTCCATGGAGTTGCAAAGAGACATGACTGAAGCAACTAATACTTTTTGAACTTGTTAGGTGACGTTAGCAGTAAAGAATCTGCCTGCCAATGCAGGAGACATGAGACTCAGGTTCATTTCCTGGGCCAGGAAGATTCCCTGGAGAAAGGCGTGGCAACCCATTCCAGTATTCTTGCCTGGAGAATCCCATGGAGAGAGGAGCCTGGTGGGTTATAGTCCACAGGGTGGCAAAGAGTAGGACACGACTGAAGTGACTTAGCACAACTTAGCAGGCAGGCAAAGAGCCAAAAGGCACAGATCAGTAATGGCAGCCCCAAACCAAGAAGTACAGAAGAGGCTTAATCAGCAGGGGAGAGCTGAGCTCTCTAATCACTACACTCTGCCCTTGATAACATGGTGATGATGACTATAAAGTGAAGTCACTCAGTTGTCTCCAAATCTTTGTGATTCCATGGACTGTAGCCTGCCAGGCTTCTCCATCCACGGAATTTCCAGCAAGAGTACTGGAGTGGGTTGCCACTTCCTTCTCCAGGGGATCTTCCCAACCCAGGGATTGAACCTGGGTCTCCTACATTGCAGGCAGACGTTTTACCGTCTGAGCTACCAGGAAGACTAATGATGACTATAATAAAGCAGATATTAGGTACTAAATGCTGTTTAAGTAACTTACAGGGAATGAACTCGATCTTCACAATCTTATAAGACAGATAGAATTATATTCTCCTGTTTTAAAAATGGGAGAACTGACACACAGAGAAGTAAGAAGCTTTGCACAGCCAATAAGCAACAGACTTGGACTCTGAATAAGAGAATAAATCAAGAATTATATTGGTCATGAACAATTTATAGTAGGTAATATAGACAGAAGAGGCTTACTATGGGATAAGACACCTCAACCAGAGGCAGTGAGGATCAGATTTTCCCCAATGCCAGGAGAATATGTAAGCTCCTCGAGGACTTTAGATCATTAGTGAGAAGGAAAATAGTGCAAGAAAGAGGAGGGAGAAACCTGCATGCTTATAATGTAAGATACATTCATATTTCAGATCTATGTCTTTGAACATTTATTTACTGTGATGTCTCTGGAAAACATGTAAGTAAGGCTGTCAACTAGGTTTTTAAAAGCAATGCTGGGAAGTAAACTGTTTCATTTTGGTGGTCTTCCTTAATCTCTTTTAGATTCAGGATTTCTATTCTAAGCCTGTTTCTTACTTTCAGGTAATGCTATACTAAAGACTAAGATAAGATGACTCTGTAACCTTTGATTTTTAGGCTTTGGAAGAGTACTTAGGGAAATACTTCCCAACAGTGAAATGTAGGTAATAGTCATTTGGTTTACCTACAGATATACTTTCCTGCTCTGGGCTTCCCCAATGGTTCAGTGAGTAAAGAATCCAGCTGCAATGCAGGAGACACAAAAAAGGTGGGTTTGATCCCTGAGTCAGGAAGATCCTCTGGAGGAGGAAATGGCAACCCACTCCAGTGTTCTCATCTGAAAAATCCCATGGACAAAGAAGCCTAGCGGGCTACAGTCCATGGGGTTGCAAAGAGTCAGACACAACTGAGCACATATATATATATATTTATGTGTGTGTGTCTATGTATATGTATGTAAATATGTAGGCATGTCCATTTAAAAAAATAGAGCCCATAAGAGTACAAATATTCACAGTGAGTATTGCTGGGGAGTAGAATTATGGGTACTTTTAATTTTTTTCTTTGTATTACCTGAAGGTTTTATTTTTGGTGGTATGGGGGTGATGTATGTTATTGCAGTAATAAGAAAAACATTCATTTTAAAGAGTTTAATGAGTAAAAAGAATAAAAAATGAAACTGCAAAAGAAAATAGAGATGTACTGAAATTCCTATGCCCTCTGAGCTGAGGCAGAGACAAGGTAATAGTTCTTCGGATATGAATCCCATTTTCAGAATGTATAACAATTAAGATATGATAAAAAAAAGGATGCTTACTGCTGTGGTAAGTTCTGTAGAAGGTAAAGAAATGAACTTTTAACATGTTAAACTTTCCACCAAGACAGTCTGTATGTGTGTTAGTTGCTCGGTCATGTCCGATTCCCTGCAACTCCATGGGCTATAGCCCATCAGGCGCCTCTGTCCATGGGGATTCTCCAGGCAAGAATACTGGAGTGGGTTGCCGTGCCCTCCTCCGGAGATCCTCCTGATCTAGGAAGGTTCAGTCTTCTCAAGGGATTGAATTCGGGTCTCCTGCATTGCAAATGGGTTCTTTACCATCTAAGCCACCAGGGAAACCCATGGGAGTCAGACTGGCATGACACAACAATAATGATAACTTGGTAAATCTGCTGGTCAAAAATCTCAGCAAAATAAACATTGCTTCAAATTTCCATGTAACATGGCAATCTTCAGTAAAGATATTACCATTGGTCCACCATCAACAAAGTGTGTCCTTTTGAATAATGGTAATAAGTTCATTATTCACACAGATTTGAAACTCTGGTTAGAATCAGAAATCACTAATAGTCAGCTAACTTAATAACCCATATAGGATTCAACCCATATATAAATTAAATTGTCATCTAAGAATGATGATGAAAGTGAAAGTCTCTCAGTCATGTCCGACTCTTTGCAACCCCAAGACTATACAGTCCATGGAACTGATGGCTTATAACTAGTATTTTTTGAGTGTTTAATATGTTCCAGCTACAAAGCTAAGCACTTAATCATCATCGCCATTTAACGTCTTAGAACATTTAGGCTCACAGGTTGAACCAGTAGTCCAGGTTCACATGTTTACTAGTGAGGATTCAAACCCACTATTGTCTGGCCATGAAGCACCGCATCACATCTTCATTAAATATTTTATATATTTAGTCACTATGTAACGCTAAAGTAAATCGAAATGGGTTGTGAACTAGTGAAAGTTTAAAATTTTATACTTATAAAAATATCCAAATATTGAAAATCCATGTTTGAAAACTTCAGAGCCAGCAAAGTACAAAAATAAAAAAATAGTCAGCCATCAAGCCAAAGCACATGCAGATGCAGAAGATGGAACTTAAGGGATAAAATCAGTCTTTTTTTTCCTGTCACTAACTCATCATGTTGCCACAAAAAATAATAATAATTCAACTGTTAGGTCAACTTTAGGGAACAAAAGAAAACAAGTTCCTACGACCAGGTACTTTTGCTACGTTTGCTAAATCCTTAACTAATCAACAATTTGATGACACAGGTATTATTACTCCATTTAAAAACAAAAGAAACCAGATTCAGAAAGTTTGAATAACTTATACCCAGTTGGTAAGTGACAAAGTTGAGATTAAACAAAAGAAAGCACAGTTAGAAAATTAATGAGCTGTACTTTAAAATAACATTTGTGTGTGTTGATCACTGACTACTACACTTAATGTAACTGGATCAAACCCAGGTCTCCTGCAATGCAGGCAGATTCTTTCCCACCTGAGCCGCTGGGAAAGCTTGAATAACACACTTTAAAATAATGTTTATGTGTGTTGATCACTGACTACTACACTTATGTAACTAATTTACAGAGCAAACTAGTTTTCTGATATGATATGCAAGACCTAGGAATAAAAATATCTGCAAAAGTTTAAAAACATTTATTTTAAATTCTCTATTTGGAGACTAATGAAATAACTTCCTAACCATGGTACACATATCCATTTTCCATGACTAAAAATCTAGTAATAAAAGGGAAAAATTCAGATTATTTCTGAATTTTGGAACTGAAAAGATTTTAATGACTGAAAAGGGAAACAAGATGCTTAAGACAAATGTGTAAAAACAGACATATTCTTTTTTGCACCACAATGCTCCAATGCTCCAATAAAGCCTACACTCTCAGGTTGCTAAATTGAAATCTTCTCTTTTAAATACTTTTCAAAAACCAGGAATTTAGAAAGTATCACTCTGAACTATCTTTGAAGATCCATGGCATCCAACATCATCATATGAAATAAGAAACAGAAGCATCTTTTTAATGCTGCATTCTCTATTCTCATCTGGAGAAGGAGGTGGCAACCCACTCCTGTGTTCTTGCCTGGAGAATCCCAGGGATAAGGGAGCTTGGTGGGCTGCCGTCTATGGGGTCGCACAGAGTCGGACATGACTGAAGTGACTTAGCACTCTATTCTCATCATCTTTCAATGTTTCCTAATTTATAGAATCAGATTTTTAAGCATGGTAAGATCATCTAGTCCAACAACTTAATGTTGAGAAAGGAGAAAATTGGGATCCAGGGAAGTTTGAAAAGTTTCTCCATGACTGTTTGTGAATTAGTGCCTGAGTGGAGACTAAACCCTAGGATTCCTGATATTAAGTCTAAAACTTATTATTCAATATATTATAATGCCATACTACCTTCATTTCTATTTTGAAAAATGTCAATAGTAACTATAGCATATTTAAATCCTGGGTCCCTAAGCGAAGGGTTTAGAAGTCCCCACCCTTCTATTGAGAAAATTAGTTAGACATATTCTTAGAGTGGTTATCTACTTAATATTTACCCTAAATGTATACTGGTCAGGTAAATTCAGAATAAATAGTCTCCTGATGAAAAGGGGTGCAGATTTCTAGTGGCCCTACCTATAACGTAAAGGCTTCTTTGGTAAAGCAATAACAACATATTTGGATACAAATTTATAATTTACAATGTCATTTCACATATTATCTTAGCTGAAGACCCTCAAGCAAGCTTCTTTTTAAAATTTACCTTACCAAGGTATAATTTAGATACAAAAAAAGCAAAGTACACCCACTTAAAGCATATGTGTGCTGTGTGCTAAGCACACAATCTGTCTGACTCTTTGTGACACTGTTGACTGTAGCCTCCCAGGCTCCTCTGTCCATGGGATTCTCCCGGCAAGAATACTAGAGTAGGTGGCCATTTCCTTCTCCAGGGGACCCAGGAATCAAACCCACAGCTCTTATGCCTCCTGCACTGGCAGGCAGGTTCCTTACCACCAGCGTTACCCAGGAAGCTGTTAGTTGCTCAGTTGTCTCCGGTTCTGTGACTCCATGAACTGTAGCTTGCCAAGATTCTCTCTCATTGGAATTCTCCAGGCAAGAATCCTTTCTGCAGGGTATCATTCTGATCCAGGGGTCTAACCCAGGTCTCCTGCATTGCAGACAGATTCTTCACCATCTGAGCTGCCAGTGAAGCCCTTAGAGCTTACGGTTTGAGTTTTTTTTGGTTTGTTTTTGGCTTAAGAGAAAAAAGACTTATTATCAATGTCTAGGAACTTGGGAATGGCTTAGCTGGGTGCTTTGGTTCCAATGTTCTTACAGCTCAGTTCAGTCACTCAGTCATGTCTCACTCTTTGTGACCCCATAGGGTGCAGCACACTGGGCATCCCTGTCCATCACCAACTTCAGGAGTTTAGTCAAACTCAAGTTCATCGAGTCTGGGATGCCATCCAACCATCTCACCCTTTGTCATCCCTTTC
>SJYX01021567.1:0-31684 GCA_006410675.1 Oreotragus oreotragus | reverse complement strand
CGTACTCCTTTTTCTATTTGGAACCAGTCTGTTGTTCCATGTCCAGTTCTAACTGCTGCCTCCTGACCTGCATACAGATTTCTCAAGAGGCAGGTCAGGTGGTCTGGTATTCCCATCTCTTTCAGAATTTTCCACAGTTTATTATGATCCCCACAGTCAAAAGCTTTGGCATAGTCAATAACGCAGAAATAGATGTTTCTCTGGAACTCTCTTGCTTTTTTCCATGATCCAGCGGATGTTGGCAATTTGATCTCTGGTTCCTCTGCCTGTTCTAAAACCAGCTTGAACATCAGAGAGTTCACGGTTCACATATTGCTGAAGCCTGGCTTGGAGAATTTTGAACATTACTTTACTAGCGTGTGAGATGAGTGCAATTGTGCAGTAGTTTGAGCATTCTTTGGCATTGCCTTTCTTTGGGATTGGAATGAAAACTGACCTTTTCCTGTCCTGTGGCCACTGCTGAGTTTTCCAAATTTGCTGACATAAATTTGCTGACATATTGAGTGCAACACTTTCACAGCATCATCGTTCAGGATTTGAAACAGCTCAACTGGAATTCCATGACCTCCACTAGCTTTGTTCGTAGTGATACTTTCTAAGGCCCACTTGACTCCACATTCCAGGATGTCTGGCTCTAGATTAGTGATCACACCATCATGATTATCTGGGTCGTGAAGATGTTTTTTGTACAGTTCTTCCATGTATTCTTGCCACCTCTTCTTAATATCTTCTGCTTCTGTTAGGTCCATACCATTTCTGTCCTTTATCAAGCCCATCTTTGCATGAAATGTTCCCTTGGTATTTCTAATTTTCTTGAAGACATCTCTAGTCTTTCCCATTCTGTTCTTTTCCTCCATTTCTTTGCATTGATTGCTGAAGAAGGCTTTCTATCTCTTCTTGCTATTCTCTGAAACTCTGCATTCAGATGCTTACATCTTTCCTTTTCTCCTTTGCTTTCCCCTCTCTTCTTTTCACAGCTATTTGGAAGGCCTCTTCAGACAGCCATTTTGCTTTTTTGCACTTCTTTTCCATGGGGATGGTCTTGATCCCTGTCTCCTGTACAATATTCCATTGCATATATTTACCACAACATCTTTTTCCATTCATCTGTCAGTGGACATTTAGGTTGCTTCCATATCCTAGCTATTGTAAATAGTGGTGCAATGAACATTGCCATACATGTTCTTTTAAATTATGGTTTCCTCAGGTTATATTCCCAATAGTGAGATTTTGGGGTCATGTGGATAGCCAGTGGGCACTTACTGTGTAAAGCAGGGAGCTCACACCTGGTGTTCTGTGACAACCTAGCAGGGTGGGATGGGGTGGTAGGTGGTAGGAGGTTCCAGAGGCCGGGGACATATGTATGCCTGTGGCTAATTCATGTTGATGTATGGCAGAAACCAACACAATATTGTAAAACAATTATCCTCCATTAAAAAAAAATGAATTAAAAATATTTCAGAAAATTTACTTTTACTTTGGGAAGGCCAGTTAGAAAACACAGGTGGCTTCTGACTGACTCCTACCCCAGCTCTTGAAATTTCAGACTTTAATTTCAGAGGAGTTGAGTTTCACCTCTTTTCCCTATTGCTTTAAGGAAGGAAGGTTTTCCTTACCAGTTTCACTACATCTGGCAAAGTCTACTTCTCAAGGCTAGCAGGCTGACCATAGCCTGAATTGCACACACATTTGACTTGTCCTTCAAGTTGATATCCAGATTCCAGAGGCCACGAGAGACAGCTCTGCAGGGCCCAGCCTTGGGTACGAGAACAATTTCTACAACAACATGAGTCAAAACCATCGTTTTGACTACTTCTATCACTGCCAAAAACATAATGAATGCTTATGTATATTGGTTTTTATCATTTTTGTTGACTCACAGTTCTTTTCTTAAACCACTGTTTTGGGGAACATCCATAGTTCTCTTAATTCAACAGCAACAAAAATTGAGGAAGCTTGTGTTGAAGACAGGCAATAGAGTCTGGAAAAAGCAGTCTATCAAACTAATGAAGGACCATCTATGGAAAATTAGTGTTCTGAAGCAGCAGGGAATGTTTGGGCAAACACTGGTGGATAATTGAGAAGGATCTCAGCCTCCTCCCATTATCCTTGTCAACTGTAAGATGAACCTCTCTGCATTTACAAAAACTCTCACAAGTTTGTTGTGTAACATCGTTAGGGACATAGTTACAAAGTTAGGTAGAAGTTATACTGCTTTGTACAAGGAGTTTCACATCTATTGTCGTATTTTACCTTCACAAGCACCCTGTGAATTTGCCTCTTTTACTGCAGAAAAGAAAAAATTAAAGGACTTCCCTGGTGGTCCAGTGGCTAAAACTGCACACTTTGACTGCAGGGGGCCCAGGTTCTATCCCTGGTCAGGGAATTTGACCCCACATGCCACAAATAAGTTGTCCCAGCACAGCCAATATAAACAAATAAACATTTTTTTAAAGGAAATTACTTTTTCATTAAAAAAAGAAATTTTTAACAAACTGTAGCTTACAGCTCACAAACTAGTTGTAAGACAGAGTTAGGATCCAAACCGATTCACATTCAATGTGGAGGTGACAGGTTTGCAAAGCACCATGCTGTCTTCTTTCTTCTCTCTCCTTTTAGCACCATGGAGAGTCTTCACATCAATTTATTACAATATGGCTCTAGCAACAAGGCTGTGAGACAGATATAATCACCTCTATGTTTATACAAATACAATAAAGATCAGAGAAGTTGGGTAATTTCCCAAGAGTCAGAGATGTCAAAACTTGCAAGTTCATTCATCAGATTTAAATCCAGCTTTGAAGCAAACTTGAAAAGGTTTATTTTGTTGTGAGCATGACAGCAAAGCAAGTCTGA
This sequence comes from Oreotragus oreotragus, assembly GCA_006410675.1. NCBI lineage: Eukaryota > Metazoa > Chordata > Mammalia > Artiodactyla > Bovidae > Oreotragus > Oreotragus oreotragus. The sequence goes on along the minus strand of SJYX01021567.1, from coordinate 28,828 downwards.
ATCACTGGCAAGCTAATCTGGAAATAAAGTTCTCAGTGATTTCTTTCTAAAAAAATAAATTATATAGAGAAAATTTAAAACTTATTATTTTCCTTATAATATGATTTACTTGTTTTTAAAGATGATACTTTCATACCAAGAAAAAAAGTGTAAGTAATCATAATGGCATAATTTCTATAGCTTATTCCACTTTTGATGATAATTAGGTTTCTTCCCAAACTTGTTAGATCTCTCTTGCTCAAAGAAACCTTGCCTAGTCAACTGAAATGCCATAACTCAAATTAGGAAAACTGTTTTATAAAACAAAGTTCTTCTTGTGGTTAGAACCCACTAATTGCAAACAGTAAAACATGTGATATTGGAAACACATACATTTAAATATTTTTATTTAACATGTTAAATATACTTCAAAATATTTAAATATGAGTTATTTTCATGTCCCAAATCTATTTTGACTCTGGGCACCTAAAGATAGCACATTGTACTCAAACAAGAATGAGAAACAGAATGAGGAAATGCCCAAAATCTCAAAGGATTTAATTCATTATTTCTACTAGCAGTGCAACATTGTGAAATATTGCTTATTATTATTATTATTTTTAAGTTATTCCTTTGGTCCTCTGTCCCCATCCAGTGATCAGCCATTTCAGGTGGCTTTCCTAATTTCAAATGCATACAGTGAAATTTCCCTAAAGTGCTGTTTATGCTCATGATTTCCACTTCTTCATCTCCCATTCTTTATTTATTCAATCTCCTCAGACTTAAGAGGAGAGTGAAAAAGTTGGCTTAAAGCCAACATTCAGAAAACGAAGACCATGGCATCTGGTCCCATCATTTCATGGGAAATAGATGGGGAAACAATGTCAGACTTTAATTTTCTGGACTCCAAAATCACTGCAGATGGTGACTGCAGCCATGAAATTAAAAGACACTTACTCCTTGGAAGGAAAGTTATGACCAACCTACACAGCATATTAAAAAGCAAAGACATTATTTTGCCAACAAAGGTCAAGGCTATGGTTTTTCCAGTAGTCATGTATGGATGTGAGAGTTGGACTATAAAGAAAGCTGAGTACCGAAGAATTGATGCTTTTGAACTGTGGTGTTGGAGAAGACTCTTGAGAGTCCCTTGGACTGCAAGGAGATCCAACCAGTCCATCCTAAAGGAGATCAGTCCTGGGTGTTCATTGGAAGGACTGATGTTGAAGCTGAAACTCCAATACTTTGGCCACCTGATGTGAAGAGCTGACTCATTNAGTCCCTTGGAATGCAAGGAGATCCAACCAGTCCATCCTAAAGGAGATCAGTCCTGGGTGTTCATGGAAGGACTAACGTTGAAGCTAAAACTCCAATACTTTGGCCACCTGATGAGAAGAGCTGATTCATTGGAAAAGACTCTGATGCTGGGAAAGATTGAAGGCAGGAGGAGAAGGGGACGACAGAGGATGAGGTGGTTGGATGGCATCATCGGCTCGATGGACATGGGTTTGGGTGGACTCCAGGAGTTGGTGATGGACAGGGAGGCCTGGCGTGCTGCAGATCATGGGGTCGCAAAGAGTCAAACACGACTGAGCGACTGAACTGAACTGAAGGAGCATCGGGGGCTTCCCTGGTATCACAGTCAGTAAAGAAACTACCTTCAGTGCAGGAGCACTGGGTTTGATCTTTGGGTTGGGAAGATACCCTGGAGAAAGGAATGGACAGAGGAGCCTGGTGGGCTACAGTCCATGGGGTTGCAAAGAGCTGGACATGACTGAGTGACCAACACTTTTACTTTTTTTTTTCCACAAGGAGTCAGAGAAGAAGGTCTCCAGCACTGGAGAGGGACGGGTGATCAGTGTCCCCTGGGAGCACCTCAGGGAGCTGCAGGGTTCCAGAGGGCATGGTGTGAGGTCCCCAGAGAGGTTATGACTCTGGGAAAGCCTTCCTCAACCCTGCCCCTGGGCCTGGGCAGGGTTATGGCCTGTGGATGCTGGTAACTGAGGGTGTCAGCAGTTACCATAACACCCTGGAGGTGACAGGCCTGCTCCTAGAAGGCCCACTCCTTGCCTGTACTACCTTCAGGGTGGGGACCCCCCCATTCCTGACTGAGCTAGGGTTTCCATACACTCCCAGGGATACAGGTTCGAAGTTAGATTAAGTGAGGGGACTTCCCTGGTGGCCCACTGGCCAAGACTCTGCACTCTCCGTGTAGGGGGCCCGGGTTCAATCCCTGGTCAGGGAACTAGATCCCATACGCTGCAAGTAAGAGTTCCCACAACTAAGACTCTGCATAGCCAAATAAATAAATAAATAAAAATTTTAAGTTAGATTAAATGAGATGCCAAGAAAATGAAGAACTGGGAGGTTCCTTGCATACCTCCCTCATGAGGCAGTCTACTCTCATGATCTGGCCTGAGGGACAGGGATGTCTGGAGATCCCCCTTCTAGGGAACCAGTTTTTCCCTCCTCTAGGGGTCTCCTGGAGAGCATCTTCACCATGAAAGAGGATTGCTAAGGACAGGACTTTCTGGTGTCCAGGCAGTCTCGTGAGGAAGACATCTTTAAGCAGGGTGAGTTCATTGGAGACTAGGGAAAGCTGAAATCAGTCCCTAGTGAAGGGAAAGGGGTTGGGGGTGGTAGGGGGTGCCTCAGCAGTGTGAGTTGAGGGTGGGGTCAGAGAGGAGAGCCCCAGGAGAGGGTACAAAAGAAATAACTATCTCTAAGACATCTTCAGTAGCCTGACTCTGGAGGATGATGGGAAATTCATCTCTGGGCGGAAGCCCTGGTCCTTCTTGCAGCTTGAGGGCACATTCAGCCTCCTGCCAATGGCTGTAGGCCCTGCATGGGAGACCAAGCTCCACCAGCAACATGCCCACCTGTTGTGTAATGGTGATTCACCTTGTCATTTCACTGTGAGTCAACAACTCATCTACCTCAGTTTTGCGAAGTAACCAGTGATACTAACAAAACCTCCCATAAGAGTGCTGTGAGCTCAGCCATCAGGACATAATAGACACCTGTGCGTAAACAGGCAGGGCAGGGGTAGCTTCCCTGGAAAGAGTTAGCCAGTGTCCCAGGCAGGGGTTCTTTATGTATTTATTTTTGGCTATGCCAGTCGGCATGAGATCCTAGTTTCCCCATCAGGAATCGAATCTACACCCGCATAGTGGAAGCACAGTCTTGACACTGGACCACCAGCGAATTCACTAGGGGTTCTCAAAGGGAACAGAAGACTCAACAAACAGTCGCAGTTTACCAGTTTATTTGTCCTAAATAAATACAGTCTGAGAATATCCATACTCCCACAAACAATGTCTTCCCCAAAAGAGCAGCTTAAGATATAGACGCACATTTTTGCAGTGCGTGATCTCAAGTTAGGCCCAGGGTGGTGTTTGTCCTGGCTTGTGCTGGACTGGATCTGGCTATGAAGACTCCCCCCAGGTTCCCTCTCTGCTTCGGAGCTGAGTCCCCTGCTAGCACCCCTACAGCCTGTTCCTCCTCTTGGAGCACCTGCCGCCTCTCCTCTCCGTAGCTCACAGGGAGCAGCGCCCACAACTGTGTGGCCCTGTGGCCGGCCGCTCACAGAGAGCTCTGTCCTACATCGCCAGCTACCACTGCAGGCCCCAGGCCAACTCCCGACCCTGGAGGCAGCTCGCCCAGGGCAAGGGGAGAAACTGAGGCACAGCTGGCAAACAGATGGAAAGCCGGCCGGAGGCTGAGAGCCCCTGACAAAGGAGGAATGGGAGACTGACCACCCTCCCCCTGGGATCCCCCAGGGCCTGGCTCCCTAGGGAGCAAGAGGAGGGGGAGACCACCCTTTGTCTTCTCGTCACAGATCAAAGGTTCGGGTCCAGGTTCTCCTGGTCTGAGGTTGCCTCCTCATCATCTGGGGACTCCTATATCAGAGCAGAGAAACCCACTCATGGGCTTGTACCATCACCTAGAGTCACAGCTGGAGGGCCAGCATCTCCCTCCTGCCTCCAATGGAGCCAGAGGAGGCTCCGCCACCCCCACCCGAGTGTCTTTGGTTTTCCCTTCCTCCTAGCTCCCGGGCTACCCACGGCCACATTCCGCCCACCACTGGGTGACTCCCTCTTACCAGTCTGAGGGCCCTGTCCTGCCGCAAGGTAGCATAGAAGCTCAGCACGCGGGGGTCACAGCGAACCACCATGGGGTCAAAGTCCAACACGCGGAGGCCCTGCAGGCTGCGGGCCCGGGAAAGGGCCACGTAGGCCTGGCCGCTGGCAAACACACGGCCCAGAGACATCTCCACACAATCCAGGGACATGCCCTGGGGCAGGGGGAGACAGGGCTGGAGCCACCTCAGCCTGTATTCACTTGTGCCCAAGAAGCTGACCCCACCACCACCAGCCAGCTATGGCCCCTGATCTCCTCACCCCGTTCAAAGGGTCTGAACCAGAGAGACAGGATGACTGGTGTCTGATTAAGGGGGTGTCCAGGAAATATGGATCCAAGATAACAGCAGAGGGATAAGGGTGAAAGGAAAGAGCTCAGGTCTGGGTCAGACAGGCATGGAAACCAGTCTTGCTCTGCCCGGCACTACATGGATGACCCTGGACGAGTCACTTAACCTCTCTGATTTTGGTTTCCTCTTCTGTAAAACAGAAGTGATTCTTACAACTATACCTCACAGAGTGATCATAACATGTTAAAATTAACATGTCCAATAGTGGCTCAGAAAATGGCAGGAGAGGAAAGAAGGGAAATACATGTGTCCAGGTAAGAGATGAGGCAGGATGGGAAATGTACTAAAGAAAGGTTTATTCTACAGCTGGTCTGGAACTTTCCATCACTCCCAAGGCCTTTAAGACCCCCACCCTTCAATGTGCCCAGGCCTATCCTGCCCCCTCCACCCTGCCCTGAGTGCCACCCTGCATTCACCTGGCTCTTGTGAATGGAAATGGCCCAGGCCAGCTGCAGGGGCAGCTGCTGCCGGCTGAGGAGCTGACCCCCAGCGGTCTGCAGCGTCCAGCGGTCAGCACGGATGACCTCGGTGACTCCACACAGGAACCGTACCTGCGGCAGCCCTGAGGGGGTTGCGGAGAAGTCTCACCTTTCATTCCCACCTCAGGACTCCAAGGTGAGACCTGTCCTCACCTTTCCACACTAGCCTTTCCCTCCATACGCTACCTGGGGCCCTGCTGCAAACCCGCGCAGTAGGACTGCTTCCCCACCACTCACCTCTCCCCTCGGCCTCGAACCCGACTACGACCCCTCGGGCACCATTCACCAGGCCCCGAGACACTGCCAGGTTCTTCACCAGCATCACCTGCGAGGGAAGGAAAACGGGAAGCATAGAAGCTGTGCATCCCTACGCTTGGTCTCAGCTCCAGGCCTTGCTGCGAGGCTGGGGGCTGTCATGGAGAGGCACTGATCCAGGGATCCCTGGAACAAGCTGCTTTATTTCCCTAGGTTTCCCCTTGTGTCAAAGGAGAATGGCATTTGCTCAGTGTGCCTTAGAAGGAGAGGATACAGAATAATAAGGTGACAGGGCTTTGACAATGACCATGTCTATTATAGGTTAAGTTTATGAACCTTAGTCTCGAGTGATAGCCTTCTTCTAACCACTGTGCCTGCAATTACCCCTGGGGGTCCTTTGAAACCTAAGGAAAGTCCCCCATTTGGCTACCCTCACTCTCATGGAGGGAAGGAGAAACTCACAATATAGGGTGCACAACAGAAGACAATTGTGTGCGATGGGTATTTTACTCTGAATTTATTAATGTTTTTGGCTGTGCTGGGTCTTTATTGCAGTGCATGGTGTGGAGCATGAGCTCTAGGGCAGGTGGGCTCAGTAGCTGTGGCTGCGTGCTCTCTAGCTGCAATGCTCAGGCTTAGTTGCCCCGTTGCATGTGTAATCTTCGTTTCCCCAGTCAGAAATTGAACCCTCATCCCCTGCATTGAAAGGCAAATTCTTAACTATTGCACCATGAGTCCCCTTCTCTGAATTTAGAGATGAGGAAACCCAGCTTCAGTAAAGGAGAGTGATCTGTCTAAAGCAACACTGCTTGGAGCGCCAAGTGGGAGAAGAGGGGAGCAGTGGAAAAGAGAAGACAGGAGGGTGGGCGGGAACAGGAGGGAAAGAGTTTATTGTGGCCACAGGTGGGTCCTCTGGCCATGGAACAGCCTGTACAGAAGGGCAGGGATCTGCGAGGCCCAGCCCTCAGGGTCTAGGCCCCACTTCCCACTCACCTGGGCCCCCAGCTTTAGCTGAAGGAGCTGGCTAACAGGACACTGGGCATCCAGGGTCCGGGCTTGCTCAGGGTCACTGTCCATGGCCTCAAAGCTGTGAACTTCACCTGGGGAAAGAGTCAGGCAGACAGACTACAAGTCACTGACTTGTGACTCAATTTCCAAAAAACCGCACATTAGCCCAGGGCCTGGGGGAGGCAGTGAGGACAGCTCAGGCCTAGCTGGGGCTCTGAAGTCAGAGGCCTGTTCAAGTCTCATTCTTAGTGTTTACTGGCTGAGTGACTTTGACCCATAAAAGGTCACACCTCTCAAAGTCACAATTACATCTGCAGACATAGGGGACTTTATGGCCGTTAAGGCTAGGGAACCAAGATATTCAAATGACACCAAGGGTCCAGGCTACCTGGAGTGGGGGGTGGGGGGAGATGTCTGCCCGATGGCCTTTTCTAGCAGGTCTGGCCTAGCTCCAGCTCCCTGCTCACCTGGTAGCTCCTGCAGCTGCCTCTCATTGGTATGGGCCACGTCATCCTGGTGGGTGCAGAGCCTTGTGGCCACAATGCCATCTCGCCCCACCTTGTGGGCAGCTGTGGCCCGGAGCTGGCGGGTGACTTCATCTGAGCACCTGTGGAGGCCAGGTTATCAGGGCAGAGCTGAGCTGAACACCAGGGAAAGTGGGGTGTGTGGCCCATGTGTCAGGCCATGGACCAGGCCAGGGGACAGGATGGGGTACCAGGGCAAGATTTGCTGGTTCCCAGGCTGGCCAACTTGTTTCTTCCTCACTTGGACCCCAGACATGGAGCAATAGTGCATGACTGTGATCAGGGGCAGGCACCCTTCCCTGTGTCTGTCCTCAGATCGGAACTAGCTGCCCTCCTGAGGAAGTTGGATCTGATGAGTGAGCACGGGCCAGAGATTTAGAGATGCAGACGAGGCTCTGAGGTTGAGGCTGATACCCTGTAATACTGGCACCCTATCATCAGATCACCCTCCAGGCTACAATTTTCTAGTCCCTTGCCTGCTGCCTTACAGGAAAAAAAAAATCTAGCCTGTGTTTCTATTTTCCCCATTTCAAGCCTTCCTCCTGGGGAAGACTGGATGCTGCAGCAACTCAAGTGGGAGGAGGGGGCAGAAGCTGGGACCATCTCTGACTGCTCTGCCACTCAGCCTTCCTCTTGTCCCCCACACTGCTGGTGTGTGCCGCGCACCTTCCTACCTGCCTCTTGGAAAGCCCCTCACCACCACCCCTCCCCAGTTTGACTTGGGTCTCAAGGCCCAGCTCTGGCTCATTTCTTCTGCCCTTTGGCCTCCTTTCCACTCCTATTTTAGAGCAGCTGTTGCATCTCAATCTTTAGTCCTTGCTAGGGTGGGATCACGTCTGCAACCTTTCCTCCCGCACCAGTTGACCCCACGGACTCTTAAGAGTAGAAGGAACTTGAGTTTCAGCATCAGACCCGAGTGCAAATTCCAACTCGGCCACTTATTAGCCATGACTCTGGGCAAGTCACTTCACCTCTTTGAACCCTAGTTTCTGCATCTATAAAATGGGAGTGTCTCTATCTGCCCATAATTCCCTGAAATGTACTCTGCGCCAGGCCCCGTGCTGACTGATGTTCACAGAGTGACTGGCTCGTATGGGGTCATGAACCACTTCTCCTCCTCCTCTGGGTCCCTGTGCTCCTCTCTGATGCTTGGATCCTCATCCAGTGGCCTCTTCTCTCTTCACCAGGCCCCACCTGCCCAGCCGCACAGCTTGCAGTAGAGAGATGAAGGTCTTGTCCGTTTGCCTCCACACCTCAGTCAGTTCCAGGGTCACTGGGACACACCTCCTCCAGCTCTTGGCCTGGTGGGGGCAAGGTGGGGGAGTCAGGGAGCAGAGCAGACCCCCATGGGGGTTAGGGCTGGAGGGCAAGCTGTACCTGGAAGCAGAACTGCGGGAGCTGGGACCCCTTGGTTACAGGTGGCAGCTGCAGGAAGTCCCCACAGATGATGAGCTGGATCCCTCCGAATGGCTTATTCTGCTGCCGGACAGCTCTGGAGAGGAGCACAGGGTGCTCTAGGGGCTGGGGTTGTTGGGTTCCACCCGGAAGACCACCAGAACCCGGTCCTCACTGCACATACTCACCTGGCCACGGCCTCCAGCTTGTCAAACAGGTCCGCTTCCACCATGGAGATCTCATCAATAACTAGCCGCTGGCAGTTCAGCCAACCCTGCCGCACACCGGGCCGCTGGGCCAGGGCCACACACTGGGCCAGGGGAGCCTGGCCCGAGCCAATGCCTGTGAGGGACACTCTTCAGTCTGGGCTGAGATCACAGCCTTGTCCCAACCCTGACCTCCCCTCCCTTCCCACCAGCCTAGCTTGCTCCCAGCTTAAACCCCAGGAGCTCTCACTTACCTGCAAAGGCATGGAGGGTAGTACCCCCGATGTGGCAGGCTGCCACCCCAGTGCTGGCAGTGGCCACAGTGCCCGTGGGAGGCAGTGAGCCCAGGATACGCTTCAGCAGGTAAGACTTCCCCGTCCCTGGGCAGAGGGCAAAGTCGGGGCCACTTCTCCTCCATCCCAGCGCACCCCTGTTCTCCCCACACCCACTCTGCCCCACCACTACCTGCACTTCCAGTGAAGAAAATGCTCTGGCCTTTCAGGACAGCCCTCAGGACAGCAGCCTGTTCCTTGGAAAGCTCTGGTTTGGTGGGGGGCAATCTCAGCCTCTTCACAGGCAGGGGCCACTTTGTGACTTCCTGGGGGGAGAGGGCTGTCTCAGGACCCTGCTGGCTTCTCTCCTTGGAGCCCTTGGGTAGCCTTGGCTCACCTGGAGATCTTGCCAGTAACCACAGGGGTCCAGATCTCTCCCTGAGGAGGGGATCAAAGCTGGATCTCCACTGACTCTGGGTTATCACCCCTAAAGTCCCCTGTCTGCAGGTCTAGATTCTCCTCAGCATCCTCTCCTGGGTTCCCTAACTCTCTTGGTCCTCTCACCCATCCTTCCTTCTCACAACTCTTCCTGTCACAATCTGTCTCTTTGACCTAAAATCTCCCAAGCCAACCCTGTTTAGCCAGGGCCCCTTTTTGCCCCATCTCCATCTTCTCTCCAGCTTAGTCTCAAACCCCTGTGGTTTGTGATCCATCTGTTCCAGTTTGCGAACACTGTCACATCCACTAGACTTTGTCCCCCAACACCTCCCCGCATCTGATTGGACCTGTGGGCTGCCCCCTAACACAGCTGATCACTTTATTCTCTCCAAAACCTCCTCTCCTCCTCCAGGAGGACCTCATTCCTACATTTCTTCTGAAGCACCTTCTCTGCTCTCTCTTTTAACATGACCTAAGCCCATTTTTCCTATTCTCATTACTCGGTCTCAAGGATTGCACTATGAGAAACACACGCACAATTCCCATATTTCCGTTAGTCTCAAAAGCCTGATGAATATTTCCTCTGAAGTAATCAGCAGCCATCTCAAATACCACCACCATCTTCCCCCTAAACTTGGGCTTCCTCGGTCTCTTCCATCTCCCACTCCCCAAGGCGACCCCCGTTTTCCTGTCCTCACGGTGCGGGGCTTGGCTCCCGCCGGAGGTTCCGTGGGCCGCTTCACCGGCGTGGTATCCTTGACCCGGGTGGCCGCCGCGCGCCGCAACTCCTCGGGCTGCACGGGGCTGATGCTGATGAAGTCGCGGGGCCGCGGGCCAAGCAGCTGCGTGCGGGGGGAGGCCGGCCCGGGACCCGGGGCTGCAGCCAGCTTGAGGCGCAGCGTATGCAGGAAGCGGCGCAGGCGGTCCGGGGGGCAATCGGAGAGCAGCAGCTGGACGGCGCTGGCACGGGGAGTGCTGTCGGCGGGGAGCCGCAGAGTGCTGCGCCCGGCTGCAGCGAAGCGGGTGAAGAGGCGCGCGGCGCGCACGGGGAAGCAGCGCGGCCGCCCAGCGGGCCCAGGCGCCTGCAACCTCAGCATCAACTCGCCGCGCTCGTTACGACCCAGGCTCAGCTCCGCCGTGCGTAGGGACTGGCGCCTTCGCGGCTGCCCACCGGGGCTCAGCTCCTCCACAGCCACACGGCACCGCAGTTCTCCGTCCTCGCATTCTGCGGCCGCTGCCTGGGTGCCCGAAAGCATCGCCGCCGCCTCTGCAGGTCTGCAAAAAGACCAGAGCACAGGCGTCACAGGGACTCAGGGGACATCATAGGTGGTACAGAAGTCTGGATAGGGAGCCCAGTCAAAGCCACAAAGGGTCCCAGGGCTGTCACTGGTAACACAAAGAGGTCACGGAGACTGTAAAAGCACCCTGGGGCAAACAGGAAATTCTTCTAGACATTTCTCTCCCACACAATAATTTCCAGAGCTGCGGATGGGCAACGTCAAGCGCACCAAGGATTGGAACCTCTGCTGCCGGACAAGAGCCACAGAAGAAGGGAACCCCTGAACAGAACAGAAGCTTGCTTCTAAGAGACCCAGGGCGGGCACGGGAATAGAGTCCTCTCTGCAAGGAAGCAGGAGACTCTCACTTGTGGAGGTAAACAGGACTGACATGTTATCAGCGCCTTCCCTCTCCTAGCTACCTTCACTGGTTTATATGCAGCCAAGCTAGTGTCACTATTTCCCACGTACAGAAGTGGAAAACAGGCTGAAAGAGACCACAGCGGCTGGTAGGAGTCAGGGATCGTGTGATTCGGAAGCTCTGGTACTTCCCATCTCTAAGGTGGGGTGGAAGTAGAAATTATTTGGCTACGGAAATAGCGGAGGGACCCTGGCTTCCGGGAACCAGTCCACGCGCCGTCTGATTCATTCGTATGCACCCTCCCGGCAGGGACCCCTTGAAGAAGAACATTCTGCCTCCCACGTCTGGGATCAGGTGGACACTCACTTGTGCCAGCACTCGGACGAACCAGTTGAGAAAAGTCGGCCTGCAGGCAAAAGTAGCACACTGGAGACTTTCAAATTCTGGGAGTAGAGAATCATCCTATCACCTGCAGGATCTTTAAATTTTCTAGCCAATTAGAGAAAGCGGGCGTTTCAAGGGGCGTGTCTTTCTGTGAGTTTCTACCCTCAGAGCTTGGGCTGTACCAATAGCACGCCAGAGGAAGGAGGCCTTTGTGGTGGCGGAGCATACCAAGTCGCGCGGACGAGTGGATGTGTTGGGAGGGTACCGAGACTGCAGCTGGGCCGCGCGTGGATTAGTGTCACCAATCTCTTCTCTGAAGATTTACTTTCAAGACCTTGCCTCCAACACAGACTTCCTCCCCTCTAGCTCTCACACAGCGGCTGAACTTGGCCTTGGGGAAGAGCTGCCTCTGATCCCTCTCATCTCTGTTTACACTCACGGGACCTTTGTCCATTTCTGGGTAGACCGACCCCCAGCCCTCACCCCCTGACCGAGACCTGCTGCTCCCGGTGCCCTCCACCCCCAGTTCCTTCAACGCTTATCGGTCTTTGTGTCGTTTTACTCATTTGTCTTTCCCATCCGTCTGAGACACATCAGTGAAGAACTGAGACCTGTGACCAAGTGCTCAGAGTAGTACAAGGGAAGAGAGCGAGCCTCTCTCTTCAGGAAATGCGTATCCCTCTCATTGCACTGAATGCATAGGCAATTTATTTTTAATTTTCTTTTCCCTCATTAAATCTTGGAATGACTAGCTAGAAGGCATCTTACAGGTGAGTCAGCTCGCTCATTTACTGAATTGCCCACATTTTTCAAATAAGAAAACCAAGGCTCCAGGAAGTTTTACCAGATGTCACATAGCTTATAGATAGCAAAACAAACCCTGGAAGCCAAGTCTAAGCCTGTTTAACTACTACACAACGCTGCGCCCAGACAGAGAGAAAGAGAGACAGAGGCTGGGCTAACCTGGTGAAGGGAGTCCAGGCCTGAACTGGAATCTCAGCTCCTGAAAGGCACTTTGTTACACCAGACCTGCAGGTCTGATGTTTCCTTAATGTCTCTAAGCAAGTTTCCTTAATGTCTCAAGCCTTTGTTTCTTTATATTTAAAAATGGAGAAAGATGAAAATGCATAACTATGACTATACTAAAAACCATCAAATTATTTGCTTTAAATTGTATGATATGTGAATTGTATCTCAGTAAATCTGTTAGGAAAAAATAAAAATGAAAAATATTTTTCCTCTTAAATGTTGTTTTGACATATGACTACTAGTGGCACAGAAAAAAAATTAATATCACTGTTGTAAGCAGAATAATGATACCCCCCCAAATATGTCTACATCCTAATCCCCAGATTCCTTTTGTATGTTACTTTACATAGCAAAAGGGACTTTGCAGATGTGATAAATTAAGGATCTTGACACGGGAGACTACCCTGGGTTGTCTGGGTAGGCTCAATTAGTATTCTTATAAGGGAGGCTAGAGAGTCAGAGGAGATGTGATGAATAAGTGGACATGTGTGTGTTTGTGTGTGTGTGAAAGAAAGAGAGAAAAAGGCTGATTTGAAGATGTTACTGCTAGCCTAGAAAATGGAAGAAAGGGCCATGAACCAAGCCATGTGGGATACAGGTTTCCTGAAGCTGGAAAAGGCTAGAGGAAGTGGGTTCCCCTCTAGATTTACCAGAAAGAACACATTTCTTGATTTTAGTCCAATGAGACACATTTTAGGCCTCCAGAACTGCAAGATAATAAGTTTGTCTTGTTTTAAGCCACCAAATTTGTGGTAATTTGTTACAGTAGCTATAACAATAAGAAACAAATATAATCATGAGCTAGAAAATGAAAGCTGGGATTATGAATGTATGGAAATATGAATAACCTCAGATATGCAGATGACAACACCCTTATGGCAGAAAGTGAAGAGGAGCTAAAAAGCCTCTTGATGAAAGTGAAAGAGGAGAGTGAAAAAGCTGGCTTAAAGCTCAACACTCAGAAAACGAAGATCATGGCATCCGGTCCCATCACTTCATGGGAAATAGATGGGGAAACAGTGGAAACAGTGTCAGACTTTATTTGGGGGGGGGCTCCAAAATCACTGGAGATGGTGACTGCAGCCATGAAATTAGAAGACGCTTACTCCTTGGAAGAAAAGTTGTGACCAACCTAGACAGTATATTCAAAAGCAGAGACATTACTTTGCCGACTAAGGTCCGTCTAGTCAAGGCTATGGTTTTTCCTGTGGTCATGTATGGATGTGAGAGTTGGACTGTGAAGAAGGCTGAGCACTGAAGAATTGATGCTTTTGAACTGTGGTGTTGGAGAAGACTCTTGAGAGTCCCTTGGACTGCAAGGTGATCCAACCAGTTCATTCTGAAGGAGATCAACCCTGGGATTTCTTTGGAAGGAATGATGCTAAAGCTGAAACTCCAGTACTTGGGCCATCTCATGCAAAGAGTTGACTCATTGGAGAAGACTCTGATGCTGGGAGGGATTGGGGGCAGGAGGAGAAGGGGATGACCGAGGATGAGATGGCTGGATGGCATCACTGACTCGATGGACGTGAGTCTGAGTGAACTCCGGGAGTTGGTGATGAACAGGGAGGCCTGGCGTGCTGCGCTTCATGGGGTCGCAAAGAGTTGGACACAACTGAGTGACTGAACTGAACTGAACTGAACTGGTCTGTGTCTATTTCCAAAGCCTATGTTCTCTCTGCCCACTACCCTGTGCTCAAAGTAGGCCCAGCACACTCACACAGCCTGATCCCTTCTCCCTTCTCTCTGTGTCTTCTCCCAGACTGGTTCTAGAGAAAGCATGGAGACTTCCATATGAATTTTCCCCCAGTATTTTTTTCTTTCGGACTCACCATGCAGCTTGCAGGATTTTAGTTCACCAACCAGGGATCTAAACCAGCCCCTTGCAGTGAAAGCCCCAAATCATAACCACTGGACTGCAAGGAAATGCCCTCAAATTTTTTTTAAATTGTAAAATATACATAAAATTCACCATACTGACTATTTTTCAGTATACAATCCATTAGCATTAACTGCATTCAGATATTGTATAACCATCACCACTATTTTCAGAAAAGTTTCATTATTCCGAAACAGAAACTTTGTACCCGTTAGACCAGACATTCTGGAATGTGAAGTCAAGTGGGTCTTAGGAAGCATCACTATGAACAAAGCTAGTGGAGGTTCTTGAAATGCTACTATACGTAGTAGTCAAATATTCTTTCTCTGTCCCCAACACGATCAATTTCCATATTTCAATTATAAGACACTAGAAAAGTTTCTACAAATTTCCAACTGGACTAGTACTTTAAAATGTTCTCTTGTGGTCCAACGTGAACCAGCCTCATAGCCTTCAGGGCACTCTTTTTAATCAGGTTTTTACCCTAGTGCTGTAGGATAAATTAAATAGGATGGCCATTAATTAGGATTGCAGTCATGCACATTCATTTAGATGCCATCACTGAAATCTAAGTCTCCATGACAGGGCCAGAGCCAAAGAAAACAGCTTGACTCTGCTTTAAAAAAAAAAAAAGAAGAAAGAAAGAAAAATAATGTTCATCCTCTATAAATTTATGGTAATGTGTTCTTCTTACAGCTTTCTGCGGGCTGGAAAGGAATGGAATATTTTAGTCTTCCTTGCAGCTTGAGTTACGGAAAATCCCTCTGGGTACTTAATCTAGCCTCTTTCCTCTGTCTCAACACTCCCATGTGTCGAGAGTCAGAATGGCTTATTTCTGAGATAGTTTTTTAACACTGTATATGCTGCCAGTGAGTTTGGGGAACAGGAAATCTTTTATTTTTTTTTATTGGAGTATAGTTGATTTACAGTGTTGTGTTAGTTTCTGTTGTACAGCAAAGTTAACTTATACATATATTCACTCTGTTTTAGATTCTTTTCCTATACAGATCATTACAGAGTATTGAGTAGAGTTTCTGGTGCTATACAGTAGGTTCTCATCGCTGCTGTTGCTGCTGCTGCTGCCACTAAGTTACTTCAGTCATATCCGACCCTGTGCAACCCCGTAGATGGCAGCCCACCAGGCTCCTCCACCCATGGGATTTTCCAGGCAAGAGTGCTGGAGAGGGGTGCCATCGCCTTCTCCTGGTTCTCATTAGTTATCTATGTAATATATGGCAGTGTGCATATATCAATCCCAGTCTCCCAGTTTATCCCTCCCCATCCTTTCCCCCTCTCATCTGTATGTTTGTTTTTTTACATCCGTGACTCTATTTCTGTATATACAATTTTTTTTAGATTTCAAATATAAGTAATCTCATGATATTTGTCATTCTCAAACAGGAGATCTTTTAGATTTCGTAAGCTCTACATTCAATCCACCAACACTCCTGACTTGCCATCTTCTAGAATTAAATGAGGGCTGGACCTATCTCACTTCTTTTTAAAGTGTCCACATGCCTTTGAAAATCCCATGCCTTGTGGAGCTGGACATGACTTGGCACTCTCCCTGGAGCCAGGCCCTTTGCTAAAGAATAGAATTCCTTACCTTTGCTGTAGTTGTTGTTGTTGCTGTTGATTCAATCGTTTCTGACTCTGTGCGACCCCACAGATGACAGCCCACCAGTTTCCACCATCCCTGGGATTCTCCAGGCAAGAACACTGGAGTGGGGTGCCATTGCCTTCTGCAATGCATGAAAGTGAAAAGTGAAAGGGAAGTTGCTTAGTCATGTCTGACTCTTAGTGACCCCATGAACTGCAGCCCACCAGGCTCCTCCATCCATGGGATTTTCCAGGCAAGAGTATTGGAGTGGGGTGCCATTGCCTTCTCCGCCTTTGTTGTAGAGCAGAGGCTAAATGTGTGGTCAGCATTTGGACATACCCCCCAAGGAAGTTTTTTTGAAAATAAAAGAATGGTATATACAAAATGAAGTGGTCTAGTTATCACCCTCTTGAGACATTCCCTGAGATAAAGTTTTACTGCAAAAATATGTCAAATAATGAAATTAAACAATAAGGGACTTCCCTGGTGGCTCAGATGGTAAAGCGTCTGCCTACAATGTGGAAGACCTGGGTTCGATCCCTGGGTTGGGAAGGTCCTTTGGAGAAGGAAATGGCAATCCACTCCAGTACTCTTGCCTGGAGAATCCCATGGATGGAGGAGCCTGATGGGCTAAAGTCCATGGGGTCGCAAAGAGTCAGACAGGACTGAGCGACTTCACTTTCACTTTTCACTTTCTTTCATTTTCCCCAACACTTTCTGCTGTTTTGTAAACAACATTAACTAAATGTAACAACACGTGTATAAAAAATAGTAACTTGAAAATACAGCAGTAGCCATACATAACAAATGATTTTGCAACCAAGTGTAACAAAATTTGGTGTTACTTTTGGTTGCAGTGGATGGAAAGAGAAACAAATAAGCAAGACCATGAGAGTTGCAAAGCCCTTGTGTGTCTTTGAGTACCTAGAACGTGCTATGGTGTGAAGCTTGATGTCAAGGTGTAAGATGCATGCTTTGACACTTGGGGAAACTGGGTTGAGAGGGGTTTGGAATGGCCCAACCACAAGTCCCATTGCCCTCTCTACTCGCAGTAAAGATGCTCTAACCAATTGTTGCCATGGAAACCAGTGCGTGTTTATCTGTAAGTAGTGGGTTCAGTTTCCTGACAGCCCACAGAATTACCCAACAAACCAGTCTTGTCCTCTGGGAATGAGGGACCACCTCACCCTATTGTTACTGCAAAGCCCTCATCCCACTATTTCTGCCTGTTCACTCTGTTCCTGAGTGCAACCCCTGTGTGATCCTACAAGCTATGTAGTACTCTCCTGTCCTGGGCTATGAATTTATGTGAACAATACACTATCATCAAGCTCATCTTTCCAGGGTCATGGACACATGTCTGGTGATTCCCATAACTCTAGGGCAGGAATCCCTCCTTCCCCCACAGGATGAAAAGGAAGCTATCAAAACATGTACGTCTCCAAATACTTTTGTAAAATTTACATTCACAGATTGTTCTTACATCCATATTTTTATCTTTGAACTAAAGATCAAAATGTAGAACTTCTTGTTAAATTCTGAAGCTCTCTTTTGTTCTTAATCTTGGAATTCATTTCATGAAAGATTTCTTCCCTGGGTAAAATCTTCATCATCCTTTAATTGGAACTAGCATTGTCACTCATATGTCTCCAGCCAAATGGATCATCTTAAAATTGTTTCATCATGGGTTAAAGGGAAAGAGATTGAGGAGAAATGTTCTGTTCCAAAAATAATTGAGCCCATGTACAATGACTGATAACTGGAAAGGTTGTGGGGAGCATTTTATAGAGTTTTTATCTAAGAGATTTCCTAGAAAATGAAGTTGTCTTTCTATTATATCATAAATATCATAAACTTGTATCCCCAAAACTGAGAAATATGAGCTAGTCTAGAGTTACAATGAAGTAGTCAGGCAGACATGCTTGAGTGTTTTGAAGTGTGCAAGAAAACCCTCCATGTACAAACATTTCTTCCTTTGCTGAGATTCCTATTGTTGTGTCCAATTATTTTTGAATGATTTATTCAGAAAAATAATTATAAAAGAAATAAATTATCTAGTATAAGTAATATTTGTACATTTGTTTTTCAAGGCTAAGTACAGCTTTCTCAAGGCATGTGATTGAAAATATAATGTCAGTCAGAAAAAGATATATATATATATATATATATTTAGTATTTCCATTAATCTGGAGATACTTGCTGCTCACCTGTCACAGTGAGGACAAAATCAATGACTCGTGATGTCACAGGGGAAGGTCACTAAAGGCAGATCGATGTCACTTCTTTGCCAAGGGCACTTTCTACATAATAGCTCCTGGCATTTTTAAAAAGGTATTTGAATTTGGTTTTGTATTAACCTCATTGAGTAATTGTAGAGATCAAACGTGTGCATGTGTGTGGTTAGTAGTGTTGACTATTTTGTGACCCTAAGCAATGTAGCATGGCAGACCCCTCTGTCCATGGGGTTCTCCAGGCAAGAATACTGGATTGGTTGCCATTTCCTTCTCCATAGAATCTTCCCAAGCCAGAGATTGAACCAACTTCTCCTTCATTGACAGGCTTTTTTTTTTTTTTTTACCACTGTACCACCTGGAAAGTGGAGATCAAATGGAATAATGCATATAAGATACCAAGTACATGCCATCCCAATAAGTCTTCAATAAATTCTAGCTGTTTAGTGGGTTTTGAATATTTACTTGCATTATTCTTAGTTGTATAAAAAATTTAATAGGTTTTATTTTCTTTCTATAATTTAATCATTCTCATTATTTTTCTATCTCCCTAGGGTGAGGGACAAATCTATATACTCTCTATCTATACCTAACTTTGTCTATGTGTAGTTAGTCTAATCTGGTTCCCATTCAATAATTTTAAGAATTTAAATGTATATCCATGTATCTTTAGGTATTTAGTTTATATGGCATACATATCCAAGTCAAAGGTTTTAGCCACCTTAAATGCCTTGTGCTCCCTTCCAATATGGTGTCTGGTTCTGTAAGGAGGGAGGGTAAGAACTTAGATCCACTCATTTCAAACTAAAACAGTATAAAAATGAAAGAAGTTACTTTATGCTTCCTATATTTTTCATCCTAAATTTTCAAGACTGTTGGGACATACGCTTGTACTCTGTTATCTGAAGCTTCATATCTACCACTTAAGGGAAAATATGATCGCTGAGAAACTTCTCTCAGCTCAGAAAGGGACCCTTCTCTTATTTGAAAGACAACTCAGGGTCCATAAATAGCATCTCTGGCCCTGATGTAATGTTTCTCTCATTCCCTGTGACAGTAAATCTCATGATTTAGCCAGACTGTAGGGTAAAATGAAACCATGATAGATAAAAAGAAAACCAGAAGAAAACAGATTAATATTTTCATAGTTTATCCCTGTTGCAAACATTAGTGCTCATTAAAAAATTCTGACAGTCACATAAACTCCCAGAGGAAAAAAATACAGTTTCCATATATACAAGTGTGATGATTCAATTTGAAAAGCCTCACATCATTGCCCTTCAAACTAGCAGTCTAGACCATTCTCTAAGCAAAAGCAAAATAAAACTTTTAAAAAGTCTAGTTGTGTAAAAGAGTCATAAATTTCTCAGGCCAGATGGTATTAAGTCCTAGTCTGCCAAATACCTACACCACTTACAGTATTACAGTAAATGAAATTAGCACTGGTTGGCACTTTGAATTGTCAAGTGCTAATTTGCTAGATGTCCACAATCTCCATTATGCTTGCTTGCTACATGATAGTAACTGTTTTTATAGGTACTGTTTTAAGAACGTATTCATATTTTTTTCTGAAACCATAGTCATTTCTCACAGGTATCTGGGTCCCTCTTTGGAGATATACACAAAAAACGAAGTAAGTTACAAAAGGAAATCTTTGGGACCAGGATCTTTTTTAATTCTAATGTTCTGTGATTCTAGAATTTTATGATCATGCTAATTTTGACTCAAGACCAGATTTGTCTTTGAATATTCTTCCACATCTATTTCTAAAATGTCATCTGCTATATAAAAGGCTCTAGGACAGTGTTAACACTCGTAAAAGTGGGTAAGCATGTCAAAGGCATCACTTATAATTTAATAAATGATATAGATGCTTTCCTAGAAAATTCATACACATATAAAATCTAAAACAAATATTTAGGGTTCACTACATACATGTAATGTTATGGAATCATGAAAGCCAAGATAAAGTACCTTGCTCTTATTGTGTACATTGTCATTATTTGAAAGAATATCCAGAAACCACCTATTAGAAACTATATTAATATCATATTCTTTAGACTGATAACATGCATCTAGTTATATACATGTATCTCTAGAATTACACACACCACACACTGGGCTAGTTACCATTGTTAAAATTGGTCAGTGACTGCTTTCAGTTCAAGAATATCTTTTCCACTTTCTTAATAGTAGATAATATATTCTATGTGTTTACACCCTTGACCATTTTATATAGATGATCTCTAAACCTATTTTTTTTTTTTAACCTACATATTGGGTATCATTTTCCCCTCTAAACATATAGGAAACTGAGACTCAAGATTTTGAATCATGTATCCCAACCAAGGTCACCCTGTTTGAATATGACAATCAGGTTCACACCCAGGCTTATTCTATCTCCAATGTCTGTTCATCTCCTCACACAATACTTCTATTTTAAGAAAATAAATCATCGAAGGATCCTTTCTATTGCTGCAGTTCTCAGCAGCAGTCTAGAAAGTGGGTGTAAGACAGGCAGCAGGCAGCTATATGATTTTAAACCTACCCACTAATTGGGATGCACCATGGAGCCTACAGATTGGGCCTCTGGAATGTTTAAGGAAGAGAAGTAGAGGTCTGATGTCCAGTGCCACCACGTGTGCAGCAGAGTCATCGAGAGGTTTCTCCTGGAGGGGAGGTGGTCTTCCTAATTCCTTTTCTGATAACTTGGAGAAGCATACAGTCTCCCCAGCAATTCTGATTTCCCCAGGTTTCCTGTTTTCCTCCTTCCCATACCAGGCACCTGTGGGGAGAGAGTGTGTGTGTGTGCACGCACATGTGTGTATATTGGGGGCCAAAGAGGATGATGATGACCCAGAGGTCCAACATGCACTACCCACCTCCAGCCACACCCCGTTCCCCACGAAGAGGGAAGGCGGTCTGGTTTCTAGGAGGATGGAAACTTTGCTCTTGTTATTATGGAATAGGCAGTCCAGTGAATCATCTCCTAGAGCTGCTTTCTGCTCTCTGGGGGATGGTTCCCGTTTTCTAGGACAGAAGCCTTGCTTCAGGCAGGAAATCTTATTAGCTCTTCCATTCCTCCTGGTCTTCCTGACAACCTGTATATCTTCCTAAATTGAATAACTATAGTTTCTACTTGCAGGTAGGTATTGCTCTCTTTTTTTTCACTGTTAGATTTAAATCAGGAATTGAAAAGTCAAACATAGTTTAATCATCACCTAGATCTTTTATGTGTCTATCTCAGACCAAAACACATTTTTATGTGGCTTACACAATATCTATGCCTTGCAGTTATATCTCTTCAATAGAGAAGTTATTCTTATTTTTTAACTAGGAATTATATGGCACTTACTAGGTACCAGACAATGTTTTATGAATAATCACCATATTCCTTAATTAATCTGAGAGTTCTCTGCATCGTTGTTATCTCCACTGTACAGAAGAGAGAACTGAGGAACAGAGAGGTTTGCTAATGTGCTAGGGAAGACACAGCGAGTAATGGCAGAGCTGGGATTCACTCTGAACAGTCTGGCTCCATTAATCTGTGAACTAATCATGAAATTGAGCCCATGCATCTCGGCGTAACTGAGAAGCTGTGATGCGCAGAATAACATCCCCTTGGAGATGCCCACGTGCACATATGAAAATGGTGCGTTCATGGGAAATAGGGATCAAAGTTGCACAAGGAGTCGAGGCTGCTAATCAGCCAGCCTCGAAATGGGCAGATTAAGCTGGCTTGTCAGAGTGGGTCCAATAGATCACAGAGATCTTTCCAGGTGAAAAAGGGAAACGGGAGGCTTGAAGTCAAAGTGTGAGAGGAGATGCTAGAGGCAGAGGTCGGAAGGACGTGGGGTCATTAGATATGTGATGTGGGCAGCCTTGAAGAGCTGGGAAAGATGAGGAAAGCGATTCTTTCCTAGAGACTCCAGAAGTTGTGCAGCCCAGCTGTTCCATTTTAGACTTCCGACCTCCAGAAGTGTAAGATAGTAAATGTGTCTTGTTTAAAGCCTCTCTATTTATGGTAATTTGTTACAGCAGTAAAGGGAAACTAAAATAATTATGTACAAGTGACAGTCAAGTTAAGAACGCAGCCCTCAAAACGCAGGTTCGCATTTACTAGGTATGTGAACCTCAAGCAATTAAGTGAATTTTCTGCATCTGTACTATCCTTTCCACAAACTGGATACAGACATAGTTATCATACATGATCACTGGGTCTGGGTTCCCCAGAAGGTGAAAAATGGTATCACCTAATAGGTAGCTTCAAGCTTCCCTGGTGGCTCAGTGGTAAAGAATCTGCCTGCCAATGCAGGAGACATGGGTTCAAACCCTGGGTTGGGAAGATCCCCTGGACAAGGAAATGGTGGCCCACTCCAGTACCCTTGCTTGGGGATCCCATGGACAGAGGAGCCCCGAGGGCTACCGTCCATGGAGCTGCAAAAGAGTCGAACATGACTGAGTGACTAACCAATAACACAAATGTAGCTTTAGTTTTGGGATGAAATTTTCCCCCAGAAATTGTGCAGATTAAAATATCTAGCATATGCACAGCCTTCTGTGATGGTTAAAATAGCAGAATATAGTATATGGATGATGGTGATAATTATCGATGGAAGGTTGGTGGGAGCGGGGTAGGATTGAGTTAGAGACTTGGAATGTGCACTTGAGTGTATCTTGTTAGTGGTTTGGAAGCAGACTTGACTTCAAATCTGACTCCACCACCCACAATCTCTGCTTTAGGGCAAGTTTCTTCCGGTATTAAACCATCTTTCTAGATCATAGGGTTGTTAGAAGGTCCAGCTGAGTTGACATAAGGAGGCTAGAATGTAGCAGGCACTCATAAAATGTCCTTTGCAGGATTAAAATGCATTGTTAACTGATTCAGTTAACTGGAGACACTGCACTCAACATTTCAGCAACTATCCATTCGCTTTTAAGTGATTCAGATATTTTGGAATTTTCCACTTTTGCCCAAATCCAGCATGACTCTTACAAATGGGTTCTATGTTCGAAGACTGAGTATCTGGTAGCACTTAAAATCAAAATAATCTGTGGTGATTCTGTCAAAAACAAAGTTATCTAAGACTAAATCAATAACTGGGAAATAACAGCACTAATAAAGTACTGAGTTTGACTGAACTCCGGGAGTTGGTGATGGACAGAGAGGCATGGTGTGATGCGATTCACGGGGTTGCAAAGAGTCGGACACGACTGAGCAACTGAATTGAACTGAAAGTACTGGGATTGGAGGTTGCAATGAGAAGTGACAGTCATTGTAGGTCCACCGCGTATCTATCAAAAGCTCACCTCATTAATGCAGTCAGCCAGTATTGATTCCAAGGAGAGTGATTCTATGCTAAGATGACAACCACAGAACTGATTCTGCTGGGGCAGAAAAACAAACCTGAAAAACAGCTACCAGTCAGCTACCAACGCATATTACTGACTGCCCTCCTGATAAGGCCTCCATCCCTGGCATAAAATTCACCTTGGGTTAGTAACTTACAACAGGAAGGAAAGAAGATGAGATTATAGGAAAATATGAAAACTAAGTTATTCTCAAATGGTTTATTTCTCTACTATTTTGATACTGTTTTATATTTTCATATTTTTACAAGATAATAAAAATGTAAAGAATTTTGTTAATTATATTTGTAAATGTCTCAAATTCTTAGGTTTCATTCAGTGCTAATGAAGTCAACAAATGATTCATCTACTAATTACAACTGGAGCTGTTGAGATTTTTGTGCTCAAAATATTCAGTTATAAAATGTTCATTTCAAGTGTGACACCTAATAAAATGTTCATTTCAAGTGTGACCTAAAAAAAAAAAATCTTTGAAGAGGAAGAGAGTGTCTCTGTAGTCATTATAATTTGAAGACATGAATTAAAAATAAATAATGCTAATATATGACCACTTCCCTGTGCAATTGAGTGATTTTTGAATTCTCGACAATAAACCAAGTCAGTATTGTTTTTGGTGGAATGCCTGTTTCTTACTTGCAGGTGCATCTCTTTAGAGTAGCAAGCCATCCTTTATAAGCTTAAAATAATTTACATTTTAATATGTATATGTATGAAACACAGTGTGTGTGTGTGCTTAGTCATTCATGTCCGACTCTGTGCGACCCCATGGACTGTAACCCATCAGGCTCCTCTGTCCATAGGATTCTCCAGGCAAGAATATTGGAGTGGATTGCCTTTCCCTTCTCCAGAGGATCTTCCCAACCCAGAGATGGAATCCACATCTCCTGCATTGCAGTCAGATTCTTTACCATCTGAGCCACCAGGGAAGCCTGTGGAACACAGGGCTCTGTGTTAGCTAGAACAGTAGTCTATTTTCAGAGAACTTAATTGCATACCAAGTATGTGTGTACATATGTGTAGTGGTAGTAGTCACAGTACAAACATGTATACGTGGGGTGAGATGCGGGTGAAAACAAAGTCCCTTTATTACTACCAATGTATACAACAGAATCATCAAAATCAGCTACTAACCTTGAACTTTTTAAATAGAATTGAATCCAAAGTAATCTTATGAGCTCTCAGTCCTGGAACTTATTTGTGTACTTACAAAANGGGTGAGATGCGGGTGAAAACAAAGTCCCTTTATTACTACCAATGTATACAACAGAATCATCAAAATCAGCTACTAACCTTGAACTTTTTAAATAGAATTGAATCCAAAGTAATCTTATGAGCTCTCAGTCCTGGAACTTATTTGTGTACTTACAAAAATAATTTTGAAAGATAACAGGAATAATTGGGGAATCAAAATAATTGGTAAGTCATTCTCATCAGGAACTTAAAATGTTTATTTTTTCCATAGATTAAATTGCCTTTTAGGAAAAGATTTCTGGCGGGCTCCCCTGCTGGCTCAGCAGTAAAGAATCCACATGCCAATGCAGGAGACATGGGCTTGATCCCTGAGTTGGAAAGATCCCCTGGAGGAGGAAATGGCAACCCACTCCAATATTTTAGCCTGGAGAATTTCAGGGACAGAGGAACCTGGTGGGCTACAGTCCATGGGGTCTTAAAGAGTCAGACAGACTGAGCAAATGAGCACACACACATACAAGAAAAAATTTCTATTTATTAGTAGGAATTTAGAATCTTCTGTCTGCGGCAATCAAGAGGTTCTTTTCCAAAGAGTCCATGTGTGTTTGCTAGCTAAGTAATGACAGGATGCAAACAAGGCAGCCCAGCTCTGTGTGGATTACCCCCTGAAAACAGGGAGGGGCTAAGGTACAGGGAAGAACCAGAATCCTGGAGGAGCTGACGAGATCAAGAGTGAGAAGGATGACAGTGAATCCCGGGGGATTCTGGAGACTGTGGGTTTCAGTCGATTTTTAATCCCCTACTGTTGAGTAAATGCACCTGTGTGATGTTTAAATCTCCTCACTGAGGTGTGATTGACATACAAAAGCTGTACCTATTTGTTGGATACAACTTGATGAGTTTGGAGATAATTACACATCTGTGGTTTTAAGTGGAGCTGAGAATGGAGCCAGAAGATGCGTGAAGAAAGTTTACCCAGTCCTCTGAGTGCCAAGAAGAAGGTGAATCTACGCCAACGAGAGCACAGCTGGAAACAAGACGGAAGCACAGGTCCTCAGGCCTGTCCACAGAGGCTCGGGGAGGGAAGGGCTGGCCCGATGTCACCCGGAACAGCTGTGGTTGCTTTCTTGCCAATTATGTGTCAACATGCAGCAGATAAACGGTACTCACTCAAACTCCAATACACCTCGGGTACATTTTTATTAATTTTTCACAAATAAATATAAGTAAACATTCCCAGCATTCAAAATCTAAAAAGAAAAAATGGAGTATGTGATTAAAGCTGAACCATCCAAATATTAAAATGATAAGCTCTAAAAGACTGATGATAAAATAATGCTGATGTCAGGGTGTGTAGTTCAGACAGAGTGTCTGATATGAAGCTGAGAAAATCATCAATGTAATATTTACAGTATGATTGTTAAGCAATGTTCTTGTGTTTAACCTGCTTGTGTGAAGTAATTTCTCCTCATATTGTAAAAGCATTTATATTTTGGCTGATGTTTCTTTCCAACATTACATTCTTTTATTTGTCTATCGTTTTTCTTCTTAATTTTTAAAGAATAAAAAAAGTCTGTCACATTTACTATGCAAATGATCCATGTTCATTGTAAAAAATTTCAGGAAATGACCAAAAAGCAAAAGCAGAAACAGGAAAAACATCTCACATCTCCCCACTCATATTTAGTTTACCCCTTCTAAAATATGACTTCCTGCTTATATAAAGATAAAAGGAAGGACGCATTGCAGGACTGAGTAATGGTACCTAACTAAACTGATGAGCATTAGATAAACTGATGAATTAAATAGATATAGACAGCCAATAGTGTCACCGCTTATAAAGTAATAAAGGGCATCTTAATTAAAAGGATTTAGATTCAAATTAAATCATTTCATAAAGCTAATTTAAAAACAAATTAGGGTATAATTAAAAGAGTTGCTGAATTCCATCCATAAGGTTCATCTTAAAAGCGTATTAAATCTTATAAGATTTCTCTAAATTTTAGAAAACATTCAGAAATGTATTTATAAAAGTTTGTCTGCTTTTTTAAATTATGCATGAATTTTACTATATTTTAACTATGCACCATATTAAACATTATGAATGGAAATTAGCACTCTGATTTCCCTTCTGATCTTTTGCATTTATTGGTAGGTTTTATCTATCCAATCTGTGGCCCTTCTTACATTGTGTGGCAGTGATTTCTACAATTATTTAGTTTTAGTTACCTATGTAAATAATTTCAGTAATTCTCACCAGTTTTGTTCCATATCTTCTGCACTCTTGAACTAATATGTTTTACTTATCTCTTGGCTCAAGATGGTGCAGAATCTGCCTGAAATGCAGGAGACTTGGGTTCGGCTCCTGAGTTGGTAATATCCCCTGGAGAAGGGAATGGCAACCCACGCCAGTACTCTAGCCTGGAGAATCGCATGGACAGAAGAGCCTGGTGGGAGACAGTCCATGGGGCCCCAAAGAGTGCGATGCCACCACAGCAACTAACACTTTGTTATTGGCCCTGTTTAGATTGCTTAGGAGACTTTTTAAACTTTTCTTTTGTTTCCCCTTGAACATGCTCATAATTTTTGACTTGTATGTGTAAATATAGATTTGGGGCTTAGAACTAAAATTCTCAGATACCACTTCTTTTCCTCAGAAAATTTCCCAGAGTGTTATTCCTTTCCTCCGGAATTGTGTGTTGCTGTAGAAAAGATCAACCATTCATTCACTCACTAAATATTTCACTGAGTGTCCACTAGGGATTGAACACTAGCCTAAAAGCAGGAGTCATCAATGAACACAACAGACAAAATCTTTGCCTTCGTAGAGATCACTTTCTAGTGGAGGAAAACAAAAATATAGAAGTAGAAAAGTGCCAATTTGGACCAAAGAGGTTTAGCCTTTGGCTCATGTCCTCTGGGTGGCCTCTTTCCTATGTCTTCTTTCCTGTCCCAGTCCAACCCCTTCAAAATGGCAAAAGGCTACTATCTGAGAAGTTTAGTGGTATTTCTGCTACTATTCTGAAGTCCCAGACAGTGATAAGCACTGCTGTCTCTCCCATCCACATTTATCTTGGGGCCTTCAAATGCTCTCAGCTGTCAACATACAGCAACTGAGACCAAGGAAGATTTGAAGACCCAAAAAGATAATAAAAGGCATTGAAGTTTTTGAGAAATAGGATCCCACACATACATTGCTAATGAGAATATAAAATGCTACAGCAACTTTGGAAAATGGTGATCATAAAATTATCATTATGACTTAAAATGGTGATCATAAAATTATCATTATGACTTAGTTTCATTTCTGGGTACATCCCCAAAACAAACAAACAAAATATATGCCTGTACAGCAACCTGTAGGCTTCCCAGGTGGTGTGGTGGTAAAGAATCCACCTGCCAATGCAAGAGATGCCAGATACTGGATCTGATCCCTGGGTTGGGAAGATCCCCAGGAGAAGGGAATGGTTGCCCACTCCGGTGTTCTTGCCTGGAGAATGCCATGGATAGAACAGCCAGGCCAGTTCATGGGGTCGCAAAGAGTTGAACATGACTGAGGGAGTAACATTTTGGAACCAAAAGTAACAGAAATCATGAACCATAGTGATAGTAAAAGATATCACTAAGGCTCTGGGAACTGATTTTATTTCTTCTAAGTGTCTCCTATTTTATAGGTGGGTTTTCCAGAACTCTCTGATTCCCAAATTTATATTTCTGGGACTTCCTAATAAGCAGTAGATTTATAGAGGTTAGAGACCAAGGCTATGCATAGATTCTGCTACGCGGAAATGCTGTTGGTGGTTTTGTGATGTCATTATTCTTATGGCTTGATGGTGAAGAAAGTCACAGTGGGCAGACGCCCAATTGCCAGTGGTCTCACTGGTGGATGACAGGAAACCCCACATCTATCTTTCTGCAAGTGAAGCCTCTCTCAGTTTAGATCAGTTCAGTCGCTCAGTCGTGTCCGACTCTTTGCGACCCCATGAATCACAGCACGCCAGGCCTCCCTGTTCATCACCATCTCCCGGAGTTCACTCAGACTCATGTCCATCGAGTTCGTGATGCCATCCAGCCATCTCATCCTCAGTCGTCCCCTTCTCCTCCTGCCCCAATCCCTCCCAGCATAAGCAAAAGTCTGAATGTACCTGGCCTTGACAAACACACCCTGGAATAAGGCACTATCTCCCAAGTCAGATTTACATTCCCTTCCTCTTTGCAATAGAATAAACCACCCCTACACACACCACAGAAGCATTTTTGAGGGATGCTGTGATGGTCTAACTACCAAACCGATTATTACAAATACCAGATGGATAGATCATAGGGTTCTTTCACAAGTGCCAAGACAGGCCATCATTAAGCCATTTCAGTCCCAAGTCTGTACCTTTGGTTAGTTGAGTTCTGAGCAATTCCTCTCTCTTGGTTCTATTCACCCACCACTGGCTAACACCCAACCAAAGC
>SJYX01021566.1:551357-564342 GCA_006410675.1 Oreotragus oreotragus | reverse complement strand
GAGAAATATCAATAACCTCAGATATGCAGGAGATACCACCCTTATGGCAGAAAGTGAAGAACTAAAGAGCCTCTTAATGAAAATGAAAGAGGAGAGTGAAAAAGTTGGCTTAAAGCTCAACATTCAGAAAACTAAGATCATGGCATCCAGTCCCATCACTTCCTCTGAAGTAGATGGAGAAACAGTGGAAACAGTGGCTGACTTTATTTTTCTGGGCTCCGATGTCACTGTAGATGGTGATTGCAGCCATGAAATTAAAAGACGCTTACTCCTTGGAAGGAAAGTTATGACCAACCTAGACAGCATATTAAAAAGCAGAGACTTTTTTTTTTTTTGCCAACAAAATTCTGTCTAGTCAAGGCTATGGTTTTTCCAGTGGTCATATATGGATGTGAGAGTTGGACTATAAACAAAGCTGAGTACCAAAGCACTGATGCTTTTGAACTGTGGTGTTGGAGAAGACTCTTGAGAGTCCCTTGGACTGCAAGGAGATCCAACCAGTCCATTCTGAAGGAGATCAGTCCTGGGTGTTCTTTGGAAGGACTGATTCTAAAGCTGAAACTACAATACTTTTGGCCACCTGATGCAAAGAGCTTACTCATTTGAAAAGACCCTGATGCTGGGAAAGATTGAGGGCACGAGGAGAAGAGGATGACAGAGGATGAGATGGTTGGATGGCAACACTAAGTCAATGGACATGAGTTTGGGTAGACTCCAGGAATTGGTGATGGACAGGGAGGCCTGGCATGCTGCAGTTCATGGGGTCGCAACATGACTGAGTCAGACATGACTGAGCGATTGAACTGTACTGAACTGAAGGTATGAAAGCAACCTAAATGACTATTGACAGACAAATGGGTAAAGGAGAAGTGGTAAATACTTATCTGCAATACCTCAGAGATATTACAGATCAGTTCCAGGTCAACACTATAAAGCAAATATAGCAATAAAGCAATAGAACAATTATTTTTTTGTTTTCCCACTGCATATATAAGTTATATTTACAGCATACTGTAGTCTATTATGTGTGCAATAGCACTGTGTTAAAATATATAAAACTTTATTTAAGAAATGCTTTATTGCTAAATAATATTAACCATCATGAGCCTTCAGTTCAGTTCAGTTCAGTTCAGTTGCTCAGTCTTGTCCGACTCTTTGCAACCCCAATGAACCACAGCACGCTGGCCTCCGTGTTCTTTACCAACTCCTGGAGTTTATGCAAACTCATGTCCATAGAGTCAGTGATGCCATCCAACCATCTCATCCTCTGTCATCCCGTTCTCCTCCCACTCTCAATCTTTCCCAGCATCAGGGTGTTTTCCAATGAGTCAGCTCTTTGCATCAGGTAGATAAAGTGTTGGAGTTTCAACTTCAATATCAGTCCTTCCAATGAACACCCAGGACTGATCTCCTTTAGGCTGAATTTGTTGGATCTTCTTGCAGTCCAAGGGACTTTCAAGAGTCTTCTCCAATATCACAGTTCAAAAGCATCAATTCTTCGGTGCTCAGCTTTTTATTAATCCAACTCTCACATCCATACATGACTACTGAGAAAACCAAGGCTTTGACTATACAGACCTTTGTTTGCAAGGTAACGTTTCTGCTTTTTAATATGCTGTCTAGGTTGGTCATAACTTTCCTTCCAAGGAGTAAGCATCTTTTAATTTCCTGGCTGCAGTCACCATCTGTAGTGATTTTGGAATCCTAAGAAGTAAAGTCTGTCACTGTTTCCCCATCTATTGGCCATGAAGTGGTGGGACCAGATGCCATGATCTTAATTTTTGAATGCTGAGTTTTAAGCCAATTTTTCCACTCAGCTCTTTCACTTTTATTAAGAGGCTCTTTAGTTTTTCTTTGCTTTTTCCCATAAGGATTGTGTCATCTGCATATTTTAGTTTATTGATGTTTCTCCCAGCAATCTTGATTCCGGCTTGTGCTTCATCCGGCCCAGCATTTCTCATGATGTACTTTGCATATAAGTTGAATAAACAGAGGGACTTGAGCAAGTTGTAATCTTTTTGCTGGTGGAATGTCTTGCCTCTATGTTGATAGCTAGTAACTGACCATAGTCATGGTTGCTGAAGGCTGGGATGGCTGTAGAAATGTATTACAATAAGAAAGAAATAAAGTCTGCTGTATCGATTGACCCTTTCTTTTAGGAATGATTTCTCTGTGTCAGGCAGTGCTGTTTGATAACATTTTACCCACAGTAGAATGTCTTTGAAAATTAGAGTCAATCCTCTGAAACCCTGCCACTGCTTTATCAACTAATTTTATATAATATTCTAAATCCTTTGTTGTCATTTCAACAGTATTCACAGCATCTTTACCAGAAGTAGATTCCGTCTCAAGAGACCACTTTCTTTGTTCATTCATAATAAGCAGCTCCTCATCCCTTAAAGTTTTAGGATGAGATTTCAGCAAATTGGTCACATCTTCATGCTTCACTTCTACTTCTGATTCTTTCATCAATTTCCACCATATCTACAGTTACTTCCTCCATTCAAGTCATCCATGAGTTTTAGATCAGGTCCTTCTAAACTTCTCTTAAGATTAATAGTTTGACTTCTTTGAAGTAGTGTTCTTCATGGCATGTGGAATGGGAAATTCTTTCCACAAGGTTTTCAATTTACTTTGTTCAGAGCCATCAGAGAAATCACTATTGATGGCAACAATAGTTTTACAATGCCCTTCTTAAATAATAGATTGAAAAATGGAAACTACTTGATCCGTGGGCTACAAAATGGATGCTGTTTTATTAGGCATGAAACAATAGTAATCTTATACATCTCCATCAGAACTTGGGTGAACAGGTGTATTGTCAGTGAACAGTAATATTTTGAAAGAGATTTCTTTTCCTTAGCAGTGATTCTAAAGGAGCTTGCAATTTTCTGTAAGTTATATCGCAAACAGATGGGTTGTCACCAAGGCTCTGCTGTTCCATTGACACATTATAGACAGAGTAAATTAGCATAATTATTAAGGGCCCTAGGATTTTCCAAATGACAAATGAGCATTGATTTCAACTAAATGTCACCAGCTGTATTAGTCTATAATTAGAGAATTAGTCTGTCCTTTGAAACTTTGAAGCCAGGCATTGACTTCTTTCTAGCTATGAAATCTTGGGTGGCATCTTCTTCCAAAATAAAACTGTTTCATCTGAATTGAAAATCTGTTGCTTATTGAAGCCACCTTCATTAATTTTCTTTGCTAGATCTTCTAGATAACTTTCTGCAGCTTCTATATCCACTCTTGCTGCCTCATTTTATACATTTATGTTATGGAGATGGCTTCTTTCCTTGCACTTCATGAACCAACCTCTTCTAGCTTTACCTCTTCTGTGGCTTCCTTATCTCGCTAAGTCTTTATGGAATTGAATAGAGTGAGGGCCTTGCTCTGGATTAGGTTTTGGCTTAAGGGACTATTGTGGCTGGACTGACCTTTTATCAAGGTCACTAACCCTTTCTTCACATCAGCAGTAAGGCTCTTTTGCTTTCTTATTATTCATGTGCTCACTGGAGGAGCACTTTTTATTTCCTTCAAGAACTCTTTCTTTGTATTTATAACTCAGTAAGCTTAATTATGTCTGGCTTTTGGTAGAAATTGAGAGACAGAGACTCTTCCTTTCACTTGAACGTTTAGAGATTGTTGCAAAGTTATTAATTGGCGTAATTACAGTACTGTTGTGTCTCCGGGAATAGAGATGCCTGGGGAGAAAGACAGAGACAGGGGAGTGGCTGATCAGTAGAGCAATCAGAAAACACAAATTTATCAATTAAGTTTCCCATTTGTATATGGGTGTGGTTTATGGTGCCCCCAAACAATTATAACGGTAGCATCAAAGATCAGATCACAGATCACCATAATAATATAATAATGAAAAAAATTTTGAAATATTGCAAGAATTATCAAAATGTAACATAGAGACATGCAGTGAGCAAGAGCTATTGGAAAACTGGTGTCTATAGGCTTGATCGATGCAGGATTGCTATAAATTTTTAATTTGTTCAAAAAATATACTGAGAAGCACAATAAAGTGAAGCAGAGTAACTGAGGCATGCCTATAATAATGTTAATAAAGAAAAAATAAGTTTCTACCCTCATCTACTGTGTCAGTAAGTAATGATACAGTACATATAAAATTTTAAGTATAATACTATACACTAATGTGTATAAGGAGCAAAGGAGGAAGGAAAAAAAAGGGAAGGAGTAGATCAAACACTAAGGAATAGGGAAAGCTTCAGAGAGAAAGTAATATCTGACAATTTGCATATGGCAAGTTCAGTTCAGTTCAGTTCAGTCTCTCAGTCGTGTCCGACTCTTTGCGACCCCATGAATCGCAGCATGCCAGGCCTCCCTGTCCATCACCAGCTCCCGGAGTTCACTCAGACTCATGTCCATCGAGTCCGTGATGCCATCCAGCCATCTCATCCTCGGTCGTCCCCTTCTCCTCCTGCCCCCAATCCCTCCCAACATCAGAGACTTTTCCAATGAGTCAGCTCTTCGCATGAGGTGGCCAAAGTACTGGAGTTTCAGCTTTAGCATCATTCCTTCCAAAGAAATCCCAAGGTTGATCTCCTTCAGAATGGACTGGTTGGATCTCCTTGCAGTCCAAGGGACTCTCAAGAGTCTTCTCCAACATCACAGTTCAAAAGCATCGATTCTTCGGCGCTCAGCTTTCTTCACAGTCCAACTCTCACATCCATACATGACCACAGGAAAAACCATAGCCTTGACTAGGTAGACCTTAGTTGGCAAAGTAATGTCTCTACTTTTGAATATACTATCCAGGTTGGTCATAACTTTTCTTCCAAGGAGTAAGCGTCTTCTAATTTCATGGCTGCAGTCACCATCTGCAGTGATTTTGGAGCCCAAAAAAATAGTCTGACACTGTTTCCACTGTTTCCCCATCTATTTCCCATGAATTAGATCTCCTTGCAGTCCAAGGGATTCTCAAGAGTCTTCTCCAACATCACAGTTCAAAAGCATCAATTTTAAAATTTTTGATGTGCTCATGAGCAATTACTGCATAAATGAATGAATGAACAGAAATGGTCTTAGTGATATTAGAAAATCTCAATAGGTTATTTTATTATCTGAATCCCCTCTTTAAATATTTATTATAAGTAAGTTTCATGAGGCTCACCTGTCTTTTTAAATACTTTAATCTTCAGGTCCTAGAAACATATCTGATACAGATAGTTTCTTAAAAAATATTTGCTGAAAGGATGAATACATTTTCATTTTATTTTTATTTCCCTTCTAATCTTTCAATCATTTTTAAGGGTGATTCACAATTATTCTCCTAATCCTCTGAGAATTCCCCTTTCAACACTCAGAATTCCCCTTTCAACACTAAACAGAAGAGATAAGTGAAAAATGGAAGTCATAATTCCTTAATAAAATTTTCATGCAAGAAGTAATATTCGGCCAATTTACACATAGCACGTGAATTAAGCCTTTGAGAAAACTAGTTTCTAGGCAACAGCTGTCCTTATTAAATGGGTAAAATGCGAACATAAACACATATTGGAAATACATTTGGCAACTTCATCATGAAGTCACTGGGTAGAAAAGATCAGGGCATGAAAATTTTCCTAATCATTTATTTTATAATTATAATAATCAGAATTGCCTATACATTTACTTTTTAGTAAGAACATGGGTAAAATTGGTGGTGTGAAATCCAGGCAGGAAGAGAGCAAGACAAAACAACTAACAAAGGAGAGCACAATTTTAAACTCCAAAGAAAGTGCATTTGGACTGTGTGTGCTAAGTTGCTTCAGTTGTGTCTGACTCTTTGCAAGCCATGGACTAGTGGTCTACCAGGCTCCTCTGTCCATACAGTGCTCCAGACAAGAATACTGCATGGCTTGTCATGCCTCCTCCAAGGGATCGCCCCTACCCAGGGATCAAGCCCATGTCTCTTACGTCTCCTGGACTGGCAGGATGGTTCTTTACCACTAGCCCCACCTGGGGGGGCTCCTCTATCTAGACAATGTTGGATCAAATACCTTTAGGAAAAAATATGCTGTTTTTACATTAACAATTTCTCTTTTTTTATTTTTGCAATTTAGTTTCACTTTATTGAATGGTGAATTGAGCTTGATACATGATTGAGACTGGAGTTCAAATTTTTTCAAATTTATTTCTAAAATGACAAAGTTTACTTTAAAACTCCCAAACTTCCACATCCATGTTTCTCAGTTCCAGAACAGGATAGCTGCTTCCATAGCAGAGGCAGTTCTTGTCATGGTGGTTAAATTTCAATAGAAAAAAAAAAACCATTATTCTTTCTTGAATTACCAAACACTTCTTTCATGCCTTTCAAAGTAACCTTTTAAAACAGCATGTGAAATATACAAAAGATTATGCCTCTCTATATAAGCACATATTCACAATGTCCTAGGGCATTATTTCAGCAAGGAAAATTTCTGATGTTTTAAAGTTAATTTTTTTTTAAATGCTAAAGAAATAACTGCATCACATAGAATGCAAGTACTTCTCTTTTACCATGTTACATTAAAGGCACATCTAAATTTAGACATATGTAGATAAACATTCCAATCTCTGAAAAACCCTAGACCACAGAGGTTCCAGGGAAAAGTCTGTATTATATTAAACATGAGACTCCATTTCCTTGTTTTGAATTATTGGTGCTGCTGTGGCAACAGCACAATAGAGAACTTTGCTGCACTCTCAGCATAGCTATTTATACTATTTAACCTCTTCACTGGGAGTTCTTCCTCTAACGAGCTCTTCCACTAGGCAGTCCATTCAAAGTTGTTTTTTTTTTTTTTTTTATCATTAGCATATCTGAGGTTATTGATATTTCTCCCGGCAATCTTGATTCCAGCTTGTGTTTCTTCCAGTAGATGATCACAAACTATTCAACTCATCTTATCTGTCAACATGATAAGAAATTACCTCATTACAAAAATCACCACTACATTAATGTGGTGCAATGTGCTTGGTATAGTGAAGGATACACTAAAAACTGAACCAGGAGACCTTGTCTCCCAGTTATGCTTGATTACAACTGTAGAGCTTGAAAAAACTTTTGAATAAAAATGATGATGTTATCCAGAGGAATTCTGTCTGCTTGACTATCCCTGATTATTCAAAAAGAAAAGAGCTCCTATCTTAACATATGTCGATATATTATAGGGTAAGAAACTGGGCTTACTCATGTTAGCCTTCTGCCTCTATATTTCTCAGATTATCTATTTTCCATAATTTTACCATGTAATTCAGACTTTTTATATTCTCATCTGGAGTTGTAATGGCATTCATATGATATTAAAGACACATCAGATACTTTCTCTCTAAAGCATATGTTTCTTGTTCAGCCCTTTTGCTGAAATTGTGAAACTACCTCCAAGCAATCCAGAGTAATTGTGCATTTAATTTCTCATTTTCTGGAACATTGGTTTCAAAACCAAGGCTTTTCCAATGACATGCAGAAGCATTTTTATCCAAAGAATTTTTCTAAGGGATTGGTTTCCTGCCCTGGATCTGTGTTTTGAACCAGCAGTTGAAATTTATTATAGATCCAAAACAATTACTTCACATGTAATTCAGCCCTTTCAGGTACTTTCTCCACGTAGAGTTGTGATTCTGTGTCATTGATCAGTTCACATCATGACTTCTCTTATAGAGAATGGTAGTCTGAAAAGAATCTCAAAATGTTAGTGTAGTAGAAAGAAGGTACATAATAATTATATATATGTGTATATATATATTATATATATATATAACACAAATCAAAAGAAATGGTGACTATCTTTTTAAAAGGTCCTTTTTTAGACCTTTTCTTATCAAAGATAAATACCTGTGCATGTTTAAAATTTTGATTATTGAGAGGGCATAAAAGAAATAATTTCTGTTTATTAGTTATTTTTTCATTTGCTCACTCAATACACATTTAATGAGTGCTGGACTATAAATTTAAAATCCACTCAGATCTCACTCATTCTACACACACATAAACCTCACAATGTTTCAACATTTCACAAGGATTAAAAAATATGTATAAAAAAGATGACAGATAAATATAAGGAATCTAAGATATAAACTATGAAATATAAAAAAACCATAAATGTAAATTGTGAAGCAGAAGTCCCTTCATCTGTGTAATAATAGGACAAACATTGCATCATTTTTACAGTTAAAGAGCATAGTTCATAGAATGGTCTCTTCTACTGTAAACTCCTCTATTACAATACCTTTCCAGCTCTGATATTAAGTGAAACAATAAATTATGAAGGGTATGGTGTTATGCTCTAGTTCTCTTACTCCTTTAAACACTTACACAATGGCATTTGAAATAAAATGCTTTCCAAATATTTTATGTGATATGTTTTGTATTTGCTATGTGTTTACCACAGCATTGGTTATATCAGGCAAAGGAGTAAGATCTTAAAGGAACTGGTTGTATTTTTATCAGATGAGAGCTAAATAAAGTTTCCTAAAATATTCTGTAAAAAGAAAATTTGAAAATTAACTTATGATAGATTATTGACACATGATATGAACAGATAATTCACAAAATAAAAGCTAGACACCATTCTGCATATGTACCACATATTCCTTACCCATCTATTGCTGGATGTCTAGGTTGCTTCCATGTCCTGGTTATTGTAAACAGTGGAGCAATGAACATTGGGCACAGGTGTCTTTTTGAGTTATGGTTCTTCAGTAGTGGGATTGCTGAGTAAGTCAGAAAGAGAAAAACACACATTGTTTATATATATATATGGAATCCAGAAAAATGGTTCTGATGAACCTATTTGCAGGCCAGTAAACAGAGGCGTAGATGTAGAGAATCAGGACTTGTGGAGATAGAGGGGGAAGGAGAGGGGTACACATGGACAGACATATGTGCCCTACCATATGTAAAACAGCTAGCAGGAAGCTATTGTATAGCACAGGGAACTCAGCTCACTGCCCTGAGAATAACCTAGATGGATGGGGAACAGAGGGGTGGAAAGGAGGCTCAAGAGGGAGGGGGATATATCCATGTGGCTGATTCACGAGATTGTATAATTGAAACTAATAGACCATTGTAAAACAACTATATTCAAATAAAAAAAAGTTGCATACAAATGTGACAAAAATATGAAAGTTCATGAAATAATGCATACATTATGTTGCTGGTGGAATAAAAATTAAATCTTCCAATGGCATATTTTGGTAAAATTCATTGACATTTTTTGTAATAGTCACTTATCTTGACCTGGCAATTCTAGTATTAGGAAATAACTTAAAATAACCAGAGAGGCACTCAGATATTTATTTACAAAACTAAACACTACCACATTATTTATAATGGAGAAAGAATTCAAAACAGTATTTTTACAGTTAAAATACTATTGTGCGTTTATCCAGGGGAATAGTATGCTAAAATGGAGACTAATGTTTTAAAATATATATCCATCTGTTTCTGTGTCTCCATCTATCTGTCTATTATCTACCTATCTATATTTATAATGGAAGCGAAAGTCACTCAGTCGTGCCTGACTATTTGCTACCCAAAGGACTACACAGTCCATGGAAACCTCCAGGCCATAATACTGGAATGGATAGCCATTCCCTTCTCCATGCGATATTCCTGACCCAGGGATTGAACCCAGGTCTCCTAAATTATAGGCGGATTTTATACCAGTTGAGCTACCAGGGAAGATATTGAATCTTATTATGTTAAACAAAATGAAAGATAAATAACTGCATATGGAGTAGGAACTCAATTGTATAAACATGGAAAAAAGGTAAAATTAATTGTGTCAGCCAAATTTTCCCAACTCCCCACATAGAAAGTAAATGCTAGAGAAGGGGCTGTAGACTTGATTTCCTTTTGATAATTCAGTTCAGTTCAGTACTCAGTCATGTCCAACTCTTTTCAGCCCCATGGACTGCAGCACACCAAGCTTCCAGGTCCATCATTTCCATGAGTTTACTCAAACTCATGTCCATTGAGTCAGTGATGCCATCCAACCATCTCACCCTCTATCATCCCCTTCTCCTCCCACCCTCAATCTTTCCCAGCATCAGGGTCTTTTCCAGTGAGTCACCTCTTTGCATCAGGTGGCCAAATATTGGAGTTTCAGCTTCAGCATCAGTCTTTCCAATGAATATTCGGTACTGATTTCCTTTAGGATGGAGTGGTTAGACTCATTGCAGTCCAAGGGACTCTCAAGAGTCTTCTCCAACACCACAGTTCAAAAGCATCAGTTTTTCAGTGCTAGAGTCAGTGATGCCATCCAACCATCTCATCCTCTATCATCCCCTTCTCCTCCCACCCTCAATCTTTCCCAGCATCAGGGTCTTTTCCAGTGAGTCACCTCTTTGCATCAGGTGGCCAAATATTGGAGTTTCAGCTTCAGCATCAGTCTTTCCAATGAATATTCGGTACTGATTTCCTTTAGGATGGAGTGGTTAGACTCATTGCAGTCCAAGGGACTCTCAAGAGTCTTCTCCAACACCACAGTTCAAAAGCATCAGTTTTTCAGTGCTCAGCTTTCTTCATAGCCCAACTCTCACATTCATACATGACTACTGGAAAACCATAGCTTTGACTAGATGGACCTTTGTTGGCAAAGTAATGTCTCTGCCTTTTAATATGCTGTCTAGGCTGTTCATAACTTTCCTGCTTTTAATTTCCAGGCTACAGTCACCATCTGCAGTGATTTTGGATCCCCCTTGCCAAAAAAAAAAGTCTGCCACTGTTTCCACTGTTTCCCTATGTATTTCCTATGAAGTGATGGGATGAGCTGCCATGATCTTAGTTTTCTGAATATTGAGCTTTAAGCCAAAATTTTCAGTCTCTTCTTTCACTTTCATCAAGAGGCTCTTTAGTTCTTCTTCATTTCTGCCATAAGGATGATGTCATCTGCATATCTGAGGTTATCAATATTTCTCCCAGCAACCTTGATTCCAGCTTATGCTTCATCCAGCCCAGCATTTCTCATGATGTACTCTGCATATAAGTTAAATAAGCAGGGTGACAACATACAGGCTTGGCATATTCCTTTTCCTATTTGGAACCAGACTTTTGTTCATGTCCAGTTCTAACTGTGGCTAACTGACCTGCATACAGATTTCTCAAGAGACAAGTCAAGTGGTTTGGTATTCCCATCTTTGAAGAATTTTCCACAGTTTATTGGTTGAGAGTTCTGACAAAATGTCGTCCACTAGAGAAAGGAATGGCAAACCACTTCATTATTCTTGATTTAAGAACCCCATGAACAGTATGAAAAGGCAAAAAGATAGGACACTGAAAGGTGAACTCCCCAGATCGGGAGGTGCTCAATATGCTACTGTAGATCAGTGGAGAAATAACTCCGAAAGAATGAAAAGATGGAGAAAAGAAAAACAACCCTTGGTTGTGGATGTGACTGCTGATGGATGCAAAGGTCCGATGCTGTAAAGAGCAATATTGCATAGGAACCTGGAATGTTAGGTTCACAAATCAAGGTAAGTGGAAGTGGTCAAACAGGAGATGGCAAAAGTGAACGTCAACATTTTAGGAATCAATGAACTAAAATGGACTGGAATGGGTGAATTTAATTCAGATGACCATTATGTCTCCTACTGTAGGCAAGAATCCCTTAGAAGATACGGCATAGCCATCATAGTCAACAAAGAGTCCGGCATGCGGTCCTTGGATGCAATCTCAAAAATGACAGAATGATTTCTGATGTTTCCAAGGCAGACTATTCAATATCACAGTAATTGAAGTCTATATCCTAACCAGTAATGGGGAAGAAGCTGAAGCTGAACGTATCTGTGAAGACCTACAAGACCTTTTAGAACTAACATCCCAAAAAAAGATGTCATTTTCATTATAGGGGACTGAAATGCAAAAGTAGGAAGTCAAGAAATATCTGGGGTAACAGGCAAATTTGGCCTTGGAGTACTGAAG
The DNA here is from genome assembly GCA_006410675.1 of Oreotragus oreotragus. Classification (NCBI taxonomy): domain Eukaryota; kingdom Metazoa; phylum Chordata; class Mammalia; order Artiodactyla; family Bovidae; genus Oreotragus; species Oreotragus oreotragus. The sequence goes on along the minus strand of SJYX01021566.1, from coordinate 552,422 downwards.
GAAGCAAGGCAAAGGCAAATAGAGTTTTGCCAAGAGAACACACACCCTCTTCCAACAACATAAGTGAAGACTCTACACATGGACATCACCAGAGGGTCAACACCAAAATCAGAATGATTCTATTCTTTGCTGCCAAAAATGCAAAAGCTCTATACAGTCAGCAATAACAAGACCAGGAGCTGACTGTGGCTTAGAACATGAACTCCTTATTGCCAAGTTCAGACTTAAATTGAAGAAAGTGGAGAAAACCACTAGACCATTCAGGTATGGCCTAAATCAAATCCCTTATGATTTTACAGTGGAAGTCAGAAATAGATTTAAAGGACTAGATCTGATAGAGTGCCTGATGAACTATGAATGGAGGTTCATGACATTGTACAAGAGGCAGGGATCAAGATCATCCCCAAGAAAAAGAAATGCAAAAAACAGATGTCTGTCTGAAGAGGCCTCACAAATAGCTGAGAAGAGAAGATAAGTGAAAGTAAAAAGAAAAAGGAAAGATATACACATTTGAATGCAGAGTTCCAAAGAATAACAAGGAGAGATAAGAAAGCCTTCCCCAGCGATCAATGCAAAGAAATAATGTTCAAGCTGGTTTTAGAATAGGCAGAGGAACCAGAGATCAAACTGCCAACATTTGCTGGATCATGGAAAAAACAAGAGTTCCAGAAAAACATTTATTTCTGCTTTATCGACTATGCCAAAGCCTTTGACTGTGTGGATCACAAGAAACTGTGGAAAATTTTTAAGGAGATGGGAACACCAGACCACCTAACCTGCCTCTTGAGAAATCTGTATGCAGGTCAGGAAGCAACAGTTAGAACTGGACATGGAACAACAGACTGGTTCCAAATAGGAAAAGGAGTACATCAAGGCTGTATATTGTCTCCCTGCTTATTTAACTTATATGCAGAGTACATCATGAGAAACGCTGGACTGGAAGAAACACAAGCAAGCTGGAATCAAGATTGCCAGGAAAAATATCAACAACCTCAGATATGCAGATGACACCACCCTTATGGCAGAAAGTGAGGAGGAGCTAAAAAGCCTCTTGATGAAAGTGAA
>SJYX01021566.1:513803-548197 GCA_006410675.1 Oreotragus oreotragus | reverse complement strand
GTCTGAGTGAACTCCGGGAGATGGTGATGGACAGGGAGGCCTGGCGTGCTGCGATTCATGGGGTTGCAGAGTCGGACACGACTGAGCGACTGAACTGAACTGAACTGAACTGAATAGAATGGGAAAGATGAGAGATGTCTTCAAGAAAATTAGAGATACCAAGGAAACATTTCATGCAAAATGAGCAAAATAAAGGACAGAAATGGTATGGACCCAACAGAAGCAGAAGATATTCAGAGGAGGTGGCAAGAATACACAAAAGGACTATACAAAAAAAAAAAAAAAAATCATGACCCAGATAACCACTATAGTATGATTACTCACCTAGAGTCAGACATCCTGGAATGTGAAGTCAAGTGGGCCTTAGGAAGCATCCCTACAAACAAAGCTAATGGAGGTGATTTGGATTCCAGTTAAGCTAGTTCAAATCCTAAAAGATGATTCTGTGAAAGTGCTGCACTCAATATGTCAGCAAATTTGAAAAACTCAGCGGTGGCCACAGGCCTGTAAAAGGTCAGTTTTCCTTCAAATCCCAAAGAAAGGCAATATGAAAGAATGCTTAAACTACCACAAAATTACACTCATCACACACACTTGTAAAGTAATATGCTGTCTAGTTTGGTCATAACTTCTTCCATGGACCAAGAGTCTTTTATTTTCATGACTGCAGTCATCATCTGCAATGATTTTAGAATCCAAAAAATATAAAATCTGTCATTGTTTGCACAGTTTCCCCATCCGTTGGCCATGAATTGCTGGGACCAGATGCCGTGATCTTAGTTTTCTGAATGTTGAGCTTTAAGCCAAATTTTTCACTCTCCTCTTTCACTTTCATCAAGAGGCTCTTTAATTCTTCTTCACTTTCTGCCATAAGGGTGATGTCATCAGCATATCTGAGGTTATAGATATTTCTCCCAGCAATCTTGATTCCAGCTTGTGCTTCATCCAGCCCAGTGTTTCTCATGATGTACTCTGCTTATAAGTTAAATAAGCAGGGTGACAATATGTAGCCTTGATGTACTCCTTTTCCTATCTGGGACCAGTTTTTTTTTCCAGGTCCAGTCCTCACTGTTGCTTCCTTACTTGCATGTAAATTTCTTAAGAGGCAGGTCAGGTGGTCTGATATTCCCATCTCTTTCAGAATTTTCCACAGTTTGCTATGATCCACACTTTCAAAGGCTTTGACATAGTCAATAAACTATGTAAGTGTTTTTCTGGACCTATCTTGCTTTTTCGATGATCCAGTGGATGTTGGCAATTTGATCTCTGGTTCCTCTGCCTTTTCTAAAACCAACTTGAACATCTGCAACTTCATGGTTCATGTATTGTTGAAGCCTGGCTTGGAGAATTTTGAGTACTACCTTATTGGCATGTGAGATGAGTGCAATCATGTGGCAGTTTGAGCATTCTTTCGCACTGCCTTTCTTAGGGATTGGAACGAAAACTGACCTTTTCCAGTCCTGTGACCACTGCTGAGTTTTCCAAACTTGCTGGCATATTGAGTGCAGCACTTTCACAGCATCATATTTTAGGATTTGAAATAGCTTAGATGGAATTCCATCACCTACACTAGCTTTGTCTGAAGTGATGCTTCCTAAGGCTTGATTTCACATTCCAGGATATCTAGCTCTAGGTAAGTGATCACACCACATCNCCACTGCTGAGTTTTCCAAACTTGCTGGCATATTGAGTGCAGCACTTTCACAGCATCATATTTTAGGATTTGAAATAGCTTAGATGGAATTCCATCACCTACACTAGCTTTGTCTGAAGTGATGCTTCCTAAGGCTTGATTTCACATTCCAGGATATCTAGCTCTAGGTAAGTGATCACACCACATCAATATCTGGGTCATGAAGATCTTTTGTGCAGTTCTTCTGTGTATTTTTGCCACCTCCTCTTAATATCTTCTGCTTATGTTAGGTGCATACCATTTCTGTCCTTTACTGTGCCCATCTTTGCATGAAATAGTCCCTTGATATCTCTAATTTTGTTGAAGAGATCTCTAGTCTTTCCCATTCTACTGTTTTTCTCTATTTCTTCACACTGATCACTGAGGAAGGGTTTCTTATCTCTCCTTGTTATCCTTTGGAACTCTGCATTCAAATGGATATATCTTTCCTTTTATCCTTTGCTTTCTGCTTCTCTTCTTTTCACAACTATTTGTAAGGCCTCCCCAGACAGCCATTTTGCTTTTTTGAATTTCTTTTTCTTGAGGATTTTCTTGCTGCCTGTCTCCTGTACNCTCCTTGTTATCCTTTGGAACTCTGCATTCAAATGGATATATCTTTCCTTTTATCCTTTGCTTTCTGCTTCTCTTCTTTTCACAACTATTTGTAAGGCCTCCCCAGACAGCCATTTTGCTTTTTTGAATTTCTTTTTCTTGAGGATTTTCTTGCTGCCTGTCTCCTGTACAATGTCATGAACCTCCTTCCATAGTTCAGACACTCTATCAGATCTAATCCCTTGAATCTATTTCTCACTCCCACTGTATAATCATAAGTGATTTGATTTATGTTATACCTGAATGATCTAGTGGTTTTCCCTACTTTCTTCAGTTAAGTCTGAATTTGGCAGTAAGGGGTTCATGTTCTGAGCCACTGTCAGCTCCCAGTCTTGTTTTTGCTGACTATGTAGACATTCTCATCTTTGGCTGCAAAAAAAATCATCAATCTGATTTTGGTATTGACCATCTGGTGATCTCGATGTGTAGAGTCTTCTCTTTTATTGTTGGAGGAGGGTGTTTGCTATGACCACTGCATTGTCTTGGCAAAACATCTGAGCTTTTGCCCTGCTTCATTCTGTACTCCTACACCAAATTTGCCTGTTACTATGAATAATTTAAAAACAACTGTATTGGTGTTTTTCTTTTTGACATACTTATCTCACTAATGCATGTATATATAGAATTTAGAAAGATGATAATGATGACCCTATATGCGAGACAGCAAAAGAGACACAGATGTACAGAACAGTCTTTTGGACTCTGTGGGAGAAGGTAAGGGTGGGATGATTTGAGAAAATAGCATTGAAACATGTATGTTGTCATATGTGAAACAGATCACCAGTCCAGGTTTGATGCATGAGATAGGGTGCTTAGGGCNTGACCCTATATGCGAGACAGCAAAAGAGACACAGATGTACAGAACAGTCTTTTGGACTCTGTGGGAGAAGGTAAGGGTGGGATGATTTGAGAAAATAGCATTGAAACATGTATGTTGTCATATGTGAAACAGATCACCAGTCCAGGTTTGATGCATGAGATAGGGTGCTTAGGGCTGGTGCACTGGGATGACCCTGAGGGATGGGATGGGGAAGGATGTAGGAGGGGCTTCAGGATGGGGAGCACATGTACACCCATCACTGATTCATGTCATTGTATGGCAAAAACAAACTGCAATATTGTAAAGTAATTAACTTCCAGTTTAAATAAATAAATTTTAAAAATAAAAATAAGAAATTTTCAATTACTACCTTCTCTGCCATTTTTCCTTAGATAGCTGCTTTGCTTTTCTAGCTACCTCTATATTTATTATGTGCTGGCGAGAATGACAAAATTGACAAGAATTTAGGGGACCCGCTGTCTGCTAACGTTCAGTGTGTCTCTAAGTAATCTACACAGGCACTCTTTTCTTTTGTTAATAAAATGGAATCAGAACCCTCTGACCCAATTCCAACTCAACAGACTTTGAGGATTGCATGAAATAATGGAGCTGAAGAGAATGGCTATACAAACACTGATTTATTATTTTTTTATTGGAGTATAATTATTTTATAACGTTTATTTTATTTTTGATGTACAACAAAGTGAATCAGCTATATGGGTACATATATGCCCTCCCTACTGAGCCCCCTTCCCATCCCAGCGCCATTCCAGTGAAGACCCCATTTATGTCTTCAGAGAGCACTAACTGAGCTCCCTCTGCTATATTGCAAGTTCCCATTAGCTGTCTGTTTTACCTATGGTACTGTATATATGTCAGTCGTAATCTCCCGATTTGTCCATCCCCTACTTTGTCATGAACTTTCCAGGTGGCTCAGTGGTAAAGAACCCTCCTGCTAATTCAGGAAATGTGGGTTCAATCCCTGGGTGAGGAAGAGCCCCTGGAGAAGGAAATAGCAACCCACTTCAGTATTCTTGCCTGGGAAATCTCATGAATAGAAGAGCCTGGCAGGCTATAATCCATGAAATCACAAAAGAGTCAGACACAACCTAGTGATTAAACACCTGTCAGGAGCTGTGTTAGGCATTACTGACAAAATGGAGGCATGGTCCCCAGCCCCGTCTCCTCATTCCGCAGGCACAGATCCCGGGATGAAGGAGTTGAAAGTTCAGTTCAGTCGCTCAGTCGTGTCCAACTCTTTGTGACCCCGTGAATCGCAGCAGGCCAGGCCTCCCTGTCCATCACCAAATCCCGGAGTTCACTCAGATTCAAGTCCATTAAGTCAGTGATGCCATCCAGCCATCTCATCCTCGGTCGTCCCCTTCTCCTCCTGCCCCTAATCCCTCCCAGCATCAGAGTCTTTTCCAATGAGTCAACTCTTCTCATGAGGTGGCCAAAGTACTGGAGCTTCAGCTTTAGCATCATTCCTTCCAAAGAAATCCCAGGGTTGATCTCCTTCAGAATGGACTGGTTGGATCTCCTTGCAGTCCAAGGGACTCTCAAGAGTCTTCTCCAACACCACAGTTCAAAAGCATTAATTCTTCGGCGCTCAGCCTTCTTCACAGTCCAACTCTCACATCCATACATGACTACTGGAAAAACCATAGCCTTGACTAGATGGATCTTAGTTGGCAAAGTACTGTCTCCGCTTTGGGCCTTGTAATTCTGACTTGTTTTTTCCTCTCCTCGGCTGAGTTGACTGAAAAGGAATATTAAGGTGCTTATTGTTCTTGAGAGGAGCATGAGAAGGCACAAAGTCCTCTGCAGCATTGCTCAGAAAATAATTCATAAAGTTAATCATTGACATTTATTCAAGGACTTTTATAAAAGAGTGTTCCAGGATGATCACATAGGCTGTAGCTTGAGGCCAAGGGAGAGATTGCTATCTGAAGCCTATTTGTGGGGAAAGTGTTTATGGCAAAGGAGTTTACTGAATTTAGGGCTTAGAAATAGTTAAAATATTTAGAAGTTAAAGATCTAAGGAATGTTGTAAAGTTAGCATATTTTACTATAGCTTATAGAAGTTAGGAAACATAGGCTGTAGCTTGAGGCCAAGGGAGAGATTGCTATCTGAAGCCTATTTGTGGGGAAAGTGTTTATGGCAAAGGAGTTTACTGAATTTAGGGCTTAGAAATAGTTAAAATATTTAGAAGTTAAAGATCTAAGGAATGTTGTAAAGTTAGCATATTTTACTATAGCTTATAGAAGTTAGGAAAAGCGTCTGCCTCCAATGTGGGAGACCCGGGTTCGATCCCTGGGTCAGGAAGATCCCCTGGAGAAGGAAATGGCAATCCACTCCAGTATTCTTGCCTGGAGAATCCTGTGGACAGAGAAGCCTAGTAGGTTACAGTCCACAGGATCGCAAAGAGTCGGACACGACTGAGCGACTTCACCTCACCTCACCTCATAGCTAGAAGACTTTTTAAGAGATAGTGAGCTCAGGATGTTAGGAACAAACAGGATTTAGGAAGATAAGCAGTAAACTGAGGAATGTAGCATGAGTTACAATGTAATCACAAGTTAACTATAGGACACATTAGAGGAGGTAGATAATATATGGTAAAGCTGATTCAGAGAGAATTGTTGAGGCAGGAACTCTGAAGAGCAACAATGATTTATGAAGATAATAAATCTTGGTGAGGGGGAACTGAAAATGTCAAACCTCTGGCCTAGTGTTTCTGTAAAATATAAAAGAGAATCTTAAACTTGGAATAAACAGCCAGTCCATAGAAAACTGAGAGGCTGTCTCATTCGCCAACACAGTTCACCTCTTCAAGTTGAATCCCTGGCTGCTGGAGTTGAACTCTGGCAAACACCTTCCCCCATTGTGACCATATGTCCAATCTCTATGTCTGCATCTCTGTTCTTGCTCTTGAAAGAGGTTCATCTGTACCATTTTTCTAGATTCCACACATATTTTTTAATATATGATGTTAATTTTTCTCTTTCTGACTCCTTTTTGTACAATAGACTCTAGATACAGTCACATCCTTGCAGATCACCAAAATTTGTTACTTTAATTTATTTTTTATATTGTTCATCTCTCATCTCTTTATATTTCATCATTGTTCACTTCATAATGCCAAAGTAGTAACCAAGAAAGATTAAGGAAACTAATACTTCCATTTCTCCTCTTCTGGAAAGAAGGGAAAAAATCAAAATTTTCAAACTTACAACCTGCTGGAGACAAAGAAAATCCTTCCACTTTTCCCCCTTCAATTTCTTATCTAAACTCCAGTATTAAAGAAGTAAATTGGAAGACAGTTTATTTAGAATACAGTATCTGTCATTGGCCCAGGTGCAAGAGAGGGTTTGTAAACATCTACACATTGACGTGTGTTTCTAACTTTGAAGATAGTTTATCAAGTGTCAAAATTTATTCAATAAAATAACTATGTAGTATCAAGTACAAGATTCATAGCCAGCAGGTCATGGTCATTGGCAAATTTGGGCTTTGAAGTGCTTCTTCTCTAATATAGTTTTATTTTGTGTTTTCTAAAAAACGTACTGAACTGTATTTTCCTAAAACTGAATTGTTCATTCCTCTTCTGAGACATGTTTCACAGATCTATAGTTTCACAAACAATTCAAATTGACTTTGCTTCTTTATTTTTTACTACTATAAGAACTAGAATAATATTTTATCTTGTTACTCTAGAAACTGAGCACCATAAAGCCTATAAAGATAAAACAATTTATTTATCCCCCCAAATTTGCCATTTTAGAAAGAACTTTTAGAAAAGTCTGTAGATCTCTTTATGAGAAAAACATTTTTTCAACAAAAACCAGGGTAATTATTTGGTGGTGAGATAAATGTCTAATATTTATTTTCCTTACCTTCTTTGCTTGGTTATCTATTTTAATTACATTAATAGCTTCTTTCAAGAGTCAAATTTTTCTTTTTCCTTTTTAAGAAAATGTTTGCAGCTAAAATAAATACACTGACCAGGGAGTCTCAAACCAATTAACTGCCCGTCTTAAGGAAATCAGCTTAGTTTTCACAGCTGAAACAACTGTAGAAATGATATGATGATGAAATCAAGTATAAATGGATAGATAATACTATTTTAATTTTTTTCATGATTTCTTGTGAGAATTGAGCACAGCAAGACTATATTTAATTAGGCTAAAATGTAATATAACTCAGTGGGTTATATATGCATCAACTGAATCAAATATTACTCTTAGCTTTATCTAAATTTATTTTAATTCTATGATTTTGCATATGCATCAAAATGTATTGTGTCACAGAAAATATTGCAGTCTTGACACTTTGTTATTGACAAGATAAAGCAGACTCTCAGAATGTGTAGCAGCATGTCTAAAGAAAAGGCACATATTAAGCTTAAATTTCAGTTTTAATTATAAATGTTGGTTACCTACAGCCTGATTCACTATGTAATTGTCACATTCTCAATTCATTCCTCTTATGGAGCATCCAGTTCAATGTTATTTCTTCTTTCCAGAGTTCTAAAACCACATGATTTATAATTATCCATGTATCTATATTTTATCTGTGGTATATACATGTGAAAGAACATTTCTCTTTATATTTAAATATGTATTAAAGGTTTAGCTGAGGTTTTCACATAAACTACATGAAGCATTTGTTTGATTACCCACTGTATATCAAGTGATGAATTCATGGTCCCCATTCTCTATCTAGTTAATTCTTGGGTAAATAAATAAAGCTGGATTATCTAGCTAAGTGATAGCTTAATTCTACCTTTAATTTCCTCAAGTGAAGGCTTTTTACTATAAAAGATGGTAAAACCTTGGATAATCCTAATCTTTGCATGCAATTCACAAATATTAAAGACCATAATTATAAACAAATGTTCTTATTTTTTGTCCTTTATTTTTCTTCCTTATTGTTTTAAACCACTGAACTGAGGTCCACATACGTTTTCAAGATCACCCTAAAACTCAGGTCTCTTGAGCCTTCTTGAGCATGCCTGCATGCTAAATTGCTTCAATTGTGGCTATCTCTGTAAGACCCTATGGAATGTAGCATGCTAGGTTCCTCTGTCCATGTGATTCTCCAGGCAAAGATACTGAAGTGGGTTGTCACTTTCTCTTCCAGGCGATCTTCCTGACCCAGGGATCCAACAAACATGTCCTACATTGGAAAGTGGGTTCTTCACCACTAGCACCACCTAGGAAGTCCAAGAGCCTCCTTTGAGAACTGTGTGTTGTGTCCATAAAAGGGTGGCTCCTCTTATCAAATGTCTTAATCAAATTACTTATATTTACAAAGAAAAATTTTCCCCAATAAATTTAATGGAGGATATCTTACCTTGAGAGGTGGACATGGCAACCCACTCCAATATTCTTGCCTGGAGAATCCCATGGACAGAGGAACCTGACAGGGTACAGTTCATAGGGTCTCAGAGAGTCAACCATGATGGAAGTGACTGAGCATCTTACTTTGGTGTATAAACCATTCATTATTTTTATTAAAAAATGTGTCACTTAAAAACTGAGAGGATTGTTGTAAGTCAGAGGCTATACCAGGTATTTTCTTGTATGCATTAAAGATTCACTTTCTTGAATTTAAAATCTGATGTCGGTTTGGTATATCTTTTAGGGTTTTACATATTAAATATTAGATGCACTTAATCAACAAATGTATCAGTGGCAGAGTCAAAATCTACTTCACTCCATGAAAAGAAAGAATCTGTGTAATGTGTGCTTTGTTTTGTTTCAATCTATTATAGTCATAATAGCTATAGTTGTGGTAGCAATGTTTTTTTAATCTAACGGATATATTGTCTCTTTGATGTAACAATAAATCAGCCAGTTGTCAAAGTCCCTTACAGACTTGATTTTATACTTTTGCTTCAATTACAATTGCTTTCTGTACTGTAAATAGCAATTTTACGCTTAATCATATAGAAAATCGTGACTGTGCAACATAGGAAAGACTCTGAGGAAAACACTCAATCACAGTGGTGGTGGTTGTAAAAATCTATCCTCTTGAATTGACTATGCTGGATAATTCTCTTTTAAAGTATTCTCTTAATTCACCTTCTGATAAAGCAAGAGTAGGTTTTTCTTTAGGAAATGGTTGATCTATGAAAGTATATACACTACTTATTGCTATGGTCAGCAAACACATTGACATGACTTTTGAACCAATAGCTATTTTTTGGTTCTGAGGCTATGGCCTTTGAATATCTGATTGTAGCAAACTAGAGGACTTATATATATGTATAAAACAGAAAGACACTGTGATCTAGCCAGCTATGACATTTTCCCTCCACAATGAGTCACACTTTGTGCCTTCACATACAGTCTTGCAATGTCTTTCACAGGATTTTTTTTGTCCCAAAAAAAGGCCATATTGTCACAGAACATTTTTTCCTAGTCCTGCACTGCTATATATTTCTAACATACATGACATAAATTAATAGATAAAAGTATACAATATATAAGATCTTTCCATTCAATCTCCTAGTTGAATAATGTATTTTCCTTTCATTTGTAATAACTACAGTGTACTTAGAATGAGTATATTAAGGCTTCTTCTGTGATTTCATTTTTCTATCACAGAAGATAAAAATCAGAATCCCTGAGATACAGGATTTATAGAAGTCAAGTTGAGTGTACTAAAATAAGATATTATAGGCTTCTAATCCATAGACCTTTAGTAAATATGTCTTTACAAGAGTCCTCTCAGTGGACTTTCTGACATGAAGCTTCTCTGAGAAACATAATTTCATTGGACCTTTTTATAAGTTCAGTTCAGTCGCTAAGTTGTGGTCAACTCTTTGCGACCCCATGAATTGCAGCACGCCAGGCCTCCCTGTCCATCACCATCTCTCAGAGTTCACTCAGACTCACTCATGGCCAGATGCCATGATCTTGAGTCATTGAGTCAGTGACATCATTGAGTCAGTGATGTCATCTAGCCATCTCATCCTCTGTCGTCCCCTACTCCTCCTGCCCCCAATTCCTCCCAGCATCAGAGTCTTTTTCAGTGAGTCAACTCTTCGCATGAGGTGGCCAAAGTACTGGAGTTTCAGCTTTAGCATCATTCCTTCCAAAGAAATCCCAGGGCTGATCTCCTTCAGAATAGACTGGTTGGATCTCCTTGCAGTCCAAGGGACACTCAAGAGTCTTCTCCAACACCACATTTCAAAAGCATCAATTCTTCGGAGCTCAGCCTTCTTCACAGTCCAACTCTCACATCCATACATAACTACTGGAAAAACCATAGCCTTGACTAGACGGACCATAGTCGGCAAAGTAATATCTCTGCTTTTGAAATTCACCTCTCTTCTTTTCACAGCTATTTGTAAGGCCTCCCCAGACAGCCATTTTTCTTTTTTGGATTTCTTTTCCATGGGGATGGACTTGACCCCTGTCTCCTGTACAATGTCATGAACCTCATTCCATAGTTCATCAGGCACCTCTTTATAAAATTCTATAAATTGCCAACAGTCCAATCTTCAAACAAGGAGATCAAGTTGATTCATCCCTGTATCAAAATTTTGAATGAAAAAAATAAAACAGATGAATGTATGTAGCAAAAATTTCTATAAACTTAATGAATGCATAGAAATGAGTGAAAACCATGACCCTATAGTAAATATCTAAGAATATTTTTCAGAAATATTTCCATTCTGACTCTTACCATGATGCCATAAGGTCTGAATTCAGTTAAGTATTAACATTACTATTAGTTCAAAAGGCAACACTGAATCCAGCTTCCAGCTGGGCAGGTTGAGGCACACCTTCCCAATTACTTTTTCATCCAGCACCTATGAGAGTTAACGGAAGCTAAATAATTTCCTTTAGGAAATATCCATTTGTAGATATATCAGAATACTTTTTTTTTCTCCTGCTGCAGATTTTAAGGCTCAGTTCTTGACAATGTTGTTCATTTGCTCATTTGTATTCGACTCTTTGCAACGCCATGGACTGCAGCACACCAGTTTTGCCTGTCTTTCCCTATCTCACAGAGTTGGTGCCAACTCATGTCCATTGAATCAATGATGCCAATAAAAAGCCCCCCAAAATTTACAAACTCAAAGTGAATTCTCTATGTAAGGCTGTGAGCATGTTTTTTGAATCTCTAGTTGAAATATTTTATAGAAAACAAAAAATTGCCAAAAGCATAGTACCTATTTTGTATTCCCTTCAAAATGAAAATGTTTTAAAAGCCTTTTAAACTGTAGCCTGGAAAGAAAAGAGGTTAAAAAAAATGTTAAGGGCCCTTTAAATAAAAAGTTGAGTAATCAACATATGTAATTCCTTTGCAAGGAAATATTACTAATTAAAACCCAAACCTCTTTCTTAGTATACACACCTGCAAATGCACCTAAAAAGCTTAATTCTGGAAGAAAGCTGAATCCCCAGTTCTTCTCCCTAAAGATTTTCCACTTTAAACTCCTACCTCAGTTTTGCAAATGTTGATCACTGATTTCCTGAGTAATCATATGGAGCACCAAAGCAAAAAAATCATTTTAATCATGGGAATTGTCCATGTAGATGTTGTTGTATTGAGTGGCAGATAAATAAATGGAAGAGAAATAAAAATCATATTCAAAACTCTGTTAACCTTTATTTATTTATTGCAAAATTCAGACTTAAATTGAAGAAAGTAGGGGAAACCACTAGGTCATTCAAGTATGACCTAAATCAAATTCCTTATGATTACACAGTGGAAGTAACAAATAGATTCAAGGGGTTAGATCTGCTAGAGGCACCTGAAGAACTATGGATGGAGGTTCCTGACATTGTACAGGAGGCAGTGTTCAACCATTCCCATGAAAAAGATATGCAAAAGTCAAAATGGTTATCTGAGGAGGTCTTACAAATAGCGAGAAAAGACATGAAAGGTAGAGGAGAAAAGGAAAGATATAACCATTTGAATGAAGAATTCCAAGGAGAGATCAGAGAGCAAGGAGAGGTCAGAAAGCCTTCTTCAGTGATCAATGCAAAGAAATAAAGGAAAACAATAGAACGGGAAATACTAGAGATCTTTTCAAGAAAATTAGATCTACCAAGGGAACATTTCAAGCAAAGATGAGCATAATAAGGGACAGAAATGGTATGAACCTAACAGAAGCAGAAGATATTAAGAAGAGGTGGCAATAATACACAGAAGAACTGTACAAAAAAGATCTTCACGACCCAGATATCCACTAAGGTATGGTCACACACCTAGAGCCAGACATCCTGAAATGTGAAGTCAAGTGGGCTTTAGGAAGTATCCCTACGAACAAAGCTAGTGGAGGTGATGGAATTCCAGCTGAGCTATTTCAAATAATAAAAATGATGCTATGAAAGTGCTGCACTCAATATGCCAGCAAATTTGGAAAACTCAGCAATGGCCACAGGACTGGAAAAGGTCAGTTTCCATTCCAATCCCAAAGAAAGGCAATGCCAAAGAATGTTCAAACTACCGCACAATTGCACTCATCTCACATGCTAGTAAAGTAATGCTCAAAATTCTGCAAATCAGGCTTCAGCAATACGTGAACCATGAACTTCCTGATGTTCAAGCTGGTTTTAGGAAAGGCAGAGGAACCAGAGATCAAATTGTCAACATTTGTTGGATCACAGGAAAAGCAAAAGAGTTCTAGAAAAACATCTATTTTGCTGCTTTGACTATGCTAAAGCCTTTGACTGTGTGGATCACAATAAACTGGAAAATTCTTAAAGAGATGGGAATACCACACTCCCTTACCTGTCTCTTGAGAAACACGTATGCAGGTCGAGAAGCATCAGTTAGAACTGGACATGGAACAACAGACTGGTTCCAAATTGGGAAAGGAGTAGGTCAAGGCTGTATATTGTCACCTTGCTTATTTAACTTATATGCAGAGGATATCATGACATGGGCTTGATGAAGTACAAGCTGGAATCAAGATTGTCAGGAGAAACATCAATAATCTCAGATATGCAGATGACACCACCTTTATGGCAGAAAGTGAAGAAGAACTAAAGATCCTCTTGATGAAAGTGAAAGAGGAGAGTGAAAAAGNTCATGACATGGGCTTGATGAAGTACAAGCTGGAATCAAGATTGTCAGGAGAAACATCAATAATCTCAGATATGCAGATGACACCACCTTTATGGCAGAAAGTGAAGAAGAACTAAAGATCCTCTTGATGAAAGTGAAAGAGGAGAGTGAAAAAGCAGGCTTAAAACTCAGCATTCAAAAAGCAAAGATCATGGCATCCAGTCCCATCACTTCATGGCCAATAGATGGGAAAACAATGGAAACAGAGTCAAACTTTATTTTCTTGGGCTCCAAAAGCACTGCAGTTGTGACTGCAGCCATAAAATTAAAAGGAGATTGTTCCTTGGAAGAAAAGCTATGACAAACCTAGACAGCATATTAAAAAGCAGGGACATTACTTTGCCTACAAAGGTCCATCTAGTCAAAACTATGGTTTTTGCAGTAATCCTGCATAGATATGAGATTTGGACTATAAAGAAAGCTGAGTGCCAAAGAATCAATTATTTTGAACTGTGGTGTTGGAGAAGACTCTTGAGAATCCTTTGGACTGCAAGGAGATCAAACCAGTCAATCTTAAAGAAATCAGTCCTGAATTTTCATTGGAAGGACTGATGCTGTAGCTGAAGCATCAATACTTTGGCCACCTGATATGACGAACTGACTCATTGGAAAAGACCCTGACATTGGGAAAGACTGAAGGCAATAGGAGAAGGGGATTACATAGGATGAGATGGTTGGATAGCATCATCCATTCGATGGAAATGAGTTTGAGCAAGCTCCAGGAGTTGGTAATGGACAGGAACGACTGATATGCTGTAGTCCACCGGGTCACAAATAGTCGGACCCTACTGAACTGAACTGTTATCCCCAGGCTCAAGTCACAGAATTTTTCTTAAAGACCTCAAAGCACAGACTTAGTATTTTAATCAATATAGGGAACAAAAGATGTTCCTACAATGTAGTAACAAAATCTCTTTCTTTTTGTTTGGAAGATTAGTCTCTTGGTATTTTAAAAAATATCTATTTAAAAGTTTACTTCTTTTTTGCCATCATTATCATGTTAAATGAGGTCATTATCCCACATTTGTTCAGTATTTGCTTTAACTCCCGATATTCAAAAAATGGATGCTTGCTCTCACTTAGTAACAGCAGTAATAACAACAACAACACAAACCCCCCAAAAGTTTAAAACCTACAGAACATTTATTCTATATCAAGCACCATCAAAATAATTTGTTAATTGTCTGTGTGCATATTTTTTTACTTTTGTCAATATGATCACATTTGTTTTATTTCATTCATATAAATGTCAAAAACTCACAAAAGCATTTCTCAATTTATAGCCAGTTACTGGCATCTGTGCTATTAATAATCTATTCCCTTTCATGATATATAACTAGAATGCATATTGGATTTTTTATTGTATACTAAACTGCAAATAAAATAAACGTTGCCTATAATTTCACTGTCAATATATCTCTTGTTCACTTAGCCATAATACTGTTTTATATGGTTAAGGCATCTCAAACTGAATGAAAAGGTAGAAAATGAAAAGTGAGTGCCTCTCTCCCTGGTTCCTTAAGGTAGATAATCAAAATTCTGTTGTTTCTTCCCATACTTAAATATATATATAATTTTAAGTTTTTATAATTTGATCATCTCCTTTTTAAGTCAGCAAGTAAAAATGTGTGTCATTCATTTGATAACAGAATAATATTATGTAACTTTCATGGAATATTATTTAAGTAGTTGCTTACTGATGGGTACTTTGTCTACAGGTTTTACTATCACGATGTTCACATGTGTGAATGACCGTGCGGTAGGTTCCAATGCAATGCTCAATAAAGAGTGAAGGAAAAGAAGGTACAGAACATTTAGGTAGATTGCGTAGGATCACTCATTGCTTGCTGCTGCTGCTGCTAAGTCACTTCAGTCGTGTCCGACTCTGTGTGACCCCATAGACGGCAGCCCACCAGGCTCCCCCATCCCTGGGATTCTCCAGGCAAGAATACTGGAGTGGGTTGCCATTTCCTTCTCCAATGCATGAAAGAGAAAAGTGAAAGTGAAGTCGCTCAGTCTGTCCGACTGTTAGCGACCCCATGGACTGCAGCCCACCAGGCTACTCCGTCCATTGGATTTTCCAGGCAAGAGTACTGGGGTGGTGTGCCATTGCCTTCCCCCACTCATTGCCTAGTGGAGTAAAAATCCAAATTAAAACAGTCAGACTGCAGATCTGGGCTGTTACTCCTGTGTATATTTCTAATAAGCAGAGGCACCTTTTCTAGTTGCTTCAGTGTCAGGTGTTTCAAGATGAGCTCTGAGTTGAATGAGTTTCATTTTTCTCTAAATAAAAGTATATCTAATAAATGCTTGTTTATAACTCAATAAATAATATATATATCTATGTAGAATGAAAAAATTGGATTTCTGTAGTTTTATGCTGAAAGGTGAAATTCCAGAATCAAGGTACATTTTTTAGCAGAGATATTAGTGAGTTTTTGGAAATCCAAATGGTGGTAAAAACCTAAGAATTTACAGTTTAATAGGTCTTTAAAATTGAATAGGAACACTTGAAGGAGGAAAAATTCAAGGGAAGAGGGGGCAAGCAATGTGGAAGGAATCCGGAGTCTACTGAAAAATATAACCAGTGAGATATTCCTAATAGTGCATAGTGTGACAAGAGGAAAACTTTGTAAATGTGAGATGGCCTCATGTTCATTTTACATTGTCTTGTTTGGTACTGAGCATGAGCAAGATATCCTGGGAAGGAGGCTGGATTCCATTGCTGGCAAATAGTAGAAGTATAGCCAGTACAAGAAAAGTAAATGGTACAAGGGAAATGAGTTTCCAAGCTGGAAACTTGGTGTCAGGAGTGGTCATAAAAGTAACTACTCTCCACTCCCACCCCTACATTCCTTTGCTAGAACTTGAAAAATTCTTATTGGCAATGTTAGATTTCCTATAGAACCTGAGAAAGGATAACTCTTGAAAGTGTGTGTAGTTACCTGTCAGCAAGTTGGAACCTCTTGCTGATAGTGAAATTGCAAAATAATTTAAGGAGTCTAAGGAAAAGAGGTCTAGAGAAGAGATTGAGAAATATAATTTAAAAGGAGGATCATTTGGAGAAGACAGAACAGGAGGTCCCACTCCAATTTCTTTTATTAACATTTTCAGAACTATGAAAAATTTGCATAAATAGTACCAAAAAAATTATTGGACACCCTTGATCCAGATTCATCAAATGTTAACACTGAATTAAAACTTCAACTCTAGGTGTTTTTTCATTCCACTTTCTCTATCACTTTCATGATATATAGCTGTCTATTGATATATATTTTTTTATATTTGATGTTTTTTGTGGAGATATATTTTTCCTGAAGTGTTGAAGAGTAATTTGTAGATGGGATACTTCCTAATCTCCAAAAAAA
Source organism: Oreotragus oreotragus (assembly GCA_006410675.1). Classification (NCBI taxonomy): domain Eukaryota; kingdom Metazoa; phylum Chordata; class Mammalia; order Artiodactyla; family Bovidae; genus Oreotragus; species Oreotragus oreotragus. The sequence goes on along the minus strand of SJYX01021566.1, from coordinate 531,635 downwards.
TTCTGTATTTCCTAATAGTAAGGAATTATTTTACATAATTGCACCACAACTACCAAATCTTGATTCAATAACATTATCTAATTCTGTGGATGACAAATTTATTTTGTTAAGGGTCAGATAATAATTACTTTAAGCCTTGCAGACCATAAACCTCTTGTCTCAACTATTCAACTCTGTTCTTGTAGATTAAAACTAGCTGGAGAAAATAATGTAAATGAAAGGAAGGGCATGACTGTGTTCAGTATAAATTTATTTTCCAAAACTGGTGGTAGGATCTCTTTGCTCATGGGTCATGATTTTCTGATCTCTAATCTAATACACAGACCATATTCAGGTATGTCTAATTGTCAATACAGCGGCACTTACAGGAAAAGAAAATTGTTTTATCCTTACAATCCCTAGAATTGAAATTGGTCATTTCTCTCAAGGATACTTTGTTCCTTTTAAGATATTGGTCTTTAGAAATCAAGACTTGTGAACAGGTTTTGCCATCGCTGATGGCTTTTCATTGCTTCTAGTCCTTCTCAATGGGCAAATCTGGGAAATTTAACACCATATATGCATGCATATACCCACATGCATATATATATATATATATATATATATATAATTCCCAAGAGTTCACACTGACGCTAATGACAATCTAACTTGACAGGTTTTATTCAGTCCTTCCTTCTTCTTTCATACTATATTTCTCTACTAAGTGAAACCTAGGTTTCATGATCCATGATATATTTACTTATTTGCTCAATCCCTGAAATATAAAAATCTTGTTTTAGGATTGCTAATATACACTTAAAAAAAAAAAGAGCTACCAGTTAAAACTTAATATTTGAAGATTGATTTATTTATGGCGTGCTGGATCTTTGTTGCTGCACACGGGCCTTCTCTAGTTGTGGCAAGTGGGGGCTACTGTTCACTGCAGTGTGTGTGTTTCACATTACAGTGATTTCTCTTGTTGCAGAGCACAGGCTTTAGGTATATGCACTTCAGTTGTTGTGGCTTCTGGGCTCAGTAGTTGCAGGCCTCAAACTCTCGAGCATGGGCCCAGTAACTGTAGTTCACAGTCTTGGTTGTCCAGAAGCATGTGAGATCTTCCCAGACCAGGGATCGAACACACATTCCCTGCATTGGCAGGCAGATTCCTTAACACTCAGCTCCCAAGGAAGACCTAAAGCTTAATATGTGATTAAAAGTATTTTTGTCTTTAGTCTGTGGGCTTAGTTAAAAAATGAACTTGAAAGTTACCTGGGTTAGATCTTCCCTCACACTGCCACTTTGGTGTATGGTTACATTAATTTATTTCCATTAATATTCAGTTTTGAATCTCCTACTATATTTGTCAATTTTATTTACTTCTTTTAGTGTATGTGAAACATTAGCATAATTCCCAAAATCAGTACAGTACCAGAAAGTAAAGTCTTCATCTCCTCTCTTCTATCCTTTCTACTGTATTCTCATCCATGCTCTGTAGCTGATCAGTCTCATTATTCACTGATTTATTCTTCTTCATTTATTTTGTTCAAGTGAGCGAATACTTGTATATTCATTTTTATTTTTAATTTCCCTTTTTTACAATAAAAGTAAAACAATTGAGATGATTTATGGTATTTTGATTCCTTCATTTAACAGGATAGCATGGAAATTATTTCACATAAGTTCATAGCTGTCTACATCATGCTTTCTAACTGATGCTTAGGACTTTATTGTGAATGTATCAATTTGTTTCCTTAGAAATGAGCACATAGATAGTTTCTACTATTTTAAAATTACACACAGATCTCAGATGAACAGCCTTCCGCACATGTATTTTCATAGTGTCACAAGTTTAGCTTTAGGGGAAATTCCTAGAAATGGGAAAGTAGGGTCAAAAGACAAACATACATTGCACTTTATTTTTCTAGACAAAGATCTTTTTGTTTTTGTTTTCTTCCTTTTCAGTAGATATGGTACCAAATCCTCTTCTGCTTAGTCTTCAGTACTGGACACATAAGAAGACCATCATGCATATTTGCTAATAAATAAAATTCTGCCAGGTATGGCACATTTGTTGAGAAATAAAACTACTTTGCCTAAAATCATGGGAAGGTGAATTTAGTTTTGAGAGAAGCTCTAAAGGAGAAATAGGGTGAAGGCATCACAGAAACCTGCCAGTAGAGACAGAACTTTGGAAGTGACTGGGCTCAGCTGCCACCTGCAAGAGAGGTGATGAACAGCCTCTGAGTAGGAACTGAAAATGAGGGATGGAGAAATCGTTGCTTTCAGTCCTGTTGGCCTCCTTATGAGCAACATCAGCAACATAGGTTTTCAGATACAAGATACTCTACACAAATTCAGGTACTGAACTTAAATTCTCTGCAGAAATTGAACTTGGGCTTCAGAAAACACAATAGCCTGTACCCAGCTTAAAAAAAAAATCTATTACAAGCTTCCCTCTCATAACTTTTCATTGCTTAATCCAGATTCAGAAAAATGTGAATAATGCATAAACTCGGACACTTCCTCCATTATGGTAACACCACAGTGCTGAAGTTGCTGCTTATTTCAGCAACTACATTTTGCTAAGAAATATCTTTCAGACTTTGCACCATTTCTGTTCAATAAGGTGTTTGCTGCCTTTTAAGTCCAAGGTATTTGCTGTGAAATCATTAGTAGTGAAATAATTTGTTTTATTTTCAAATATTTAAATTTATTAAACACTCTCTATTAATTCTATGATTTTCCTTAACTTGTTTTTTTTTTTTTTATAAAAAATGTATCACAAGTGCTATTACTTATCCTAACTTTTCATTTATTAACATTTGTTAGGCACTCATCCTACGCTACTGGCTTTAATTGCAGTATTTAAAATACTCTTAAAATCCCTGACAAAGTTGTTCTTACCTTCATTTTGCAGATATAGAATTTGAGGCTCAGAGATGTTTAGTAGCTACTCGTAATGACAGAGCAAAACTATGACAGGACAGGAGTTTCAATCTGACAGTAGAGCCCACATTTGATTTCAGCGTGGGTTTGTCTCACACCATCGCTTTTCACATGATGCTGTTGAACACATAGTGAGTTTAACTAAGCCAAACTGTGACAGAATAATATTAGGTTAGAACAACTTTTAAGCATCATCTCCCTGTGGTCCTTATGGAAATTAAATAACAATTGCATATAAGTGGTAAAAGAACCTCTGCATCCTGTTCACTATTAGAAGGTAGATTTAGAATATTAACAAATTCATTTTTGTGTGTATCATTTTTCAAATAGTCTCCATTTTATAAAAGCTTACATTTGTTGAGTCATAGCAGATAACAAGTACTGAGCTATGCATTAAAAACAATTTATGTCACTTAGCCCTGATCAGTCATCAAAGTCCACATATATACATTTTGCTGCCTACTTGACAGTAACACTTAGATGCCACATGGTCATTTCCAACTGTGCTTATCCCTCCTTTCGGACAACCTGCTTATATCTACTCTTCCCCATCTCAGAACTGGAAACCAACGTTGCCTGACATCTCAAGTCAGTATCCTAAGGGTTAGATTTAAACATATACTTTTCCCTATCTTCCACGTCCAGTTTATTGTTAAGTCCTGTCAATTCAAATCTCCAGATATCTTTTAAATTCAATTACTTTTCTCCATATTCATTGCTATCGCTCTAATCCATATAAAATCTCTTACCTTACATACTGCTTTTCATCACCACCAGTTTCTCTGCCTCCAATCTTGCCTCCTTCATCTCAAAGTGGTGTGAGCAGTCTTTTGAAAACATCTATCAGATCATATCCATTTCTTTGTTGGCTGTCTTCCTATTTCTCCTAAATTTAAACCACAGTCTTTAAGAAAACCCCTGCCTAAATTCTGTAATCTTATTTTTTCCATAACTCTTTGCCCTTGCTCAGATGCCTCTACCCATAATGTCCATCTTTCAATTCCTTAAATATTCTAAGATTTTTCTCAGCATGAGGACTTTTGATTTGCTGCTCTTTAGACTAGGAAATACTGCCACCCCCCTGCAAGTTTTTCACACAGAAGACATTTTCTTGTTCATTTAAATGTCACTTTCTCAGAGGGCCTTTAATGATGACCGTGCATAAAATGACTCCCTTCATTTATAATATGTCAAGTCATAGTACATATAATATACCTAGTACATGTCTATGTATTATTTATGAATTTGCTTATTGGGTATTACTATAAATTAGAATGCAAGCTGTAAGAGAGGGGTCATTTTCCTACAAGCATATGTGAGGCATGGTTAGTGAGTGAATAAATGGAAACTCAAAATTATAATATGAGATGTGAGTTATTTAACCTCATTTAGAGGGGGCTAAGAAAAATCAAGGCTCAGAACCTTACAGAAATTTTCTGAAGCTCATTAATCTAATGAGTGACAGTGTTTTGATTCAGACACAGGTCTGGCTGATTCCAGAGTTTCCAGAGTCTAAACTCTAATCATTTTAATCATATGTTCTGCTTAAAATTATCCTTTCCCTATAATAAAGAGAGTGGTATTTTTCATACCCCCTTAAGTTGAGCTTTCACTTGACCTGTAACTCAGTTTGGGAAGTAAAGACATTATGCTGACATAACTCAATAAGCCCTAGTGATTTGAATCTGTTACTTTGAGCAACAGCAGAGTCTAGAGTGAGATGTGATGCCACCATCTCTCTTCCAGCTGAGTAGAAAGTTCTGGAACGGCCAATTTATTTTTCAGGTCATTACTAGTCTGAGTGTCTGGGCCTGCAGGTAACTCTGATAGATCTGCTTGTCACAATAAAGGGTCACTCTCTTACAGTAGCACATATTAGGAGGGAAGTGTTTACCACTAAATCTCTAGGAAAACAATTTTTAGAGGACAACCAATCTATCATTTCAGGTTATAATAAATCTTATAACACCATAAAATATCATAGTATTTCCCTAGTATAGGACTACATTTCTCCCTACTCCTACCAAAGGGAGAATGGTTTACCAACAAAGGCTCCATACAGAGTGTCTAATAAAATGGTTGCAAATTCCAGGATCATCAGGACACTTTATAACAAATCCAGAGAAATAATTTTTCTATTGAAAGACATCCACTTGATTAATTTTTCCATATTTATCCTTAGATATTTACTGGATAGTGTTCTCGAAAATTTCAAGAAGTTTCTGTACATCTATCTATATAAATATGCGACAAAAGAAAACAAGACATTTAGGTTAATTTTTTCCAGTTCCACTAATATTCAGTAGTTCAAAAAGGAAGAATTCACAGAGGCAGCTTAGGAGTCCTGGATTTATTTTCCACTCTGTTGGTACACAGTTTTCTAATCTTGGATAAGCAATGACTAATGTAGGGATCGAATATGTGAGTTATACAGTGGTGGATGAGAACATGACTCTCTTTTATTGCTATATGCATTTAATGTTCTTTTTCCAGTTATGGTAATGACTCTTCTGAATTAGAAAAGTTTCCTGACTGTTGTAGTTTCTTTTGTATACATACTTTACTTAAACTTATAGTAAAACATGCTCAACTGAATGATAATGGCCTTTTTACTGCTATGTGTCATCTAGTAGATGCTTAGTTCATTAAAAAAGAAATGTGTCTTAGTCACTATTTATTTCAGCTGGCTTCACTTGTAATATCTGGTACCAGCTCTGCAATCATTTGTAAATGAAAGGATGAATCCTTTCTCACCTCTTCCAGTTCTGATGAATATACATTTGGAAGTCAGCAACCATTAACAGATTCAGGTTTTAAGTAACCAAGTAAAAACAGTTATTGTTTAAAAATAACTGGGCAGACATAATCTCACTGATACTGAATCTAAATTATAGGGATTATTTTATTAGAAGTGGTACATGATAGACTCCTATTGCCCACTCTCTGCACAACAAGAACAACTATATATACTGTTGCTGTTTTGTTGCTAAGACGTTTCTTAATCTTTTGTGACCCCAGACCCCATGAACTGTAACCTGCCAGGCTTCTCCATCCATGGAATTTCCCAGGCAAGAGTAATGGAATGGGCTGCCATTTCCTTCTCAAGGCAATCCTTCCAACCCAAAGATCAAACCTGCACCTCCTGCTTTGCAGGCTGAGTCTTTACTGCTTAGCCACCGGGAAACCAAACATACCATCCTTATGTTAAAGACCGAGTGTAGAATCAAAGGTAACCAATGAAGTGAAGAGATCCAGGTTCTAACTACAGTTGTAATTCTATTTTATCCAGTAAAAGAGAGTGTCAGATCAGATTTTAGTAGGGCAATGCAAGGTATTTTCTCACCTCTTACAGTAGAGTTCTCTGGAATACAATTTTTTAAATGAGGAAATTGTGTGATTACTTCATTAAATCAGCCAGACTTAGAAAAGTATGATATGAAAATAAACATATTGTGTCTTGTGTAGTTAATGGATCTAGCTGGTATTCTGCCGGTTGCTGACCTGACAGGAAGTTCTTGGGAGGAAGTAAGAAGGGAAAGGATCTGCTGCTGCTGCTAAGTCGCTTCAGTCGTGTCTGACTCTTGGGACCCCATAGACTGCAGCCCACCAGGCTCCCCCATCCCTGGAATTCTCCAGGCAAGAACACTGGAGTGGGATCTGCATTACTTACCAACTAGCCTCCTTTTCCAACAGTCATGCTAATGTTGCTGAGTTTAGTTGAATAGGACACAATTCTCCTCCCCAGCTCCTTGGTTAACATTTTATGCATATTACCTCATAATAAAGGGAGGTCTTTTATTTTTTCCAATATTCAGATGAAGAAACTACAGTACTGAAAGGTAAATAATCCAAAAATCTAACCACTGACAGAACCATTACTCCAACTCTGGCCCCAGAATCTGTGTGTAAAAAACCACAACTCTATGCCAGTAAAACTCTTTTTATGGTTATAAAACTCAGTAGGGAAAATCTATATTGAATCCATCATTGACTTCAGGAGGTTTTTATGCTAACAAAACTCTGTAAGGACATGTAAGAAAATCCAGAGTTCTTCTCATTTTCTATTCACTTGAGTCAAATGAAGAAGCAAAACAAATAGGTAAGCTGTAAGGCATTAGGTGAACAAAATCACAGCAGAATAAACTCTTCGTGCCTTACCTTTCTTTTTTTTTTTCTTTTTCTTTTCTTACATAAACCAGGACCTGCCATTAGATAACATCATTTAGGTTCTGTAAGACTTAATCTATCTCTTGGGTGTAGGTTTTTAATTTGAGTAGAGCTGTGAATTAAATACACATTGAGAAGAGCTGGGAAAAGTTGTTAATGAAGAGAGTGTTTCTGTCCTGCAGTGTCCAAAATGAAAGTCTTTAAGGATGCTTTAAGCAATATCCAACTCATCCTTAATAAGCACACCTTTTAAATACTTCCTAGCTCTAAAAATAATTTCCCTTTAGTTACTTTTCCAGAACTACAAGGCACAAAGTTATTGTCACTTTAAATACAATTACATCAACTCTTCTCAGTATTTCTGTCAAGGCTTATTTAAATGCCTTTTCTCTTAGTTTTTATTAAACACCTTTGCCTATTGGTAACAGCATCATTGTGTTGTTTATTTGAATTACGTTTATTTGAGCTGATTAACACCCCTGATACCACACCAAGTACACACAAAAACACACATACAAACAGGCTTCCCATGTTCAATCCTGTAATTTTTCACATAAGCTTATTCCCAGCTTTTACATGTGTTGAAATTAATGGCTTTTGAGAACATTCATTATCAGTAATATCTTTTTCTGTAATTAGTTTTTTTATTACCTTAGTTTATCCACTCATTACTCTCCTATTTCAGTGCAAATAAACTAGGCAATTAGGTGCAGAACTAAGTGGTGTACTTTACTGTAAATATTTTTCCTATTCTAAATTTGCATTGATGTTTTATTTCATTTCATATTTTTTATCTTTGCAGTTTGTGATCCTTCTCATTAACCTATTGACTTTTAGGGCAAGGATAACATTGTCTTTCTTTCTGTATTCCATCATGGTTGGAAGCAAAAGCCCTTTCTATATTTTTTCTGAACATATATGAGGCTCTGTCTGATTCTGACAGACTTTATGTTTCAAATTACCATACTCAGTAAATTCTAACTGCAGAATATCACATAATCATATAATACCTAAGTCATTCTGAACCACTGCTACAGGATGGAGTCAATGTGTAACTAGTAAAGTAAGTAAATATCGCTCAGTCGTGTCTGACTTTTTGTGACCCCATCGACTGTAGCCTACCAGGTTCCTCCGTCCATGAAATTCTCCAGGCAAGAACACTGGAATGGGTTGCCATTTCCTTCTCCAGGAGATCTTCCCAACCCAGGGATCAAACCCTGGTCTCCCGCGTTATAGGCAGACACTTTAACATCTGAGCCACGGGGGAAGTCTAGGGCTTAACTTAATTGAGTCATCAGTGGAGAGTGTCATCACTCTTTAGACTCTGGATTCAGCAACCTGCATTTTTTCTATTCTCTCCACACACATACAAACCATAAACATAATCTTCTCAGTCCTGGTTCTGTGAGCTTACCTCCACTTCTACTCAATAGTTTATATTAAAGACAAATAAATGAGAAGGATGATTATGTAGTGTCAATATTGTGGAATTTCATAGATAGAGGAGCTTTGTGGGGTATACTACTAGTATCCATAGGGCCATACTACTGAGTGACTAATACTTTCACTTTTCAATATTATAAACTGTTTTAGTCCAAAGGCTTTGAAATTAAATGGCCTGCCTCTGACTAATTTGTGACCTTGACCTACCTAGGTCTGTTCTTCAATTTGCAAAATAGGGATAATAATGTTATCTAATTAATAGTGTGTCTGTGATGACTACAATGAATACTAAATCTGAAAAATCTTAGTTCAGTGCCAGATAGGAAGTAAATCTTTGTAGATATTATGCATGGCTTTATAGTTTTCCCTTTTAAAAATGTAATTATATATGTTCTAATATAGTTTTGATTTCTTATATTTTTTTCATGTACTTACTTTAATAACTCATGATGGAAAAACTACAGTCATGAATAGGAGTGGGAAATCTCTGGTTTAGACAGTTTTATACATTTAAAAGGTTATACCTACATGATAGGAGGTCATTTTCTTTATTTAAAGATATATCTTTAATCTTTAAAAAATTGTTAGGCTCTTGGAACTTAATTGCAGAAATATTTGATTTATCTAGCTGGGTTTTTTAAGTGACTGATTATTTGTCTATTTAACCATTTACCAGAATTATTTAAATGATTGAATCAATTAATTAAGTCAATCAAACAGTTCACAGTTCCTAAGAGACCTGGAGTCAAGTGTCCTGTTCTCAGATTTGGCACTAACTCGCTATGTGACCTTAGGTGAATTGTTTTTTCAGTTAATTCTTTATTGGTAACATGAGATCTTGTTAGGTGTTCACTAACTTAAATGATCTGATGGGGGCCTGACAGTTTTTATATCAATTCAGAATAAATAATTCAAAAAATTGCAGATCTGAAGGGATGTTAACTTATCTAGTCCAAAGACACTAAATTGGAGTGCCTATAGAGCCATGTAGGTAATTAAGGTGAAGAAAGAATAACAACAACTCAAACAAGATGATAAAAATGTGATTAATAATCAATATTAGAAATGTAGGAGAGAAGGCTTAATCTTTTGCTTACAAAAGATGGAAACAGGAAGTCTATCTAAAATGGATAGTAACTCCTTGCTTCTCATTTTTTATTGCCACAAATGAAACAGTCCAATTTTGCCCTATTTTCAGATGTTCAAATGTCAAAAGATATTCCAAGAGGTGTCAAATATTAAGATTTTCACATGAAACATTCTGAATTTTATATGTAAGCAACAAATTTGTTTCTTTTTAAATAATGGAGGTGGAGGTGAGGAGGTGAAGTCGCTCAGTTGTGTCCGACTCTTTGCGACCCCGTGGACTGTAGCCCACCAGGCTCCTCCGTCCATGGGATTCTCCAGGCAAGAATACCGGAGTGGGTTGCCGTTTCCTTCTCCAGGGGATCTTCCCGACCCAGGGATCGAACCCGGGTCTCCTGCATTGGAGGGAGACGCTTTAACCTCTGAGCCACCAGGGAAGCCCTTTTAAATAATAGTTATAGCCAAACAAATAGACCATGGGACTGCAGTTTAGCCCAAGAAACACCAAATTACCACTTTTCCATTCACTGCTTGAATTCCTCCAGAGCATACCAAAGAAGTGATTATTAAGTTTATGTCTATACAGTATATTTAGTATAATGGTCAAATATTTCTACATTTGGGAAGGCTTTTTTTTTAGTTGTTTACCCATTGTTTATAGTTTTATGATATTTTACATTTAATTAGTGGTTTTGGTCATAGTTTTAAAAGCTACAAGATTATTTTAAAAATTGAAAACATTTTTTACAAAAATATTTTCTGATTTTCCTTTAAAAATCAAAACCAATCATTGCAACTAGAAGAACTACACTTTTAGCTCATTAGAAGTTTGACATGGCTCCTGTTTATCTTCAGTTAAGTTCAGGTCAGTTGCTCAGTCGTGTCCGACTCTTTGTGACCCCATGAATCACAGTACGCCAGGCCTCCCTGTCCATCACCAATGCCCAGAGTTCACTCAGACTCACATCCATCGAGTCCGTGAGGCCATCCAGCCATCTCATCCTCTGTCATCCCCTTCTCCTCCTGCCCCAATCCCTCCCAGCATCAGAGTCTTTTCCAGTGAGTCAACTCTTCGCATGAGGTGGCCAAAGTACTGGAGTTTCAACTTTAGCATCATTCCTTCCAAAGAAATCCCAGGGCTTATCTCCTTTAGAATGACAGGTTGGATCTCCTTGCAGGCCAAGGGACTCTCAAGACTCTTCTCCAACACCACAGTTCAAAAGCATTAATTCTTCAGTGCTCAGCCTTCTTCACAGTCCAGTTTTCCTCACATCCATACATGACCACAGGAAAAACCATAGCCTTGACTAGATGGACCTTGCTGCTGCTGCTGCTGCTAAGTCACTTCAGTCGTGTCCGACAGTGAGAGACTATTTTTTGGGGCTCCAAAATCACTGCAGATGGTGACTGCAGCCATGAAATTAAAAGATACTTGCTCCTTGAAGAAAAGCTATGACCAACCTAGACAGCATATTAAAAAGCAGAGACATTACTTTATCAAAAAGTTTTGTCTAGTCAAAGCTGTGGTTTTTCCAATAGTCATGTATGAATGTGAGAGTTGGACTATAAAGAAAGCTGAGCACAAAAGAGTTGATGCTTTTGTACTGTGGTATTGGAAAAGACCCTTGAGAGTCCTTTGGACTACAAAGAAATCCAACCAGTCAATCCTAAAGGAAATCAGCCCTGAATATTCATTGGAAGAATGGATGCTGAACCTGAAACTCTAATACTTTGGCCATCTGATGTGAAGAACTGATTCCTTGGAAAAGACTCTGATTCTGGGAAAGATTGAAGGCAGGAGGAGAAGTGGATGACAGAGGATGAGATGGTTGGATGGCATCAGCAACTTGATGGACATGAGTTTGAGCACATTCTGGGAGTTGGTGAAGGACAAGGAAGCATGAGGAAGCATGAGGTCCATGGAGTCACAAAGAGTTGGACACAACTGAGCTACTGAACTGAACTGGAGTGGCATATAGGTGTCAAGTTCTCTTCCTGCTCTAAAGTGATTCCAGTTTATGTATGAGAAAAGTGCTTGATAATTAACTTTGTAACAGCTAATTACATCATTGTCTAGATTCATCAGTGGTCTCTTCCCAGTGGACTTTTATATCACTCTAACAGTTTTATGTTTCCTCCTTATGTTCTGTATATTATTCCTTTGGGGAAATAATCTAGGAATCTCTAAGATCAGTTCTAGGCTTTCATTTTCTGATTTGCTAACAAATCACTATATAAGAGACTATCACCCTGCAGAGAACAAAAGGACTCATTAATTGTAAGGTGGTGAGGTAATGTTACTCTCACTGGGTCATACAATATGGCATTTTGAGCCCATAGCAATGCATTATCCATATCTTCCCAACATTTATTTCCAGTCTAGTCTAGTGAAAGTTGCTCAGTCCTATCTGACTCTTTGCGACCCCATGGACTATACAGTCCATGGAATTCTCCAGGCCAGAATACTGGAGTGGTTAACCTTTCCCTTCTCCAGGGGATCTTCCCAACCCAGGGATCAAATCCAGGTCTCCCGCATTGCAGGTGGATTCTTTACCAGCTGAGCCACAAGGGAAGCCCAAGAATACTGGAGTGTTTGGTAAGTGCCTAATGAGGTCATTCAGAGACACGTAGTTTTAGCCACAACTCTGAGAGCTATTTGTTACTCTCCAACCTCACATGGAAAAGTTTTCCTCATGTGTTTCTGGAAGAAATATGTGGTATGCTGATGGTTATGTGAATGATTTTTAATAGATTTACTTAAATTCTATCACGTTGGCAGAGGGAGAGGCAATGAGACAGGGACATACATTTGAGGACCCCCGCCCCAGGTTCCTAGACACCTGAGTTTGTACACTTTCCTCTACTATCCCTAAGAAGAACACATTTGTGATGGGAGTGTTCTTTTACCATCAAAGGAATCCCAAAGGTCAGTGAATCAGTATCTCAACTCCATAGCTATTTACTTTTACTTTAGTAAATTTCCATTTGAACTAGTACTGAAATCCAGTTCTTCAGGATCTCTGTATTTTCCTCATCACTCAGCACCTAAATATCTCAACTCACTGTCTTGTTTTTTTCCCAAATTCTTGCCAAATCACAGCTTGCAATTAACTTTTGTTTCTCTTCTTACTCTTTCTTCTGTCCTAACAAACATTCCAGGAGAAAGTTGCATCCTTTTGCTGACCAGCTTTACTCAAATGTGTGAGGGAAATGGGGAGATGTTGGTCAGAGTTAAAGATTTAGATAGAAAAATAAAACCCTGGGGATGAATACGTTCTGGGATCTAATATATAGCATGGGGACTACATCTGTGTTATTGTTGTGATGGCGAGTGTGCAGTCGCTCAGTTGTATCCAACCCTTTGTGATCCCATGGACTATATTGCTTTTGTCTTACTGCCTGTTTCTGGTATCTGTCTCTCTGACCAGCCCTTTGGATATGTGCATGCTAATGGACTAACATCTTTTTGGGGCATTGTTGTTTGGTAAAGTAGAGTGCTAACAGAATGGATGCTAAAGGCATAGAACCTTGTCTTGCAAGCCCAGTTGAACTTGGGCAAGGCAAACTCAAACATCTTTTTTGATACCCCTAAGATTAGTTTCCTTATCTGAAAAATTGAAATGCATTTAATATATTAAGGTGTTTTGTTAGTTGTCCAATTTAAGTTAGCAATTTAAAACAACACAAACCCATTATCTCACAGTTTCTGTTTTCAGAAGTGTGGAAAAAAGTTAATTGCCCACATAATATAGGTGAGCTTATATTCAAAGGCTCACCAGACTAAAATCAAGAAGTTGACCAGGGCTACAGTTTCACCTGAAGCTTGCAGTCCTCTTCCAAGATAAATGGTTGCTAGCAGAGTTCTGATTGTTTATGCTGGTTAGGACTGAGATCCTCACTTTATTGCCTTCTTGCTATTAATCAGGAGTCTGTCTTCACTCCCAAATTCCACCCACCACGCCCTCTACAACATGGCATTTTGTTCTTCAAAGTCAGCAGAATAATCTGTCATGCTTTGATGTCTCTGATTTCATTTAAAAATGTCTTGTCTAATTGAGCCAGGCCCACTTTGAATAATCTCCCTTTTGATTAATTTAGAGTCAACTAGCTGGGAATATTAAATATGTGTGCAAAATCCCTCCTGCTATATAAAGTAATATAACCATAAGAGTCATATGGCATCCTATGACAAGTCCTGCTTATACTTAAGGGAGGAAATTACTCAGAACATGGATAGACATCAGGGGATGGGGATCTTGGAAACCATCATAAAATTCTGCCTTCTAAACAGACGTTTAGCTCATGATATTACTGTGAGAGTTAAACTATAATGCATAGAAGTTGTTAATCTCGTGCCTGAATTTAAACTCTCACTATCAGTGTGATATCATCAACTAATCATCATGAATCTTGATTCTTTTTCCAATATGACCTGTGGGAAATCAGTATCCAACTTATTTTTCCAAATGTAGAAAACTTATTCTAGCTTGGTTTAAACATCCTGGGTTTTAGTAGTCAAAAGTATACTAAACAAATTACTGATTTTTGAATTCTATGGTTTACATCTTGATAGCATCTAACCTGTTTCATTAAAAACAATTGATCTATACATCTTCCCAAAATTTAAGTAAAGCCAAATTTCTATTATATATTTTATTGAAACAATAACCTGCTAGAGAAATACAGCTTCATAATATTAATTACCACTTGAGAAACTGAAATTGATATCTGGAAAAGAAATCAGAAACTGTCTAAAAGTGTGGAACTTTAAGTGAGGAGGAATAGGGCAAACTGGAAGATGGAAGAAGCAGGGAAGAGGCAGGCAAAACTGATTTGCTAATGATTACTCAATTCTTCCTCTCTTTATTTGCAGAATAATATCTCCCTTGAATTATTTTTTCTTAAAATTAATGCAAATCTTAGTGGTTTGTGTTCCTCACTTCTATTTGTAGAAATACATGAAAATGTTCTGGGTTTTAGGTGAAAATCATCTCGCCTCTTGTTATTCTCATCAGGGCAGTGGTAAATCACAACTGATTGCTTGGTGGGCCAGCTTTTGGGCCCTCTAATGTTTTTTATTGATGAAATATTACTTTAAAAACAACTAATATTATGTTCACTCTTCAAACAGTAAGTTCTGGAATCCAGAGAGAGGCCTGTAGTGGCTTCATTAGTCACACTCTGTCCTTGACAGTCTTCAGAAGGAAGTTCCCAAAGAGAAAACAGGTATCTGTCATGCAATATTTATCCCATGCACCTAGGAACTTGCACTTTTCATAGTTGGTGATAAAAATGACATGCTGAGCTTAAGCTAGTGAATTTCCATTTCAAACAGCACAGTAACTTTTTTTGTGTGTGTTAAGTTCTGAGCAGGTGGTGTTTTCTAATCATTTATGTTCAGTTCATCTGCTGTCATGAGCAAGAGGGATTGGAGATGTGTACTGTAGCTTGTGTGGTAAAATAATGATAAATAGAACAAGGCTGTGGATACTTTGATCAGGGAAACATTTAATTTGGGATCCATGGAAACAGAAGTGTATGAGGTGGGGCTGGGCCCCGTCCTTGTCAAAAAGGAGTAATTCAACATCATCTAGCAATCCTCTGGCTTGGTTCCTGTCACTATTGAGAAATGATGAATTAGAGCAGAGAATTAGGAGCAGAAGCGGCAAGACATCGTCCCTGGTTAGTAGAACAAAGTGTTTTCATAGCAATTGGAAATTAAACTTTCAAAACCAGGCTAAATGTTTGTCCTTTATGCTCTCAAAGCATCACATTTCAACCATTATCATAACCTTTATTTCCCCTGTACTGAGGATCTCTCCAACTATTTGTCTCCCTCATAGACTAGATCTTTGAAGGCCATAGTACTTCTGTTTCATTTTTCAATTGCCTCATCCAACATTTGAGAGCAGATGGGTAGTCCACAAATATGTGTTTTTAAATAGAATATACTCAAACACTGAGAGGTTTTGAAGATATCTCTCAAATCTTATCATTCAAATCCTTTAACAGTAATATTCTCAATCATTTCAATAATTGTTAATGTCTGACTTTACATTGACCAAGTCAATAAACTCGTAACATGTTCAATTACATCAAACTCCAATTTGATGTACATTAAATTAATAATAGAGCTGAGCAACTTTTCTTGGGACCGGTTTAAAATTTTAGATCTAAATTTGAGATTTGATGTACAACGTGTTAGCAGTTGGAATGAGACATTAAGAGAATTAGGTTTCACTGGGAAGCCATTCAGTAGGCAACAAGGGGGTCATTTGTATAGCAGCAGTTTTCTGTAATAAAATTATTATTTACCAGCAACCTGTGGGATGTGTAAGTCACAATAAGAAGAGTTAATTGAAGCCATGAGACCATGTTTTATTCATAGAAATTTCTATCATTTTATTTGTAGAGTGTAAATGAATGGATAGAGAGAAAAATAGACTTGGAAGGGAGAAAAATATAGTCTTTCTCAGAGCTAGATAATAAGATGCTGGTACAAAAACCATATAGTTAAGATAGAGGCACTCTCTGTGGCTTTTTACCTTATCTGCAAAATAAGCATAATAATCTTTAAAGTTTAAGAACTTTAGACATCTTAAAGATCAATGATTTGTTCGCATGGTTAATGTAAGAGGGCACTAAATTAAACTAATGTTAACAGGGGTATTTAAGGATGTCATTTTCTAAAAACAATCGTAACATCGAAAAAAAGCACTGTGGGTATAATTCTCTACATGTTACTTTGTAAGAGAAATCATTTAGGTACTTATGTATGTAGCGTTCTCTGTGATTTTAATATTTGGAAAAGAGTTTATAGGAAGTTATGAAAGAAAAGATTATTTTTAATGACATGAAAAATTATTTTGTTAACAGAAAGAGATGAAATAAGAAATAATACATGTATACCATTAGGTATAAGTAAATACAGCTCAAAGATTGAGAGGACCTAAAGTTAAAGAACTTGTAATTCAAATGGAATCAGGAATTTCTTGAGAACCAAATTATTTTTAAGAATTTCAGAAAGGCAGAAGCACATAGGAGGGGAAGTGGGGGATCAGGAATAAAGGCATTGTGAAAGACATGGGTAGCATGATAAATGGAAGTCAGTAAGACACTGGCTGGCAGAAGCTTAAGGGCCACAGGAAAGAATTATATATAGGTCGATGGTGTGATCACTCACCTAGAGCCAGACATCCTGGAATGTGAAGTCAAGTGGGCCTTAGAAAGCATCACTAAGAACAAAGCTAGTGGAGGTGATGGAATTCCAGTGGAGCTATTTCAAATCCTGGAAGATGATGCTGTGAAAGTGCTGCATTCAATGTGCCAGCAAATTTGGAAAACTCGGCAGTGGCCACAGGACTGGAAAGGTCAGTTTTCATTCCAGTCCCAAAGAAAAGCAATGCCAAAGAATGTGCAAGCTACTGCACAATTGCACTCATCTCACACTCTAGTAAAGTAATGCTCAAAATTCTCCAAGCCAGGCTTCAGCAATACGGGAGCCATGAACTTGCACCTGTTCAAGCTGGTTTTAGAAAAGGCAGAGGAACCAGAGATCAAATTGCCAACATCCGCTGGATCATGGAAAAAGCAAGAGAGTTCCAGAAAAACATCTATTTCTGCTTTATTGATTATGCCAAAGCCTTTGACTGTGTGGATTACAGTAAACTGTGGAAAATTCTGAAAGAGATGAGAATAGCAGACCACCTGATCTGCCTCTTGAGAAACATATGTGCAGGTCAGGAAGCAACAGTTAGAACTGGACATGGAACAACAGACTGGTTCCAAATAGGAAAAGGAGTGCGTCAAGGCTGTATATTGTCTCCCTGCTTATTTAACTTATACATCATGAGAAACATCATGAGAAACGCTGGACTGGAAGAAACACAAGCTGGAATCAAGATTGCTGGGAGAAATATCAATAACCTCAGATATGCAGTTGACACCACCCTTATGGCAGAAAGTGAAGAGGAACTAAAAAGCCTCTTGATGAAAGTGAAAGAGGAGAGTGAAAAAGTTGACTTAAAGCTCAACATTCAGAAAAATAAGATGATGGCATCTGGTCCCATCACTTCATGGGAAATAGATGGGGAAACAGTGGAAACAGTGTCCAACTATTTTTGGGGGCTCCAAAATCACTGCAGATGGTGACTGCAGCCATGAAATTAAAAGACGCTTACTCCTTGGAAGAAAAGTTATGACCAACCTGGA
>SJYX01021566.1:473050-492043 GCA_006410675.1 Oreotragus oreotragus | reverse complement strand
TTTTCTCTGCTAATTTTCTAATCTCCCTCTATCTGTAATTAAGTTTTCCAAGGTCGCCGACGCCGTCCCCACCTTCGAATTTCCTGGATCCACTGGGACTGGGCCCCGGCAATGTCTCTGCTTTTTAATATGCTGTCTAGGTTGGTAATAGGTTGGTCATGCTTCCTAAGCCCCACTTGACTTTGCATTCCAGGATGTCTGGCTCTAGGTAAGTGATCACACCATCGTGGTTATGTGGGTCATGAAGATCTTTTTTCTCTTGTTCTTCTGTGTATTCTCGCCACCTCATCTTAATATTTTTTGCTTCTATTAAGTCCATACCATGTCTGTACTTTATTGTGCCTGTTTTTGCATGAAATTTTCCCTTGGTATCCCTAATTTTCTTGAAGAGATCTCTAGTCTTTCCCATCCTATTGTTTTCCTCTATTTCCTAGTATTAAACACTGAGTAAGTGAAAGAGGAGAATGAAAAGTTGGCTTAAAGCTCAACATTCAGGAAACTAAGATCATGGCATCTGGTCCCATCACTTCATGGCAAAAGGATGGGGAAATAGTGGAAACAATGGCATACTTTATTTTGAGGGGTTCCAAAATCACTGCAGATGGTAATTGCAGCCATGAAATTAAAAGACACTTACTCCTTGGAAGAAAAGTTATGACCAACTAGACAACAAATTAAAAAGCAGAGACATTACTTTGCCAACAAAGGTCCATATAGTCATGACTATGGTTTTTCCAGTGGTCATGTATGGATGTAAGAGTTGGACTATGAAGAAAGCTGAGCGCTTTGAACTGTGGTGTTGGAGAAGACTCTTGAGAGTGCTTTGGACTGCAAGGAGATCCAACCAGTCCATCCTAAAGGAGATCAGTCCTGGGTGTTCATTGGAAGAACTGATGTTGAAGCTGAAACTTCAATACTTTGGCCAGGTCATGCAAAGAGCTGACTCATTGAAAAAGACCCTGATGCTGGGAAGTATTGGGGGGCAGGAGGAGAAGGGGACAACAGAAGAAGAAATCATTGGATGGCATCACAGACTTGATGGACATAAGTTTGGGTGAACTCTGGGAGTTGGTGCTAGACAGGGAGGACTGGCATGCTGTGATTCACGGGGTCCCAAAGAGTCAGACATGACTGAGTGACTGAACTGAACTGAATTGACTGAAGGCTTTCTAATGTCTTCTTGCTATTCTTTGGAACTCTGCATTCAAATGTGTTTATCTTTCCTTTTCTCCTTTGGCTTTCTTTTCTCTTCTTTTCACAGCTATCTGTAAGACCACCTCAGATAAACATTTTGCCTATTTGCATTTCTTTTTCTAGGAAATGGTCTTGATTCCTGCCTCCTGTACAATGTCATGAAGCTCCAGCTATAGTTTTTAAGGTACTCAGTCTATCAAATCTAATCACTTGAATCTATTTGTCACTTCTACTGTATAATTGTTCATATTGACTGATGTTTACATTGACTTAATTTTATACCTTGTTATTGATAATTCTTTTAAAGTACTCAAATTGCATTAATATGCATTGAATTCTTTTATGTTGAAATTAATGTCAAAATAATGTCAAAACAACAGACTGGTTCCAAATAGGAAAAGGAGTACATCAAGACTGTATATGGTCACCCTGCTTATTTAACTATTATGCAGNAGGTTGGTAATAGGTTGGTCATGCTTCCTAAGCCCCACTTGACTTTGCATTCCAGGATGTCTGGCTCTAGGTGAGTGATCACACCGTCGTGGTTATGTGGGTCATGAAGATCTTTTTTCTCTTGTTCTTCTGTGTATTCTTGCCACCTCATCTTAATATTTTTTGCTTCTATTAGGTCCATACCATGTCTGTACTTTATTGTGCCTGTCTTTGCATGAAATTTTCCCTTGGTATCCCTAATTTTCTTGAAGAGATCTCTAGTCTTTCTCATTCTATTATTTTCCTCTATTTCTTTGTATTAAACACTGAGTAAGTGAAAGAGGAGAGTGAAAAGTTGGCTTAAAGCTAAACATTCAGGAAACTAAGATCATGGCANGTCTTTGCATGAAATTTTCCCTTGGTATCCCTAATTTTCTTGAAGAGATCTCTAGTCTTTCTCATTCTATTATTTTCCTCTATTTCTTTGTATTAAACACTGAGTAAGTGAAAGAGGAGAGTGAAAAGTTGGCTTAAAGCTAAACATTCAGGAAACTAAGATCATGGCATCTGGTCCCATCACTTCATGGCAAATAGATGGGGAAACAGTGGAAACAATGGTTCACTTTATTTTTCTGGGCTCCAAAATCACTGAAGATGGTGATTGCAGTCATGAAATTAAAAGACACTTACTCCTTGGAAGAAAATTTATGACCAACCTAGACAGCAAATTAAAAAGCAGAGACATTACTTTGCCAACAAATGTCCATATAGTCATGACTATGGTTTTTCCAGTGGTCATGTATGGGTGTGACAGTTGGACTATGAAGAAAGCTGAGCACTTTGAACTGTGGTGTTGGAGAAGACTCTTGAGAGTGCCTTGGACTGAAAGGAGATCCAATCAGTCCATCCTAAAGGAGATCAGTCCTGGGTGTTCATTGGAAGGACTGATGTTGAAGCTGAAACTCCAACACTTTGGCCAGGTCATGCAAAGAGTTGACTCACTGAAAAAGACCTTGATGCTGGGAAGTATTGGGGGCAGGAGGAGAAAGGAATGACAGAGGATGAAATCACTGGATGGCATCACAGACTCGATGGACATGAGTTGGGGTGAACTCTGGGAGTTGGTGCTAGACAGGGAGGACTGGCATGCTGTGATTCATGGGGTCCCAAAGAGTCGGACACGACTGAGTGACTGAACTGAACTGAATTGACTGAAGGCTTTCTAATGACTTCTTGCTATTCTTTGGAACTCTGCATTCAAATGTGTTTATCTTTCCTTTTTGCCTTTGCCTTTCTTTTCTCTTCTTTTCACAGCTATCTGTAAGACCACCTCAGACAAACATTTTGCCTATTTGCATTTCTTTTTCTAGGAAATGGTCTTGATTTCTGCCTCCTGTACAATGTCATGAAGCTCCAGCTATAGTTTTTAAGGTACTCGGCCTATCAAATCTAATCACTTGAATCTATTTGTCACTTCCACTCTATAATTGTTCACATTGACTGATGTTTACATTGACTTAATTTTATACTTTGTTATTGATAATTCTTTTAAAGTACTCAAATTGCATTAACATGTATTAACCTCTTTTATGTTGAAATTAATGTCAAAATAATGTCAAAACAACAGACTGGTTCCAAATAGGAAAAGGAGTACATCAAGACTGTATATTGTCACCCTGCTTATTTAACTACTATGCAGAGTACATCATGAGAAACACCGGGCTGGAAGAAGCACAAGCTGGAATCAAGATTGCCAGGAGAAATATTAGTAACCTCAAATATGCAGATGACACCACCCTTATGGCAGAAAGTGAAGAGAAACTAAAAAGCCTCTTGGTGAAAGTGTTAGGAAAAGGAGTACATCAAGACTGTATATTGTCACCCTGCTTATTTAACTACTATGCAGAGTACATCATGAGAAACACCGGGCTGGAAGAAGCACAAGCTGGAATCAAGATTGCCAGGAGAAATATTAGTAACCTCAAATATGCAGATGACACCACCCTTATGGCAGAAAGTGAAGAGAAACTAAAAAGCCTCTTGGTGAAAGTGAAAGTTGGGAATGAAAAAGTTGGCTTAAAGCTCAACATTCAGAAAATGAAGATCATGGCATTTGGTCCCATCACTTCATGGGAAATAGATGGGGAAATAGTGGAAACAGTGTCAGACTTTATTTTTTGGGCTCCAAAATCACTGCAGATGGTGACAGCAGCCATGAACTTAAAAGATACTTACTCCTTGGAAGGAAAGTTATGACCAAACTAGACAGCATATTAAAAAGCAGAGACATGATTTTATCAACAAAGGTCCATCTAGTCAAAGCTATGGTTTTTCCAGTGGTCATGTATGGATGTGAGAGTTGGACTGTGAAAAAAGCTGAGTGCCAAATAATTGATGCTTTTGAACTGTGGTGTCGGAGAATACTCTTGAGAGTGCCTTGGACTGAAAGGAGATCCAATCAATCCATCCTAAAGGAGATCAGTTCTTGGGTTTTCATTGAAAGGACTAATGCTGAAGCTGAAACTCCAATACTTTGGCCACGTCATGCAAAGTATTGACTAATTGGAGAAAGACCCTGATGCTGGGAGGGGTTGGAGGCAGGAGCAGAAGGGGACGACAGAGGATGAGATGGCTGGATGATATCACCAACTTGATGGACATGAGTTTGAGTGAACTCTGGGTGTTGGTGATGGACAGGGAGGCCTGGCGAGCTGTGATTCATGGGGTCACAAAGAGTCGGACATGACTGAGCAACTGAACTGAACTGAACTGAATGTCAAAATAGCCATACTAACAATGAAAATAATATTAATTTAATTCTTTCCAGTACTTTGGCCACCTCATGCGAAGAGTTGACTCATTGGAAAAGACTCTGATGCTGGGGGGGATTGGCGGCAGGAGAAGAAGGGGATGACAGAGGATGAGATGCTGGATGGCATCACTGACTTGATGGACGTGAGTCCAGGAGTTGGTGATGGACAGAGAGGCCTCGCATGGTGCGATTCATGGGGTTGCAAAGAGTCAGACACGACTGAGCGACTGAACTGAACCGAACCTCTACTCTAGATTTTTAATCTTTACTCTTTGGTATTTTTTCTCAATTTTGTACCTTTAAGAATCAATCTTCAGTACCCATTTTTACTTAGGAGTGTGATTACTGGCTTGGTTGCCCTCTCCCCCTTTTGACTCTCCTTTTTCTCTCCCAGGTCACCTCTACCTCCTGCCTCCCTCTTCTCTTCTCTACCCAACTCTTTGAATCTCTTTGGATATTCTGGGCTGTGGAGAACACTTAGGGAACTGAGTACTGGCTAGATCTGTCTCTCTGCTCTTGACTTCCCCTCTTCTCCTCCTGGTCACCTCTATCTCCTTCCTCCCTCTTCTCTTCTATATGTAACTCTGTGAACTTCTCTGGGTGTTCCAGGCTGTGGAGAGCACATAGGGAATTGATTACTGGCTAGATTTCTCTCTCCCCTTTTGAGTCCCCCTCTTCTCCTCCTGGTCACCTCTATCTCCCTCCTCCCACTTCTCTTCTCCATGTAACTCTGCAAACCTCTCTGGGTCTCCCTCACTGTGGAGAATCTTTTCTCCATTAAGCTAGATGTTTTATCATTGGTGCAGTATGGATGGAGAAGTCTTGAGGCTACTGTAAGAATAAGACTGAAAACCAGAGGCAGGAGGCTTATATCCAAAACTTGAGAACACCAGAAAACTCCTGACTCCAGGGAACATTAATCAACAAGAGCTCATCCAAAAGCCTCCATACCTACACTGAAACCAAGCTGCACCCAAAAGCCAACAAGTTCCAGAGCAAGACATACCATGCTAATTCTCCAGCAACACAGGAACATAGACCTCAGCATTAATATACAGTTGTCCAAAGTCACACCAAACCCATAGACAACTCAGAACTCACTACTGGACACTTTATTGCACTCCAGAGAGAAGAGATCCAGCTCCACCCACCAGAACACCAATGCAAACTTCCCTAATCAGAAAACCTTGACAAGCCACTCATCCAACCCCATCCACAGGGAGGAACCTCCACTATAAAGAGGAACCACAAACTTCCAGCATACTGAAAGGCCACCCCAAACACAGAAATCTAAACAAGATGAAGAGGCAGAGAAATATTCAGCAGGTAAAGGAACATGATAAATGCCCACCAAGCAAAATAAAAGGGGAGGAGATAGGGAGTCTACCTGAAAAAGAATTCGGAATAATGATAGTAAAAATGATCCAAAATCTTGAAAATAAAATGAAGTTACAGATAAACAGCCTGGAGACAAGGATTGAGAAGATGCAAGAAATGTTTAACAAGGACCTAGAAGAAATAAAAAAAGAGTCAATTAATAACGAATAATGCAAAAATTGAGATCAAAAACACTCTGGGGGAAACCAACAGTAGAATAACAGAGACAGAAGATAGGATAAGTGAAGTGGAAGATAGAATGGTGGAAATAAATGAAGCAGAGAGGAAAAAAGAAAAAATAATTAAAAGAAATAAAGACAACCTCAGAGGCCTCTGGGACAATGTCAAACGCCCCAACATTTGAATCATAGGAGTCCCAGAAGAAGAAGACAAAAAGAGAGGCCATGAGAAAATATTTCAGGAGCTAATAGTTGAAAAATTCCCTAAAATGGGGAAGGAAATAGTCACCCAAGTCCAAGAAACCCAGAGAGTCCCAAACAGGATAAACCCAAGGCAAAACATCCCAAAACACATATTAATCAAATTAACGAAGATCAAACACAAAGAACAAATATTAAAAGCAGCAAGGAGAAAAAAAAAAAATAACACACAGGGGATTCCCATAAGGATAACAGCTGATCTTTCAAAAGAAACTCTTCAGGCCAGAAGGGAATGGCAGGACATACTTAAAATGATGAAAGAGAAAACCTACAACCCAGATTACTGTACCTAGCAAGGATCTCCTTCAAATATGAAGAACAAATCAAAAGGTTTACAGACAAGCAAAAGCTGAGAATTCAGCACCACCAAACCAGCTCTTCAACAAATGCCAAAGGATCCTCTCTAGACAGGAAACAGAAAGAGTGTATAAACTCAAACCCAAAACAATAAAGTAAATGGCAACGGGATCATACTTATCAATAATTACCTTAAACGTAAATGGGTTGAATAACCCAACCAAAAGACAAAGACTAGCTGAATGGATACAAAAACAAGACCCCTATATATGTTGTCTACAAAAGACCCACCTCAAAACAAGGGACACATACAGATGGTAAGTGAAGGGCTGGAAAAAGATATTTCATGCAAATGGAGACCAAAACAAAGCAGGAGTAGCAATACTCATATCAGAAAAAATAGACTTTGAAATAAAGGCTGTGAAAAAAGACAAAGAAGGACACTACATAATGATCAAAGGGTCAGTCCAAGAAGACGATATAACAATTACAAATATATATGCACCCAACATAGGAGCACCACAATATGTAAGGCAAATGCTAACAAGTATGAAAGGGGAAATTAACTATAACACAATAATAGTGGGAGACTTTAATACCCCACTCACACCTATGGATAGATCAACTAAACAGAAAATTAGCAAGGAAACACAAATTTTAAATGATACAATGGATCAGTTAGACCTAATTGATATCTATAGGATATTTTACCCCACAACAATGAATTTCACCTTTTTCTCAATTACACATGGAACCTTCTCCAGGACAGATCACATCCTGGGCCATAAATCTCGCCTTGGTAAATTCAAAAAAAATGAAATCATTCCAAGCATCTTTTCAGATAACAATGTGGTAAGATTAGATGTCAACTACAGGGAGAAAAAAACTATTAAAAATAAAAACATATGGAGGCTAAACAACATGCTTCTGAATAACCAACAAATCACAGAAGAAATCAAAAAAGACATTAAAATAAGCACAGAAATGAATGAAAATGAAAGCACAACAACCCAAAACCTATGGGACTCAGTAAAAGCAGTGCTAAGGGGAAGGTTCATGCAATACAAGCTTACCTCAAGAAACAAGAGAAAAATCAAATAAATAACCTAACTCTACAACTAAAGCAACTATAAAAGGAAGAAATGAAGAACCCCAGGATTAGTAGAAGGAAAAAAATCATAAAAATTAGGGCAGAAATAAATGAAAAAGAAACAAAGGAGACCATAGCAAAAATCAACAAAGCTAAGAGCTGGTTCTTTAAGAAGATGAACAAAAGAGACAAACCATTAGCCAGACTCATCAAGAAAAAAAGGGAAAAGAATTAAATCAACAAAATGAGAAGTGAAAATGGAGAAATCACAACAGACAACACAGAAATACAAAGGATCATAAGAGACTACTATCAGCAACCATATGCCAATAAAATAGACGACTTGGAAGAAATGAACAAATTATTAGAAAAGTATTGCTTTCCAAAACTGAACCAGGAAAAAAACAGAAAATATTAACAGACCCATCACAAGCATGGAAATTGAAACTGTAATCAGAAATCTTGCAGCAAACAAAAGCCCAGGACCAGATGGCTTCACAACAGAATTCGACCAAAAATTTAAAGAAGAGCTAACACTTATCCTACTCCTCTCTTCCAGAACACTGCAGAGGAAAGTAAACTTCCAAACTCATTCTATGAGGCCACCATCACCCTAATACAAAAACCAGACAAAGATGCCACAAAAAAAGAAAACTACAGGCCAATATCACTGATGAACATAGATCCAAAAATCCTTAACAAAATTCTAGCAAACAGAATCCAACAACATATTAAAAAGGTCATACATCATGACCAAGTGGGCTTTATCCCAGGGATGCAAGGATTTTTTAATATCTACAAATCAATCAATGTAATACACCACATTAACAAATTGAAAGATAAAAACCATATGATTATCTCAATAGATGCAGAGAAAGCCTTTGACAAAATTCAAAATTTATGATAAAAATCCTCCAGAAAGCAGGCATAGAAGGAACATACCTCAACATAATAAAATCCATATATAATAAACCCACAGCAAACATTATCCTCAATGGTGAAAAATTGAAAGCATTTCCCCTAAAGTAAGGAAGAAGACAAGGGTGCCCAAACTACTATTCAACAAAGTTATGGAAGTTTTAGCCACAGCAATCAGAGAAGAAAAAGAAATAAAAAGAATCCAGATTGGAAAAGAAGAAGTAAAACTCTCACTGTTTGCAGATGACATGATCCTCTATATAGAAAACCCTAAAGACTCCACCAGAAAATTACTAGAGCTAATCAATGAATATAGTAAAGTTGCAGGATATAAAATTAACACACAGAAATCCTTTGCATTCCTATACACTAACAATGTGAAAACAGAAAGAGAAATTAAAGAAACAATTCCACTCACCATTGCAATGAAAAGAATAAAATACTTAGAAATAAATCTACCTAAAGAAACAAAAGACCTATATATAGAAAACTATAAAACACTGATNAATCCCTTGCATTCCTATACACTAATAATGAGAAAGTAGAAAAAGAAATTAAGGAAACAATTCCATTCACCATTGCAACGAAAAGAATAAAATACTTAGGAATATATCTACCTAAAGAAACTAAAGACCTATATATAGAAAACTATAAAACACTGATAAAAGAAATCAAAGATGACACAAATAGATGGAGAAATATACCATGTTCATGGGGCAGAAGAATCAACATAGTGAAAATGAGTATACTTACCCACAGCAATCTAGATTCAATGCAATCCCTATCAAGCTACCAACAGTATTTTTCAGAGAACTAGAACAAATAATTTCACAATTTGTGTAGAAATACAAAAAAAAAAAAAAAAACCTCAAATAGCCACAGCAAATTTGAGAAAGAAGAATGGAACTGGAGGAATCAACCTGCCTGACTTCAGACTATACTACAAAGCTACAGACATCAAGACAGTATGGTACTGGCACAAAGACAGAAGTATCGATTAATGGAACAAAATAGAAAGCCCAGAGATAAATCCGTGCACCTATGGAAACCTTATCTTTGGCAAAGGAGGCAAGAATATACAATGGAGAAAAGACAATCTCTTTAACAAGTGGTGCTGGAAAAACTGGTCAACTACTTGTAAAAGAATGAAACTAGAACACTTACTGTTCTAGTTTCAATGAAACTAGAACCTTATTGTAAAGTAATTAGCGTCCATTTAAAATAAAGAATTTCTTAAAAAAAAAAAAAAATCCAGAGGAAGTTCAAAAGACCTGAAGCATCTGAGTTCTATGATAACTCACAAAACCAACCACCCAAAACTCCCCTTCCACAAACAAAACCCCATAATGAGAAGAAATGGTTGGGAAAAGAATCCATATTGTCTAGTCCATGGACAATTTAGGCAAAGGAAACAGAAAGCTCAGATAAAAGTGGAGGAGAGAATATAAGTATGGTCAAGATGGCAGAGTAGGGAGATCCTGAGTTCATCTCCTCCCATGGGCACAACAAAATTACAACTATATACTGAGCAACTATCTTTGAGACTTACTTGAAGACTCAAAGACTAGCAGAAAAAAAAAATTTCACTGCTTAATACATAAAGAAGGAACCATACAAGACAGGTTGGAGGGGCAGAAACACAGTACAGTCAAAACCCAGACACATAGGTAGGTGAACTATAAATGGAGAACAATCACAACTGCAGAAGTTCCCCAAGGAGCAAGGAGTCCAAGCTCCATATCAGGCTCCCTAGCCTGGAGTTGCTGTACTGGAAGACAAGCCCCAAAAAAGTCTGCCTTTGAAGGCCAATAGGGCTTGCATACAGGAGAACTGGAGGGCTACACATAACAGAGATTCTGCTCTTAAAAGGTGCATACAAAAATCTCATATGCTTTGAAAGGAGCCTGGGGCACACCCAACTGCTCATCTTGGAGAGCTTCTGGGAGAGGCAGGAGGCAACTTTAGACTTCCCTTAGGGAAAGACATTGGTGGCAACCATTTTGGGGAACCTGTTCTACCATAAGGACACTGCTAAGCTAAGTCACCTCAGTCGTGTCCGACTCTGTGCGACCCCAGAGATGGCAGCCCACCAGGCTCCCCCGTCCCTGGGATTCTCCAGGCATGAACACTGGAGTGAGTTGCCATTTCCTTCTCCAATGTATGAAAGTGAAAAGTGAAAGTGAAGTTGTTCAGTCATGCCCAACTCTTAGCGACCCCATGGACTGCAGCCCACCAGGCTCCTCCGTCCATGGGATTTTCCAGGCAAGAGTACTGGAGTGGGCTGCCACTGCCTTCTCCAAAAAGGACACTGCTACTGGGATGCATTATTTTGGAGTTCTCCCTCTAGACTATTAGTGCAAGGAGGTTTATCTGCTCACCAGTGGCTCAGCACCAGCTCCAGGACTCCCCCAGTCACACAGCCAGCCATGCTTGGAACTGGCCCCATCCACAAGCAGGCCAGCACCAGCCCTGATCCCCCAGGTCATGCAGCTA
Source organism: Oreotragus oreotragus (assembly GCA_006410675.1). Taxonomy (NCBI): domain Eukaryota; kingdom Metazoa; phylum Chordata; class Mammalia; order Artiodactyla; family Bovidae; genus Oreotragus; species Oreotragus oreotragus. The sequence goes on along the minus strand of SJYX01021566.1, from coordinate 480,990 downwards.
GCCATGCTGGTATTCAGCCCTGCCCACCAACAGACCAGAAACAGACCCAGGATGCCCTTCAAGGAGGTTTATCTGCTCACCAGTGGCTCAGCACCAGCTCCAGGACTCCCCCAGTCACACAGCCAGCCATGCTTGGAACTGGCCCCATCCACAAGCAGGCCAGCACCAGCCCTGATCCCCCAGGTCATGCAGCTAGCCATGCTGGTATTCAGCCCTGCCCACCAACAGACCAGAAACAGACCCAGGATGCCCTAGGCTTCACAACAAGCCACCCTAAGTCCCAGGCCTGCCTACTAGTGGGCCAGCACCAGCCTCAGGACCCCCAGGTCACATAGTCAGCCATGCCAGAACATAGCCTTGCCTACCAGGAGGCCAGAAATCACCACATGAGGCAGAGCAGGCAATTAACTAGGTCAGGGGCCAGCCCCACCAATCAGGGTGCCCACAGTAGTTGGTCCCACAACAGAAGGACCCACATAGCCCATACAGGGGACACACCTAGAGCATATAGCTCATGGGATGTCTCCAACATAAGGCCACTTCTCTACTACTGGAGAAACATAACCGACATCTAACACACAGAAATAAACACAGACTACTAGGCAAAATGAGATAGAGGAATATGTTCCAAAGTGACAAGACCAGACCTCAAAAGAACTGAACAAAGTGGAGATCAGCAATCTACACAATTAAATGTTTACTGAACTCAGGAGAAGAATAGATAAACACAATGACAATTTTAACAAGGAGTTAGGAAATATAAAGAACCAGAGAGCTGAAGAATACATAATTGAAATAAAATATACACCAGAGGGAATCAAGAGTAGATTGGACGGTGCAGTCTATTAGACCGAATAGGTCTATTTCATTGTTCCTTCAGGGGAATTTTCTTGCTTTTTTAAAAAATAGGAGTGGTTCCTCTGCTTCTCCATTTTACTTATATTTCTCTCTGTGAGTTGAGGAGAAACAATTATCTACTGTAGTCTTAGAAGGCCATTTATATGCAGGCACATCCCTGCATAGCTTATATGGGTTTAATATTTTCAGCACAAGGAGTTTTAGTTTGGATGTTTCCACCTCTCTCCTCAGTGTGTGCTGGCTGTTATCCCCCTGAAAGGGGGCATGCAGATGTGCCAACCAGCATGTGCTCCAGGGCCAGTGGGGACAGCGACTGTGGACAGCACTGCTTTCTCAGCAGTGGTGGCAGCCTGGGGCCCAGGATGGCAGCGGTAGCTCACATCTACCCCTAGAGCTCAGGTAGACAGTGTCTTCTTGCTTGAGCACACATATTCAAGGAAAGAAGATCTTATGGCAGTCCTGCCCCTCCCCTCCACATGCCCCCCAACAACGGCAACTTGCCTCTGATGGGCTCAGGCTTCTTTCAGTCTCTGTTGTGGCTGCACTACACTCCAGCCCCTTCATGCCATCTCCACACAGCCAACTTCCAGTCCTCTCCTGTCTGACCTCCAAAGCCTGAGCTTTAGCACCCAGCCCCTGCCTGTACCAGCAGACAAGCATCTTAGGCTATGAGTGCAGGGCAGGCTATGAGCACAGACCTGTCTGTGTAGGTCTCCATTTTACCTTCTGCAAACTTGTTGCTACACTCTCCTCCAAAACTCAGAAGATCTCCCTCCAATCTCCCCACCAGTGATGAGACTTCCCAGGGTGCTGAAACATTTCCTTTTTCATAGCCCCTTCCCAGCGGTGCAGGTCCCATCCAGATTCCTTTCTCTTTCTTTTTTCTTCCTTATCATACACGGTTACATGGAGATTTCTTGACCTTTCAGAAGTCTGAGGTCTTCTGCCAGCATTCAGTATATGTTCTGTGAAAACTGTTCCACATGTAGTTGTATTTTTGATGTAGTTGTGGTAGAAAGTAAGCTCCACATCCTATTCCTCCACCATCTTGATGGCTCACTCTGAATTTTCTAAATTAGCTTGTTTTACTGATTTGACTTAGAACTATATAAATAATTTACCTAATTATAAAAGAAAAAATTTAAACAGCCATTAAAACTGAAAATAAAATGAAATAAAGCAACCTAAAAGTGTATCCACGTAGCAACATAACTACACACAGAGGAACTATTTCCAGTGACTTTAAAGCCCAGTAATTTATACATCTATAATAGTTACAAGTATTGGCAGTAGTGTTGGTATTATTATTCTTACACTGTTATATGTGTAATGTGGGATAAAGTAAATCAACTTTCATGTAATATTCTCTTTTATTCTATCATATCCAGCATTCAGGAGAACCACAGCTCTCAGTAAAGAAAAGGAAAAATAATTAGAATATCATGTAATATTAAAAGACAAACACATGAGGTTAGGTAAAAAATCCTATAGTACTGAATATAGCAATGAATACCCTTAAAGCCCAGATTTCGCTACCAAGAGGAATTGTGTATCCTTAGGAAAATACCACTATAAGAAGAGAGAAAATCAGATATGATGTGCCACCTGGTAGAAAAACAGAGCATTATCTCAGAAGTTTTGAAGAAACAAAAAAAGAATCTGGATCTCCAAACTCAATTACTAGGTCACATGAAAACACAGAAAGAAAAGAAATCCATTAAACATCAAGGATATGCAAACAGGAAAATCCAGACTCAGTTTCCTTTCTACAGGACAGATGATCTAGTTTCTTCTACACACACACACACACACACACACAACTGTACACAAGGAGGCATTTTAGATTAAAAGATACTTTAAAAATATGTCATCTGATGAACCTAAAAGGAATTATGCTCAGTGAAGTCAGATAAAGACAAGTACTATATATTTTCATTTATAAGTGGAATTTTAAAAATAAATAAAATATTTCTATGTGGAATTTTAATTTCATAAAACAAGTGAACTGTTTAACCAAACAGACTCATAGAAGCAAAAAACAAACCAGTGAGAGATGAGGGAGCAAGACAGAAAAAGGGAATTAATAGGTAAAACTACTAAATATAAAATAAATAAGATATAAGGATGTAATGTACAGCACAGGAAGTTTAATATTTTATAATAATTTTAAATGGAATATAATCTATAAAAATATTGAATCACTATACTATACACCTGAAACTAATGTAACATTAGTTTTACAACTATAAATCAACTATACTTCAATTAGACACACATATGCATAAATATACATCTGTGTGTGTGTGTTAAGTTGCTTTAGTCGTATCTGACTTTTTGTGACCCTGTGGACTGTAGCCCACAGGGCTCCTCTGTCCGCGGGATTCTCCAGGCAAGAATATTGGAGGGGATCTCCATGCCCTCCTCCAGAGGATATTCCCAACCCAAGAATCTTATGTCTCCCACATTAGCAGTCAGGTTCTTTAACACTAGTACCACCTGGGGAGCCCATAAATATACATAAATAAACCAATCACAACATAATTCAAACAAAATGAAAAAATACAGAGCATTTATGAAGCAATTAGAACTATTTGCAATAGCTAGGATATGGAAGCAACCTAGATATCCATCAATAGATGAATGGATAAAGAAGCTGCAGTATATACATACAAGGGACTATTTCTCAGTCATAAAAAGGAATGTATTGAGTCAGTTCTAATGAGATGGATGAACCAAGAGCCTATCATACAGAGTGGAGTAAGTCAGAAAAACAAATATCAAATGACATTGTTTATATGTGGAATCTTAAAAAAAAAAAAAGAGTAAAATGAACTTATCTACAAAACAGAAACAGAGTTACAGATGTAGAAACAGACTTACGGTTACCAGGGGGTAAGGCAGGGAGACATAAATTGGAAGCCTGGGGTTGACATATGCACACTGCTATATATAAAGCAGGTAACTAATAAGGACCTACAGCGTAGCACAGGGAGTTCTACACAATACCTTGTAATGGCCTACATGGGAGAAGACTCTAAAACAGAGCAGATGTATGTGTATGTATAACTGATTCACCTCACTATACAGCAGAAACTAACAAAACATTGTAAATCCCAACAAAAATGTTTTTTAAAAAGTTGCTTGGCTACTCAGACATTCGGGGAAGGCAATGGCACCCCACTCCAGTACTCTTGCCTGGAAAATCCAATGGACGGAGTAGCCTGGTGGGCTGCAGTCCATGGGGTCGCTAACAGTCGGACAGACTGAGCGACTTCACTTTCACTTTTCTCTTTCATGCATTGGAGAAGGAGATGGCAACCCACTCCAGTATTCTTGCCTGGAGAATCCCAGGGATGGGGGAGCCTGGTGGGCTGCCGTCTATGGGGTCACACAGAGTCGGACACGACTGAAGTGACTTAGCAGCAGCAGCACTCAGACATTTCTTTTAGCCTATGAACTTTAAGATAATTTATTTATTCTACAAACAACTCTCTTGAAATCCAAGATGAAACTGCATTAGATATATTAATTTTTAGAGAACTGACATATTTATGATAGTTTGTCCAAAGAAAACAGTACATGCAGTTCTCTTAATGTTAAAAAGATTACATCACTTTCTCCATATAAGTAATTACTATTCTCGTTAAATGGGGGTCTTAGGAATTTTATCATTTCTGTCACTCAAATGGAACATGTTCCTCATTTCCATATTGAGATGCTTATTTCAAGCACAGAGAACAATTTTGCTTTTAATAATCATTTCTGCTGGCTGATCAATCTTACCAAACTTCTGTGAAACTTAAACAATCACCTAACCAGCAAAAGAATTAGCTTTTGTTTCCTATAATTATACCGTTCCTCTCTTTCACTGTTCTTACTATCTCCATCACATTACTGAGTGAGCATTCCAGCTTAGTTCTGAGTTTAAGTTAAATGGCTGTAGTGTTTCACTGTTTATTGTAATATTTGGTACTGATTTTTAGAAAGTAATCTGACATATTTAAGCGGTTCCCTTTTCTACAAGAAATGCTTGCTATACATTTTATCAAAAGTCTAATCAGCATCTGATGACCTGATCACACACATCTTCTTTTTCCTTTTATCTGCTGATATAATATGGGTTTCCCTGGGGGTTCAGACGATAAACAATCAGACTGCAATTCAGGAGACCTGGGTTCAATCCTTGGGTCAGGAAGATCTCCTGGAGAAGGGAATGGCTACCCACTTCAGTATTCTTGCCTGGAGAATTCCATGGACAGAGGAACCTGGCAGAGTACAGTCCATGGGGTCGAAAAGAGTTGGACACAACTGAGCAAAATAATGTTGAGGGAATTCCTTGACCTTGAACTAATCCTGGCATAAACCCAAGTTGGTTATAGTTTTTGTACATTGTAGAATTCCATTTGCTAAGATTTTGTTTTCATTTTTCTGTGTCTATGATCATAATTGAGATTAGTCCCTGGTTGCTTTATTTTTAGTCTGTTTTTCAGGTTTCATAAAGTAAGTTGAATCAACAAAATGAAATGGTGTGCTTTCTTTTACCAATTTTTCCTTTTTGGGGGACACTGTGCAGCATGTGGGATCACAGTTTCCTGACCAGGGATCGAACCTGTTGCCCCACCCCGCAGTACAAGCATGGAGTCTTAACCCCTAGACAGCCACAGAAGTCCCTCAAATATTTTTTAAAAGATATTCAGGTATTTCAAATGGTTTTCACGGATATAATAAAGGTTCCCAACGATCAATACTGACATGCATACTTTACCAAAAAAAAAACCCGGCAGATAGATTCTTACTTTCTATTCCCCACACTACTGCTCCCAAAACACATTTTCTAGAGAGAAACAAAAATATCTAGTGTGGGATAATGAGTAGGTTAGGGGGAAAAGACTTTCTAGTAATGATATAATTAGCAAAAACCTCGATGGAGAGGAGAGGAAACAAGTAATGTTCAGGTTCTAAACATTCATTAAAATCCCAAAACATTTCTAACAATTTTGTGTGAATTTTTTTTTTTAAACTTCTGCTCAACTAACATAATATAGCTGTTGGGATTCCTTGGTAGTAAAAATTCAAAGGTCTTTTTAGAATGATAGCGGTTACTCCTACAAAGCTCAACTCTCTCCAATCCCCCCTAAGACACTGGAAAAGAGTCAGAATTCTATTTCTCAAATTTTCTCTGCAAAAAATTATTTCAGCTCTGATATCCACTTCTTCTCCTGTGTGTGTGTGTATGCTCGATCACTTAGTCTGACTCTTTGCGACCCCATGGACTTGTAGCCCACCAGACTCCTCTGTCCATGGAATTCTCCAGGCAAGAATGCTGGAGTGGGTTGCCATGCCCTCCTTCAGGGGATCTTCCTGTACCAGGGATCGAACCCATATCTCCTGCACTGGCAGGTGGATTCTTTACCACTGAGCCACTTGGCAAGCCCACTTTATGTATTTCTAGTTATTTCTCAGTTTATTCAGTTCTAATAATCACCCCAGAAGACTAACTAAAAGTCTGAGAATCCTAAAATTAAATTTACACAACTTCCAAAGTTAAAATAAAGTATGATAAAAATATTGTTAATAAAAAGTAAGTGAAACAATATTTATGACTCTTGAAAACAAACTGATGTTAAACACGATGTTTAGTCTGATATTACAATCTATATATAACAACAGGCATGGTGGAGATGAGAAAAGGTCCACAAGTATACTTAATACTAAGGGTAAGGTTTTTGTTCAATTTGTACAAATAAACCAAACATTGCTCTTATATCCTATGGGAAAAAGTGCTTCAAATCCAAGTGCAGGAAAATCTGGCAACACCTGCAGAACTACATATGGATTTACTCTTTGATGCAGCAACTCAATCCTATGAATATACCCTGAAGGTACACCTCCAACAACACAAAAACACATGCTTTAGCTCATTCTTCTCTGCATTATTTATAACTGTAAAATATTAGAAATAACCCAAATGTAGAAAACATAGGAAACTGGTTGAATAAACTATGGTATACCATTCATAATAAGTATTACATAACTGTAAAAAGAAAATAAAGATCTCTATGTAATGATATGAGTGATTTCTAGGATATGCTGTTAAGTGAGAAAAGGAAAGAACAAAAGAACATTTGTAGGAGGTTACTTTCAAAGTAACAGGAAGAGGAAACAATTTAAATTCACATGCATATTAGGGACACGTTTTTTTCCCAAAGAAATAAACAACAAAAGGTAAATAAGTTTTTGGAACCTTGTTAATGTGTTACATATTCAAAACATAAAATTAAGTCCGCAAAGATGAGAGCAGATCCCTAAACTGGATAAAAACTAAACCAAATAAAACTGGGGTCGGCCAGGGGTGCATAAACACGGAGAATGGGACTGACATATACATACTGCTGCTGCTGCTGCTGCTGTTAAGTCGCTTCAGTCGTGTCCGACTCTGTGTGACCCCATAGACGGCAGCCCACCAGGCTCCCCCGTCCCTGGGATTCTCCAGGCAAGAACACTGGAGTGGGTTGCCATTTCCTTCNGATGGTGTGATCACTCATCTAGAGCCAGACATCCTGGAATGTGAAGTCAAGTGGGCCTTAGAAAGCATCACTACGAACAAAGCTAGTGGAGGTGATGGAGGCTGTCTCTTATACACATCTAGATGTGTAGAAGAGACAGGAACTGCCTGATGTTCAAGCTGGTTTTAGAACAGGCAGAGGAACCAGAGATCAAATTGCCAACATCTGCTGGATCATCAAGAAAGCAAGAGAGTTCTGGAAAACTTCTATTTCTGCTTTATTGACTATGCCAAAGCCTTTGACTGTGTGGATCACAATAAACTGTGGAAAATTCTGATAGACATGGGAATACCAGACCACCTGACCTGCCTCTTGAGAAATCTGTATGTAGGTCACGAAACAACAGTTAGAACTGGGCATGGAACAACAGACTGGCTCAAAATAGGATAAGGAGTACGTCAAGGCTGTATATTGTCACCCTGCTTATTTAACTTCTATGCAGAGTACATCATGAGAAACACTGGAATGGAAGAAACACAAGCTGGAATCAAGATTGCCGGGAGAAATATCAAGAAC
>SJYX01021566.1:431065-452420 GCA_006410675.1 Oreotragus oreotragus | reverse complement strand
TCCCCTGGAGAAGGGAAAGGCTACTCACTCCAGTATCCCTGTCTCTTATACACATCTAGATGTGTATAAGAGACAGGTCGTGTCCGACTCTGTGTCACCCCATAGACGGCAGCCCACCAGGCTCCCCCATCCCTGGGATTCTCCAGGCAAGAACACTGGAGTGGGTTGCCATTTCCTTCTCCAATGCATGAAAGAGAAAAGTGAAAGTGAAGTCGCTCAGTCTGTCCGACTGTTAGCGACCCCATGGACTGCAGCCCACCAGGCTACTCCATCCATTGGATTTTCCAGGCAAGAGTACTGGGGTGGGGTGCCATTGCCTTCCCCGCTTCTCCATGTTAGAAGACATTTAATAACAGAAATACCATTTGTGCATCCTAGTAGTTTTTGGAACAATTAGCTAACTCTTTATAGTATAAATGCCATATGCACAATATAATGAAATACAGATTCTCAAATTCCTAAGAAGAGGATGAATCTTCAAGATGTCTACCATTTAAGACTATTTAATGTGTGTGCATCTCATTTTAAGAAAAATTAATAAGTAAAACTTCAAACAGGACTCTATAATACTTTGACAATGAATATGTGCAAAGTAATATATATATAAGAAAAAAAAGTTTGAAAGGCAGATGTAACTATTTCTGGGTTTACAAGGGATTTTATATTATTCTTTTTTATTTTCTATATTTCTAAAACACTCTATAGTAAAAACATAATCAGAAAAAATAGCAGTGTAAGAAATAAAATTTAAACTATAAAATCAAAGAAGGATACTTAGGAACATTCAAAATGTAGATTGTATTCTGATTATTATCATTATGACTTTATATATGTTCAATTAAAGAGTTCTAGCAGAAATAATGCTGTTAGTGCCAATAATAACTGATATTTAATATATAACAGCATTATTATATTCTTATATTTATTAACATAATTTGTTTCAGCAAATCAAAATCTGTAAGGAAAAAAGATCAGAGGGCATTTCATTTAAAAAGAGAAATATCTTACCAAAGACTACATCATGAGATCACTTTTAAATGCTTAAGAACACAGGTTCTGGAATCTGGCAGATTTTAATTCAAGCCCCAGTTTTGCTGTAAACTAGCTGTTTGAGTGGAGAAGGCAATGGCAACCCACTCCAGTACTCTTGCCTGGAAAATCCCATGGACGGAGGAGCCTGGTAGGCTGCAGTCCATGGGGTCGCTAAGAGTCGGGCATGACTGAGCGACTTCATTTCCATGCATTGGAGAAGGAAATGGCAACCCACTCCAGTGTTCTTGCCTGGAGAATCCCAGGGACGGGGGAGCCTGGTGGGCTGCCGTCTATGGGATCGCACAGAGTCGGACACAACTGAAGCAACTTAGCAGCAGCAGCAGTTTGAGAGTGTGCAAGTTACTTAAACTTTCAAATCTCTAGTTTCTCCATTCATAAATGGCAATGGTATTGGTGATGATGATGATATCCATATTCATTGGATTTTTTTAAGAATTAATGCAAGTAACTGGCATATAGTAGTATGTCAGCCAAAAAAAAAATTTTTAATTGCCCCTCTATCCTGGTGTGTTTAATATGATTTAATTTACAAGGCTTCAACTGCCCTACTGTTTATTATAAATACATCTATTGCATAAATCAAGGCATACCTATAAGTATACTTACAAATTCATTTTTAGTAAAGAACTTCTTGTGACTATAAGGCAATCGGTGTTTCTTGAACTTTAATAGGCATACAAATCACACGGGGATCTTGTTAAATTATAGATGCTGATTCAATAGGTCTATGGTAGTGCCTGAAAGGCTGTACAAACTCCCAGGTGATTCTCGTGCTGTGGTCTACCCTCTATACTTTGAATAGTGACACTGGACTGTAATAAACTTAAAAAGTTAGTCACTCAGCTATTCAAAAAACAGTAAGCAAACCAGCTATACTGCTCTGGTTCAACAAAGGCAGAATGGTTCTTGAAGTCTGACTTAATTAGAAAACTACATTCAGCTGCTTTGTTATACAGATCTGACAAATGGGTTTTTCCCTCTCTCTCTCTCATTAACATAGTCTTAGGGTAGGCAGACAATTCAGAACCATTACTGGGGCTTCCCTGGTGGCTCAGAGGTTAAAGCATCTGCCTGGAATGGCACTCCACTCCAGTAATCTTGCCTGGAAAATCCCATAGAGGGAGGAGCCTGGGACGCTACAGTCCATGGGGTCGCGAAGAGTCATCAGACACGACTGAGCGACTTCACTTTCACTTTATGGTAGCACCACATTATCATCAGGGTCTCAGATTTCTGTTTTTCTACTTCTTAGCACTGGCACGTAGCTTCCATTTTCAAGGTTTCCTCATGCCCATGCTGGAATTTCAGCCATCACATCTAAGTTCTAGACAGGAAAGATGAGAAGAGCAAAAGACAACTCCCAGCTGAGTCATTCCTCGAAGCCTCATCCAATAACTTCCACTTACATCTTATGGCCACTCCTAGCTGAAAAGGAGGCTGAAAAATACAGACTTTGGCCACCTCAAACAAAACTGGGGTTCTGTTTATAAGAAAGAGGAGAGGATGAATACCAAGTAGGCAACTGGCATTCACTGCCACAGAAATCAACAAATCTGGGTTTAAACCCCAGCTCTATCACATTATGTGAATTCAGGCAAATTACTTGAGCTTTCTCACCATTTATTTCTTCATCAAAAAAAAAAAAACAGTATAAAAATAACCACTTCATAAAGTTGCTGAAGAGACTAAATAAGTTAAACTACATAAAAGTAGCTGTCACACAGTAGGTGTTCAATATATAAAAAGGTTCAGATCATTCCTTTACTGAAGTAACAAGGGGGTATTATGAAAAAGGGCAAGAGAGTAACAGTGTAATGTTTAAAAGAGACTATGTTCTAGGGACATAGTTCCTTTAAAAAAAATTTCCTCTTTAGATTCTAGACTTCAAAATACCAAAGATAACTCAGTCATCAAAACTACAATTTATAAAAAACATTATTTTTCTCCTGATCATTGAGCTCATATAAATTTCTTAGATCTTCGTTTATCATCAGAAAAAAAAAAAATCTCACTTCAGAACAACATAGTTGTAATTGTTGTTCTTTTTGATAAATGACAGAATCCATTAGAAAGGAAGAAGAAGAAAGCACATAAATGAGTTCTCTCAGAGAAATGCTACAAAAAAATTACAGAAAGATAGAACGATGCTGGATTTTGGACCAAGAACATCCATTCTGATAAAAGAATATGCTGATAATGGAAAAAAACAAGGTAAAAGAATTCATAATTCTAAATAAGAACCAAAGCTTTTATTCTTTACCTAAAAGAGTACACTTTACCAAGAAAGATTTCTAAATTGCAAATAAAACCCAGGTTACAATTTCTTACACTGTAACTAAATAGCTAACTTTCTTTTGTCAAATACTATGGTTTATCAGAATACCCAAGAAACCAATTTTTAAGTGATAGATTTTGGCAAGTTCTAAACTCAATATATAGAGTAACTTCATAAGTAAATATGAATGCCCAATGTACATAAGACAGAAGCATTTAATAATCTCCAGCTTCATCCCATATGGGGCTACCCAGGACTCTTTTTCATTATGGGAAATCAAGCTATGACAAACAAAACCCATGGGAAACATGAAATGTGTTCCTCCCGACTCAGAGACTGGCAAGTCACCAGAGGAGGCAGACTAAATAAATTCTATATTTGCATATTGCTGTCAGGGACTACACTGAGTAAATAAAACAGACGTGACTTTCTTGAAAAATCCCATACTCTGTATACGAAAATCACACTGGCACATATTTTGAGGTTGAGATCAGAAGAGACCCAGAGGCCCTCTCAGCATATTCTTTAGAGACTGCTCCTAACAATCCAAAAGTGAGTTATACAAAGAGCCTATAACTGCAAGTTCAGGAAGACTTGGTTCAGAGACTAACCTTGTCATTAGCTGTTGTAGTATGACCCTGGCAGGACAAGTCTCTTCAGCTTTCTGGGTAAGAAGTTCTTTACATCCCTTCCAAGATGGTGAATTTATGAATATTCCAGATTTATCACAAGAGAGATTATAGCCTCCATTAGGCAAGAGCTCAGAGAAAGGAAAGTGAACGGTCTATTAGGGGGTAGTGAATGAACCAGATTATCTGAAGAAGGATTCAGTAAGGGTAATAATGGAAGAAATGAACAAAAAGAGAAGTTTGGCAAAACCACCAACAGTATGAATGCCACCACATCTTTTAAAACACAACTTTATTTATTTAACCTCTGCAGTATAGCAGAGACTCAAATGTTCCCTGTTATATAGAAAAGGAACAAAATGGATATTTGAGATTCATTCCCCAAATCTTAACTATCTAATAATTACTTCAACTGCTCTTTCACACTTTTCATCAGCAGTCAAACAATGACATTTCCCTTTAACCTCTCCCAGGCTCTGGGGAACAGTGAAACAGCCACAATTTGAAGCACAGCCACAAAGAAACTCTGGCCAAATTAGGAACTAGTCCCTATCATCACTACCTACCCTGCATATGTACAATAACACAGTCCTCTCTTTCTGCTACCCTGTGTCATAAATAACAGTAAGTATACCAGTCTTATGTTAAAAGCGATGCAGTTAAAATTCCAGCTCTGGATTCAAATCCAAACTCCCACACTTAATAGCTCTGAGAACTTGAACAGGGTGCTTAAATTCCCTGAGCCTCAATTTATCTGTTAAATGAGATTTCATTCCCTCATTCAATACGTATTTGCTACAATTCTATTCTGCCCTTTTCTGTACTAACAGTTTTACGATTTTCAGATCTCCGTTCTCTGATTCTTTTCTCTCAGTTCTAATGGAATTTCACTGTTTAGCTTTGAAATCACAGTTCCTCAAAACTGCTTGAGAAGGAACTCTCAAAAAGACAGTAAAGAAAAGTGTTCTCTCTTAACCATAAAGCTGCAAGAAAAAGACAAGGAAGCCTGGCATGCTCCAGTCCATGAAGTCACAGAGTCGGACACAACTGAGCAACTGAACTGAATATATTACAAAAACTATATAGTTAACCTTTCTGTACCTCAATTTATCCTCTGTAAAATGATTTTTAAAACTTTAAACACATTAAAAAAATAACTACCTCATGAGTTGTTGGAAGAATTAAGAGTTAATAAAGAAGTTAGACTAGTGCCCAGCACATAGGGCACTAGTGATAAGTTACTTATCACTGTGGTTACTTTTGTAATTATTAGGTTGATGAAAAAGTAATTACAGTTTGAATTTTAAATTCATGGTGAATTTTAAATCATTATAACTAGGCTCAAACACATCTTTATTAATCAAAATAGGAACCACTACAAATCAACACATTTTTCCCAACAAGAAATGTTTGTTTATTCCTATGGCATAAAAATCCATGCTTCAGGATTCAGTGAACTCTTGGAAAGCATTTTATGCCTCCTGCTTGTTGTGGAAGCATTTTCCCTGCAAAAGTTGTCAAGATGCTTGAAGAAGAGGTAGTCTGGCATGAGATCAGTTGAATATGAGGCAAAACTTCGTAACCCAACTTTGTTCAACTTTTAAAGCACTGGTTGTGCAACATGAGGTCAAGAGTTTTTATGGAGAATGGGGTCCATTCTGTTGACCAATGCCTGCTGCAGGTGGTGCAGTTTTTGGTGCATCTCACTGATTTGCTGCACATAATTCTCAAATGTAATAGTTTCATTAGAATTTATAAAGCTGTAGTGGATCAGACGGGCAACTGTTAGTCGCTCAGTTATGTCCAACTCTTTGTGACCCCATGGGCAGTACCCTGCCAGACTCCTCTATCCATAGAATTCTCCAGGCAAGAATACTGGAGTGGGTTGCTATTCCCATCTCCAGGGATCTTCCCAACCCAGAGAGCAAACCCAGGTCTCCTGCATTGCAAGCAGATGCTTTACCATCTGAGCCAACAGGGAAGCCCCAGACGGGCATCAGACCACCAAATAGTAACTATAACCTTTTTTTGGTGCAAGTTTGGCTTTGGGAAATGCTTTAGAGCTTTTTCTAGGTCCAACCCACTGAACTGGTTGTTGTCAGTTATATAAAATCTACTTTTCATCGCATATCATAATTTGATTGAGAAATGGTTCAGAGTTGTTGTGCACAGAATAAGAGATGATGACACTTCAAAATGATGATTCTTTTGATTTGCGGTCAGCTCATGATGCTCCCACTTAACAAGCTTTCTCACCTTTCCAATTTGCTTCAAATGCCGAATGACCATAAAACAGTCGTCGCTGAGTTCTTTGGCAACTTCTCATGTAGTTGTGAGAGGATCAGCTTTGATGATTACTCTCAGTTGGTCACTGTCAACTTCCAATGGCCAGCCACTATGCTTCTCATCTTCAAAGCTCTCATCTCCTTTGCAAAACTTCTTGAACCACCACTGCACTGTACGTTTGTTAGCAGTTCCTGGGCCAAATGTGTTGTTTATGTGCCAAGTTGCTGCCGCTGCTTTACAACCCATTTTGAACTTGAATTAAAGAATCCCTTGAATTTGCTTTTTGTCTAAAATCATTTCTACAGTCTAAATATAAAATAAACAGCAAGTAATAAGTCATTAGCAAAAAAAGAAAGAAATGTACATTAAAATGATGTTCATTTATTTAAGAATGCATTCCAATCTCAAAAGGCAAAGTTCAACAATGCAAAACCACAATTACTTTTGCACCAAACTAATACTATATTTAACAAGGTGTTTTATTGAGAACGTGCACAAAAATATTCAACTGACTCTGCTATCTACTGGGAGGACTTTGAAAATATATATTACTTGTTTTCTGTTATTATAAAAATATCACTCATAAAAACATAAGAAATCAGTTGATTGTTCCTTTGTCCTGTGAATGTAATGACTTAATATTGTGCTTGTCCTTGCTCAACAAATGGAGACTGTCATTACTATTATTCTATATCTCCACAGAGCCATCTATAAATATTAAATAAAGCCATCTAACTAATGGTTGTTTTAAAATGAACTCTTAAATAACTTCATCTTTTTCAAGAATGTTCCACCATTTGAAAACTAGTCTTTCTCATCTTGGTACTGAATCATATAATGCATACATTTCAAAAAATACTTTTAAGTATTAAAACCATGATACTTTCATTTCCTTCACAATATGAGGCTCTGGAAAAATCAAGAAATGAAAAACATATAACACATAGGAAAAAAAATAGTTAAATGGCAGAAATAGGTCCTTCCTTATCAGTAATTAAGTACAAATGTATTAACTTTTCAATTAAAAGGCAGAAATTATGTATGGCAAAAACCACTACAATATCGTAAAGTAATTAGCCTCCAATTAAAATAAATAAATTTTTTAAAAATAAATTTAAAATAAATAAATAAATAAAAGGCAGATATTGGCAAAATGGATTTTTAAATGCATGATCCATCTATACATTGTCTATAAAAGACTCACTATAGATACAAAGACACAAAAGGTTTATTTCATACAAATAGTAACCAAAAGAAATGAGGAGTAGCTACATTAATATCATACAAAATAGATTTTAAGTCAAAAAGTTTATAAAAGAAAAAGGATATTATATGTTAATAAAAGGTTCAATTCACCAAGAAGATATAACAATTATAAACATTTACACATCTGGTGATAGACCAACAAAATATGAGAAGCAGAAACTGACAGAATCTCAATATCCCACTCACAGTAATGAATTCAACAAACAAAAGATAAATAAGGAAATAGGGAACTTAAGTAACACAATAAACCAACCATATCTAACAGACATACAGAATACTCCACCCCAAAACAGCAACATATACATTCTTCTCAACATATACATCTTCTCATGAGATGTTTTCCAGGATAAACCAGAGATTAGGCCACTAATAAATATCAATCCGCCTTCAATGCAGGAAACCTGGGTTCAATCCCTGTGTTAGGAAGATCCCCTGGAGAAGGGAAAGGTACCCACTCCAGTATTCTGGCCTGGAGAATTCCATGGACATCCACAGGGTCGCAAAGAGTCAGACACGACTGAGTGACTTTCACTTTCACTAAGTCTCAATAGATTTAAAAATATAAATGTCATACAAAGTTTCTTCTCTGGCCACAACAGGATGAAGCTGAAAATCAGTAACAAAAAGAAAACTGAAAATTCACAAAATTTTGAGAATTAAACATTGCACTTCTAAGAAGCCAATATATCAAAGAAGAAATCACAAAGGAAATTAGAAAATACTTAGAAATGAATGAAAATGAAAACACGACATACTAAAACTCACAAGACATGGCAAAAGGAGTGCTAAGAGGAAATTTTATAGCTACAAGTCTTGAAACAAAGAAAGATCTCAAACCAATAACCTAGCTTTACAACTTGAAGGAACTAGGAAAAGAAAAAACTAAACCCAAAAACAGCAGAATGAAAAAATATATAGATTGGGGTAGAGGGACTTCCCTCATGGTCCAGTGGTTAAGAATCCACCTTCCCATGCAGGGGACTTGGACTTGATTCCTGGTCAGGGAACTAGGATCCCACATGCTGCAGGGCAATTAAGCCCATGTGCCACAACTACAGAGCCCACACACTCAGGAGCCTGCACACCGCAGCTACTGAGCCTGTGCTCTGCAGCCTGCACACAACAGCTAGAGAGAAGCCTGCACCCTGCAACAAAGAGTCCACACACTGCAGTGAAGATCCTGTGTGCTGCAACTAAGACTCAATGCAGCCAAAAATAAATAAATATTTTTAAAAAAAAGATTAGAGATAAATAAAACCAAGAACAGAAAAATAGAAAAAAAAATCAATGAAACAAAAAGTTGATACTTTGAAAATATCAACAAAATTGAGAAATCTTTAGCTAGATTGACTTTTTAAAAAGGAGAAAATAATAACTAAAATTAGAAAGTAGGGATATTAGTACCAATTCTACAGAAATAAAAAGGATTATAAGAGAATACTATGAGGAACTGTATGCAAAAAAAACTGGATAACCTAGATGAAATGGAAAAATTCCAGAAACACAAAACCTACCAAGACTCAGTAAATGAAATCAGTAATCAAAAATCTCCATACAAAGAAAAGCCCTAGATCTGATGGTGTCACTGGTGAATGCTACCAAACACTTAAAGAAAAACCAATACCATTCTCAAACTTTTCCAAAAAAATTAAAAGGAGAAAGCACTTCCTACCTCATTCTATGAGACCAGCATAACCCTGACGCCAAAGCCAAAGAAAGACATTTCAAGAGAAGAAAACTGCAAATCAATATCCCTTATGAAGACTGATGTAGAAATTCTCAACAAAATACTAGCAAACACAATTCAGCAACATATTAAAAGGATTATATACCATGCCATTAATACGTGAGATTAATTCCTGCTATGCAAGGGTAGTTCAGTATACAAAAATTAATCAATGTAATAATTCATCACATCAACAAAATTAAAGGGAAAAAACACACAATAATTCAGAAAATACATGTGACAAATGTCAACATCTTTCATGATAAAAACCTACATAAAATAGAAATAGGAAACCATCTGCATACAGTAAAAGCCACATATGAAAAGCACACAGCAAACATAACCAATGGTGAAAGACTGAAAATTTTTCCTCTAATATCAGGAACAAAGAAAAATGCCCACTTTCACCACTTCTAGTTAATATAGTGCTGGAAACTCTGGTCAAAGCAATTAAGCAAGAAAAATAAGGGTGAAAGCATTCAAATAGGAATAAAAGAAGTAAAATTATCTCTACAGATATTATAATCTTTATATATATTATTTTAAAGATTATTTTTATGTGGATTTTAAAGTCATTATTGAATTTGTTACAATATTAGTTCTGTGCTTTCATCCTGGTTTTTTGGCCTCAAGGCATGTGGTATCTTAGCTCCTGAACCAGGGATCCAACTTGCACCGCGTGCATTGGAAGATAAAGTCTTAACCACTGGAAGGCCAGGGAAGTCCCAGTATGATCTTATATACAGAAAATCCTAAAGACTCCACAAGAAAGCTGTTAAAATAGATGAATTCAACAAAGCAGCAGGATACAAAGTCAACAAACAAAAATCAGTGGCATCTTCATGCACAAACAATGAACAATCTGAAAAGGAAATTACAAAAACAATTCCACTTACAATAGCACCAGAAAGAAAAAAGTGCCGAAGTTCAGTTCAGTTCAGTCACTCAGTCATGTCCGACTCTTTGCGACCCCATGGACTGCACCACGCCAGGCTTCCTGTTCTTCAACTCCGGGAGCTTGCTTAAACTCATGTCCATTGAGTCAGTGATGCCATCCAACCATCTCATCTTCTGTCATTCCCTTCTCCTCCTGCCTTCAATCTTTCCCAGCATCAGGATCTTTTCCAAAGAGTCAGTCTTTCACATCAGGTGGACAAAGGATTGGAGTTTCAGCTTCAGCATCAGTCCTTCCAATGAATATTCAGGACTGATTTCCTTTAGGATTGACTGGTTTGATCTCCTTGCAGTCCAAGGGACTTTCAAGAGTCTTCTTCAACACCACAGTTCAAAAGCATCAATTCTTGGGCGCTCAGCTTTCTTTATAGTCCAACTCTCACATTCATCCATGACTACTGGAAAAATCATAGCTTTGACTAGATGGACCTTTGCTGGCCAAGTAACATTTCTGCTTTTTAACATGCTGTCTAGGTTTGTCATAGCTTTTCTTCCAAGGAGCAAGCGTCTTTTAATTTCATGGCAGCAGTCACCATCTGCAGTGACTTGGGAGCCCCTCAAAATTAAGTCTCTCACTGTTTCCCTTCTTTCCCTATCTATTTTCCATGAAGTGATGGGACCAGATGCCATGATTTTAGTTTTCTGAATGTTGAGTTTGAAGCCAACTTTTTCACTCTCCTCTTTCACTTTCATCAAAAGGCTCTTCTTCACTTTCTGCCATAAGGGTGGTGTCATCTGCATATCTGAGGTTACTTATATTTCTCCTGGCAATCTTGATTCCAGCTTGTGCTTCATCCAGACCAGCATTTCGCATGATGCACTCTGCATATAAATTAAATAAGCAAGGTAACAATATACACCCTTGACGTACTCCTTTCCCAATATGGAATCAGTCCATTGTTGCGTGTCCAGTTCCAAATGTTGCTTCTTGACCTACATACAGGTTTCTCGGGAGGCAGGTTAGGTGGTCTGGTACTCCCATCTCTTTAAGAATTCCACAGTTCATTGTGATCTACACAGTCAAAGGCTTTTGGCGCAGTCAGTAGAGCAGAAGTTTTTCTGGAACTCTCTTGCTTTTTTGATGATCAAACTGATGTTGGCAATTTGATCTCTGGTTCCTCTGCCTTCTCTAAATCCAACAAACATCTGGAAGTTCATGGTTCACGTACTGTTGAAGCCTGGCTTGGAGAATTTTGAGCATTACTTTGCTAGCATGCAAGATAAGTGCAGTTGTGTGGTAGTTTGAACATTCTTGGGCATTGCCTTTCTTTGGGATTGAAATGAAAACTGACCTTTTCCAGTCCTATGGCCACTGGTGAATTTTCCAAATTTGCTGACGTATTGAGTTCAGGACTTTAATAGCATCATCTTTTAGGATTTGAAATAGCTCAGCTGAAATTCCATCACCTCCACTAGCTTTGTTCATAGTGATGCTTCCTAAGGCCCACTTGACTTCGCACTGCAAGATGGCTGACTCCAAGATGTAGACACACCACTGTAGTTATCTGGGTCATGAAGATCTTTTTTGTATAGTTCTTCTGTGTATTCTTGCCACCTCTTCTTAATATCTTCTGCTTCTGTTAGGTCCATACCATTTGTGTCCTTTATTGTGCCCATCTTTGCATGAAATGTTCCCTTGGTATCTCTAATTTTCCTGACAAGCTCTCTAGTCTTTCCCATTCTATTCTTTTCCTCTGTTTCTTTGCATTGATCACTGAGGAAGGCTTTCTTATGTCTCCTTGCTATTCTTTGGAACTCTGCATTCAAAAGAGTATATCTTTCCTTTTCTCTTTTGCCTTTAGCTTCTGTTCTTTTCTCAGCTATTTGTAAGTCCTCCTCAGACAACCATTTTGCCTTTTTGCATTTCTTTTTCTTGGGAATAATCTTGATCACTGCCTCCTGTACAATGTCACGAACCTCCACCCAGTGTTCTTCAGGCACTCTATCAGATCTAATCCCTTGAATCTATTTGTCACTTCCACTGCATAATTATAAGGGATCTGATTTAGGTCATACCTGTATGATCTAGTTGTTTTCCCTACTTTCTTCAATTTAAGTCTGAACTTTGAAGTATGGAGTTCATGATCTGATCCACAGTCAGGCCCTGGTCTTGTTTTTGCTGACTTTACAGAGCTTCTCCATCTTTGGCTGCAAAGAATATAATCAATCTGATTTCAGTATTGACCATCTGATGATGTTCATGTGTAGAGTCTTCTCTTGTGTTGTTGGAAGACAGTGTTTGCTATGACCAGTGCGTTCTCTTGGCAAAACTCTGTTAGCCTTTGCCCTGCTTCATTTTGAACTCCAAGGCCAAATTTGCCTATTACTCCAGGTATTTCTTGACTTTCTACTTTTGCATTCCAGTCCCATATAATGAAAAGGACATCATTTTGGGTGTTAGTTCTAGAAGGTCTTGTAGGTCTTCATAGAATCATTCAACTTCAGCTTCTTCAGCATTACTGGTTGAGGCATAGATCTGGATTACTGTGATATTGAATGGTTTGCCTTAGAAACAGAGATCATTCTATCATTTTTGAGACTACACCCAAGAACTGCATTTCGANAGATTAATTCCTGCTATGCAAGGGTAGTTCAGTATACAAAAATTAATCAATGTAATAATTCATCACATCAACAAAATTAAAGGGAAAAAACACACAATAATTCAGAAAATACATGTGACAAATGTCAACATCTTTCATGATAAAAACCTACATAAAATAGAAATAGGAAACCATCTGCATACAGTAAAAGCCACATATGAAAAGCACACAGCAAACATAACCAATGGTGAAAGACTGAAAATTTTTCCTCTAATATCAGGAACAAAGAAAAATGCCCACTTTCACCACTTCTAGTTAATATAGTGCTGGAAACTCTGGTCAAAGCAATTAAGCAAGAAAAATAAGGGTGAAAGCATTCAAATAGGAATAAAAGAAGTAAAATTATCTCTACAGATATTATAATCTTTATATATATTATTTTAAAGATTATTTTTATGTGGATTTTAAAGTCATTATTGAATTTGTTACAATATTAGTTCTGTGCTTTCATCCTGGTTTTTTGGCCTCAAGGCATGTGGTATCTTAGCTCCTGAACCAGGGATCCAACTTGCACCGCGTGCATTGGAAGATAAAGTCTTAACCACTGGAAGGCCAGGGAAGTCCCAGTATGATCTTATATACAGAAAATCCTAAAGACTCCACAAGAAAGCTGTTAAAATAGATGAATTCAACAAAGCAGCAGGATACAAAGTCAACAAACAAAAATCAGTGGCATCTTCATGCACAAACAATGAACAATCTGAAAAGGAAATTACAAAAACAATTCCACTTACAATAGCACCAGAAAGAAAAAAGTGCCGAAGTTCAGTTCAGTTCAGTCACTCAGTCATGTCCGACTCTTTGCGACCCCATGGACTGCACCACGCCAGGCTTCCTGTTCTTCAACTCCGGGAGCTTGCTTAAACTCATGTCCATTGAGTCAGTGATGCCATCCAACCATCTCATCTTCTGTCATTCCCTTCTCCTCCTGCCTTCAATCTTTCCCAGCATCAGGATCTTTTCCAAAGAGTCAGTCTTTCACATCAGGTGGACAAAGGATTGGAGTTTCAGCTTCAGCATCAGTCCTTCCAATGAATATTCAGGACTGATTTCCTTTAGGATTGACTGGTTTGATCTCCTTGCAGTCCAAGGGACTTTCAAGAGTCTTCTTCAACACCACAGTTCAAAAGCATCAATTCTTGGGCGCTCAGCTTTCTTTATAGTCCAACTCTCACATTCATCCATGACTACTGGAAAAATCATAGCTTTGACTAGATGGACCTTTGCTGGCCAAGTAACATTTCTGCTTTTTAACATGCTGTCTAGGTTTGTCATAGCTTTTCTTCCAAGGAGCAAGCGTCTTTTAATTTCATGGCAGCAGTCACCATCTGCAGTGACTTGGGAGCCCCTCAAAATTAAGTCTCTCACTGTTTCCCTTCTTTCCCTATCTATTTTCCATGAAGTGATGGGACCAGATGCCATGATTTTAGTTTTCTGAATGTTGAGTTTGAAGCCAACTTTTTCACTCTCCTCTTTCACTTTCATCAAAAGGCTCTTCTTCACTTTCTGCCATAAGGGTGGTGTCATCTGCATATCTGAGGTTACTTATATTTCTCCTGGCAATCTTGATTCCAGCTTGTGCTTCATCCAGACCAGCATTTCGCATGATGCACTCTGCATATAAATTAAATAAGCAAGGTAACAATATACACCCTTGACGTACTCCTTTCCCAATATGGAATCAGTCCATTGTTGCGTGTCCAGTTCCAAATGTTGCTTCTTGACCTACATACAGGTTTCTCGGGAGGCAGGTTAGGTGGTCTGGTACTCCCATCTCTTTAAGAATTCCACAGTTCATTGTGATCTACACAGTCAAAGGCTTTTGGCGCAGTCAGTAGAGCAGAAGTTTTTCTGGAACTCTCTTGCTTTTTTGATGATCAAACTGATGTTGGCAATTTGATCTCTGGTTCCTCTGCCTTCTCTAAATCCAACAAACATCTGGAAGTTCATGGTTCACGTACTGTTGAAGCCTGGCTTGGAGAATTTTGAGCATTACTTTGCTAGCATGCAAGATAAGTGCAGTTGTGTGGTAGTTTGAACATTCTTGGGCATTGCCTTTCTTTGGGATTGAAATGAAAACTGACCTTTTCCAGTCCTATGGCCACTGGTGAATTTTCCAAATTTGCTGACGTATTGAGTTCAGGACTTTAATAGCATCATCTTTTAGGATTTGAAATAGCTCAGCTGAAATTCCATCACCTCCACTAGCTTTGTTCATAGTGATGCTTCCTAAGGCCCACTTGACTTCGCACTGCAAGATGGCTGACTCCAAGATGTAGACACACCACTGTAGTTATCTGGGTCATGAAGATCTTTTTTGTATAGTTCTTCTGTGTATTCTTGCCACCTCTTCTTAATATCTTCTGCTTCTGTTAGGTCCATACCATTTGTGTCCTTTATTGTGCCCATCTTTGCATGAAATGTTCCCTTGGTATCTCTAATTTTCCTGACAAGCTCTCTAGTCTTTCCCATTCTATTCTTTTCCTCTGTTTCTTTGCATTGATCACTGAGGAAGGCTTTCTTATGTCTCCTTGCTATTCTTTGGAACTCTGCATTCAAAAGAGTATATCTTTCCTTTTCTCTTTTGCCTTTAGCTTCTGTTCTTTTCTCAGCTATTTGTAAGTCCTCCTCAGACAACCATTTTGCCTTTTTGCATTTCTTTTTCTTGGGAATAATCTTGATCACTGCCTCCTGTACAATGTCACGAACCTCCACCCAGTGTTCTTCAGGCACTCTATCAGATCTAATCCCTTGAATCTATTTGTCACTTCCACTGCATAATTATAAGGGATCTGATTTAGGTCATACCTGTATGATCTAGTTGTTTTCCCTACTTTCTTCAATTTAAGTCTGAACTTTGAAGTATGGAGTTCATGATCTGATCCACAGTCAGGCCCTGGTCTTGTTTTTGCTGACTTTACAGAGCTTCTCCATCTTTGGCTGCAAAGAATATAATCAATCTGATTTCAGTATTGACCATCTGATGATGTTCATGTGTAGAGTCTTCTCTTGTGTTGTTGGAAGACAGTGTTTGCTATGACCAGTGCGTTCTCTTGGCAAAACTCTGTTAGCCTTTGCCCTGCTTCATTTTGAACTCCAAGGCCAAATTTGCCTATTACTCCAGGTATTTCTTGACTTTCTACTTTTGCATTCCAGTCCCATATAATGAAAAGGACATCATTTTGGGTGTTAGTTCTAGAAGGTCTTGTAGGTCTTCATAGAATCATTCAACTTCAGCTTCTTCAGCATTACTGGTTGAGGCATAGATCTGGATTACTGTGATATTGAATGGTTTGCCTTAGAAACAGAGATCATTCTATCATTTTTGAGACTACACCCAAGAACTGCATTTCGAATTATTTTGTTGACCATGAGGGCTACTCCATTTCTTCTAAAGGATTCTTGTCCACAGTAGTAGATATAATGGTCATCTGAGTTAAATTCGTGCAATCCAAATGCCAACAAATTAACTTAATCAAGGAGCTGAAAGACTAGTACACTGTTTCGACTACAATGGTTTGTAGTTGAAACATTCTTGAAAGAAATTAAAGAAAATGTAAATAAATGGAAACACATCCCATGTTCATGGACTGGAAGAATGAATACTGCTAAAATGTAAATATTACCCAAAGCCATCTATAGATTCAATGCAATCCCTATCAAAATTCCAAAGACATTTCTGTAGAATTTTTTTTGCAGAAAATTCATAGAGAACTTCAAGGGACCATAAACAGTCACAACAATATTGAAAAAGAATAAACCTATAGGACTCACACTTCCTGATTTCAAAATCTATTATAATACCACAGTAATCGAAAAACGGGGAAGGCAATGGCACCCCACCCCAATACTCTTGCCTGGAAAATCCAAAGGACGGAGTAGCCTGGTGGGCTGCAGTCCATGGGGTCGCTAACAGTCGGACAGACTGAGCGACTTCACTTTCACTTTTCTCTTTCATGCATTGGAGAAGGAAATGGCAACCCACTCCAGTATTCTTGCCTGGAGAATCCCAGGGATGGAGGAGCCTGATGGGCTGCCGTCTATGGGGTCACACAGAGTCGGACACGACTGAAGTGACTTAGCAGCAGCAATCAAAAAAAGCTGATAGCTCAGCTGGTAAAGAAACAGCCTGCAATGCAGAAGACCTCAGTTCAATTCCTGGGTCAGGAAGATCCAGTTGCAGAAGGGATAGGCTACCCACTTGAGTACTCTTGGGCTTCCCTTGTGGCTCAGCTGGTAAGAAAACTGCCTGAAATGTGGGAGACGTGGGTTTGATCCCTGGGTTGAAAAGATCCCCTGGAGAAGGGAAAGGCTACCCACTCCAGTGTTCTGACCTGGAGAATTCCATGAACTGTATAGTCCATAGGGTTGCAAAGAGTCGGACGTGATTTAGCAACTTTCACTTCACTTTCAATCAAAAAAGTGTGGTACTGGCAATAAAGATCATATAGACCTGTGGAACAGAACAGAGAGCCCAGAAATCAAGCTTCACATACATATGGGCAGCTAATTTTTTATAAGGGTGCCAAGTTCAATCAATGGGAAAAGGACAGTCTTATCAACAAATGGTGTTGGGAAAACTTAACATCCACACCCAAAAGAATGAAATTAGATCCTTACCTAATACTGTACATAAAAATTAACCCAAAATGGATCACAGACCTAAATGTAAGACCTAAAACAATGAAATTCTTAGAAGAAAACACAGGATTTAGCAATGATTCTTGGATATGACACCAGAAAGTACAGTCAACAAATGAAAACACAAACTGCACTTCATGAAAAATTTTAAATTTTGTACCATAAGAGATATTGTGTGTGTGCATGTTAAGTCTCTTCAGTCATGTCTGACTCCATGCAACCCGAAGGACTGAAGCCTTCCAGGCTCCTCTGTCCATGGGATTCTCCAGGCAAGAATACTGGAGTGGGTTGCTGTGCCCTCTTCCAGAGGATCTTCCTGACCCAGGGATTAAACCTCTCTGTCTCTTATATCTAACCTGCACTGAAAGGTATGTTCTTTACCATTAGCACTACCTGGGAAGCCCACGGAGTAAAAAGGCAACCCATAGAATGGGAGAGAATATTTGCAAACTATGTATCTGAGAAAGGATTTCAGAATATTTAGAGAACTCCTAAAATGCAGCAATGAAACAATCTGATTAAACAAACAATCTGATTTTAAAATGAGCAAAGAACTTGAATAGACATTTCTCTAAAGAAGATACAGAAAAGGCCAATAATCACATGAAAAAGTGCTCAAAATTACTAATCATTAGGGAAATATAAATCAAAACTGCAATGAGATATCACCTCACACCCATTCTAATATAAGAAAATAAAGAAAACAAGTGTTGCTGAGGGTATGAAAAAACTGGAACCCTTGCTTACTGTATGTGGGAATGTAACACAGTGCAACCACTGTGGAAAAAATGGTGGGGGTTCTTCAACAAATTAAAAATAAAATTACCACATGACCCTAATTTCGCTTCTAGGTATATACCTAAAAGAACTGAAAGCAAAGTCTCAAGGAGATACCTGCACATCCACGCCCAGGTTTATGGCAGTTCACAACAGCTAAAACATGGAAACAATCCAAGAGTCCATCAGTAAATGACGGATAAGCAAAATGAAAATTATTAGGTCTTAAAAAGAAAGCAAATTATGTAATATACTTCAATGAATAATCTTGAGGACATTATACTAAGTGAATCAAGCTAGTCACAAAAAGAAAAATACTGTGAGTCCATTTATATGAAGAACTTAAAGTAGTCAAAATCATCATGATGAAAAGTATATATAATTGGGGTTCCCAGAGACTGGGGGAAGGTAAAATGGTGAGTTAATATTTAATAAGTATAGAGTTTCACTTCCCTCATAGCTCAGTTGGTAAAAAATCCACATGCAATGCAGGAGACCCCAGTTCAATTCCTGGATCACGAAGATCAGCTGGGTAAGGGATAGGCTACCCACTCTAGTATTCTTGGGCTTCCCTTGTGGTTCAGCTGGTAAAGAATCCACCTGCAATGCAGGAGACCTGGGTTTGATCCCTGGGTTAGGAAGATCCCCTGGAGAAGGAAAAGGCTACCCACTCCAGTATTCTGGCCTGGAGAATTCCATGGACTGTATGGTCCATCATATCTCAAAGAATCAGACATGAATGAGCAACTTTCACTTCACTTAAAGTACAGAGTTTCAGATTTACAAGATTAAGAGGGTGGTGACAGCTGCACAACCAAGTGATTGTATTCAATATCACTGAGCCATACATTTTTATTTTTTATTTTTTAATATAAATTTATTTACTTTAATTTTAAATGGTTAATATGGGGGGGATATTATGTGTATTTAAACATAGCTTTTTAAAAAGAGAGAAAAGCAATTGTTGAACAACCATAAGGAATCAGACCTACAGCGAACCCTGGAGGAGCCCTCTTCTTATAGATATTCTGTTTCCAGAAGTAATACTATGGAGGAAAGAATAACAGATGGGATTAAAGATTAAGAGACCTTACAACACTGATGTTAGAATAATATAGCAACAAGGTCACAAAAGATGTGTCAGCCAATAATAGTTCCCATCCTGAATTCACAATGGTCTGATCTTCGTTTCTTTCTGCCCTTCCTGGTTAGTGGTTAGAGAATCACTGAGTTTTAGTGCCAGAAGGGAACACAGAAATCACCCTCTCTCCTGAGTTTTTTCTAATGAAGATCTGAGATTCCAAGATGAGATTTCCCCCAAATTACACACCTAGTAAAGACTGGAGCTGGCACCACCACCCACATCTTCAGACTATCTTCATTTTTGTGCACTTTTTCTTGCTTGGTTCATATTCTCTTTTCTTCTCTCGTTCTCAGTCCCATTTAGTTATTTAGTTATAAAAAGATAGTGGCCTGCAGAGGGTTCCAAACTGCCAAGTAAATCACACTGTAGTAAGCCCCACTGAGAAAGGCCTGTGCAGGTGTCTGGGCAGAAAGAGAGGAAAGCTGGGTCTTTCTCTCAGACTTTGGCAAGTTCCAGTGAACTTTAACTGAAATTTGCAAGGAGGAACAAAATCCAGAAACAAGAAGGGTCTGACCAAATGGCTTTAGTTTGAAGATGTCCCCCCAAAAAAAGTTTACAGAGACAGGGAGAGGGGAAAGGAGAAGATGGGGGAAAGGAGAGGAAAGGAAAGGGGCAAGTAGCCAGATATACCACATTGGAAATTTCTGAAAACCAGCTGGGAACTAGCTAATAACAGAGGAAGTGAACATTTAAGAAGTTTCCCTCAGAAAGCATCATTTGATTCATTCATATAATAACAAATATTTTCTGAATCCCTACTATGTGTATAACACTCTACTAAGCCTATATGGGAGCTTCCCAGGGGCCACTAGTGGTAAAGAACCTGCCCACCAATTCAGGAGACATAACAGACAGGGGTTCAACCCCTGGATCATGAAGAACCCCTGGAAGAGGGCATGGCAACCCACTCCAGTATTTTTGCCTGGAGAATTCTATGGGAATTTCCCATCACTTCATGGGAAACAGAAGGGGAAAAGTAGAAGCAGTGACAGATTTTATTTTCTTGGGCTCCAAAATTACTGCTGACAGTGACTGCAGCACAAAATTAAAAGACACTTCCTCCTCGGAAGAACAGCTATGACAAACCTAGACAGCATATTAAAGAGCAGAAATGTTACTTTTCCTGACAAAGGTCTGTATAGTCAAAGCTATGGTTTTTCCAATAGTCATGTATGGATGTGAGAGCTGGACCATAAAGAAGGCTGAGCAAAGAAGCATTGATGCTTTTGAAATGTGGTGCTAGAGAAGACTCTTGAGAGTCAGCTGGACAGCAAGGAGATCAGACCAGTCAATCCTGAAGGAAATCAACCTTGAATGTTCACTGGAAGGACAGATGCTGAAGCTGAAGCTCCAATACTTTGGCCACCTGATGTGAAGAGTCAACTCACTGAAAAATACCCTGATGCTGGGAAAGATTGAAGGCAAAAGGAGAAGGGGGAGGCAGATGGTAAGATAGTTAGATAGCACCATCGATTCAATGGATATGAATTTGAGCAAACTCCAAGAGATACTGGAAGACAGAGGAGCCTGGAGTGCTGCAGTTCATGGGGTCACAAAGGGTCAGACATGACTTAGCAACTGAACAACCTTACTGGTTAAAGCAAGAGGTCAGAAGTTCTACACTTTTCCAAGATATGATTCTCTTCACCTGTAAAGTCTGATAGTAGCTACCATCCCCCACCATTACCACCACACACACACAACACCTATCTGAGAGCCATTATTGAATGTAAGTTCAGTTCAGTTCAGCCGCTCAGTCGTGTCCAACTCTTTGCAACCCCATGAATCCAGGTTGGTCATAACTTTTCTTCCAAGGAGTATAAGCTCAACATTGAGAAAATGAAGATCATGGCATCTGGTCCCATCACTTCATGGGAAATAGATGGGGAAACAGTGTCAGACTTTATTTTGGGGGGCTCCAAAATCACTGCAGATGGTGGCTGCAGCCATGAAATTAAAAGACGCTTACTCCTTGGAAGAAAAGTTATGACCAACCTGGAT
>SJYX01021566.1:340518-429732 GCA_006410675.1 Oreotragus oreotragus | reverse complement strand
TGATGCTGGGAGGGATTGGGGGCAGGAGGTGAAGGGGACGATCGAGGATGAGATGGCTGGATGGCATCACGGACTCGATGGACGTGAGTCTGAGTGAACTCCGGGAGACAGTGATGGATAGGGAGGCCTGGCGTGCTGCGATTCATGGGGTCGCAAAGAGTCGGACACGACTGAGCGACTGAACTGAACTGAACTGAAGTCCACTAGCTAAGAGAGTCCAAAAATTTTCCCAAAAATCTACCCTCAACAATGCCCGACTAATTGCTGCTTAACATTTAGATAATCATCTTAGACAACAGTACCTTCAGAAAGTGTACTCCCAAAACTAGTTTCTTTAACCTTGACTTTCACAGCACTTCTTTCCTTAAACATGCCAAATACTTACCAGAATTATCTATTTAATTAATTCCTAGTTTAGTGGTCTTCAAAACACTGCTCTACAACCTTCCAAAAGATTTTTTTTTAATATGGACATGAACACTTATGTTTTTATGTAGGATGAAGTAGTCTGAAGCAGATAAACATTACCTTTGAAAAACAACTAAAATTTGGATAAATTACAAAAACCACATATTTAAATCCATCAAAGAGCTACAAATGTGGAACTTCCCTAGCAGTCCAGGGGTAGGTGCTGGACCTTCCACTGCAGGGGGCACAGTGCCATGATTCAATCCCTGGTCAGGAAATAAGATCTCTCATGCCATGCAGTGAGTGGGGGGGTGGGGGGGAGAGCAGCAAGGCAATAAGAAATATCAGAGGCAAAATTCTAGAGAGCAGAGAACTACGCAGAAGTATCTTAGAATGCACAGTATTTGGGAGACATTTGTCATTTTGGAGCACAAGCCAGTGGCTGAGATTTGAAGTCAGGGCAAGCACAGGAATGCTACTATAGGGCAGAGAAATGAGCCAAATCTCTGATAACTGCTTGGGATGGAGTGACAAAACTGAAGATTTGAAAAGCCTCAAACACAAGATCAGTTTCTTCCTCAAAGTATTTGCTAAATTCTGAAGGTAAGTCAAAACTTCCAGAAAGTGGAGTAGAATTTTCTAGAGTCTATGGATATTTAGGAGATAAAGGGTCTTGAATATAACCAGTGGGAGGTGAAAACATTGGAGGGAATGACAGATTAACGCTACCATCTATTATCACTTTTTCCCTCATTGCATTTTCCAGTATGGACACAGTCAGAGACTAAGAATTTAGGCTTCAGAAAGCTACGCTTAGGAAATAGAGAAACCAGTAGTCTTGGCAGTTGTGATCTCAAGTCTTTTCCCCAAAAGATGTGAGATATTTTGAAATTTCAAAAGGTGAAAGGATAATTCAAATATCTCTGGAAAGTAGAGTGAAAACTTAATCTTGGTTCTAAACATAGGATTTCCCCTTCTCCTCATGCTGTCAGTGAAAAACCATAAAGTACCATGTCCTCGGAATAAGTAAAACAAAGATGGACTAGATCCGACCAAAACTGAAAACCAGTCTTGGCCTAAATAAGTCTGCAATGGGATTAAGGTGGCCGCTATTCAAACTTCTTAGAATCTTACTTCTCTGATTTTTAAAAAAAAAAAAAATCCATTATCTGAACCTTCTAAAGTTGTTATTGGGGTGTGAGTATGTGTGTTTAATATAAAGCATCTGACAGTCACCCAAAAATTACTGGGTATACCAAAACATAACCACTTGACTGATAACCAATAAAAGCAGAGCAATAGGTGATCTAGATATTGGAATTAGCAGACTAGGACTTTTAATTCATACATTAAACAAAAGAAAGGAAAAGATAGAGATAAAAAGATACAAAATTTCAACAGGCAAGTGAAATTTATATAAAGAATCAAATGGACATTCTAAAACTGAAAATAAAATATAAGAACCCAATGGATGTATCTAAAAATAAACTGACCTAACCAAAGACAGGAAGTAAGCTCAAAGAGATATCAATAGAAAATACCCAAACTGAAGCACAAAAAGAAAAAGGACTGCTAGAGGTAGTGGAGAAGAGAAAGAAAATATGAAGAGAAAGAAAATAAACAGAACATGGAAACATGTGGGACACAGTTAAAAGATCTAACATACATGTAGTTACAGCTCCAGAAGAACAAAAGAGAGAGAACAGGGCAGAAGCAGCATCTGAGGAGATAATGATGGAGGATTTCCTACAACTGATCAAAGATCCACTGGAATAAAAAGTTTGCGGCAGCTTTCAAGCCTTAGCACTCCTGTTTACCTTTGTGTCCCACAAATGGGCAAGCCAGCAAGAGAGCCTGCCTGCTACCCACTTTGGCACTGGTAAGTGAAAACACAGTAGCCTTGGCCCATGGGTAACTACTATCACCCCATCTAGACCCTATTTCCACAGTGAAACCCAAAGCTAGTCTCTCCTCCTCACTCTCTCAAGCTATTCTTGGATCTGCTTGGGAGCCTGCCCCACTCACCTCCAGAAAGCCTCATTCCATGAATGATAAAGCCTTTTTTATCCTCTTGATTCATCTGTGGTAAAATCAATCTCAACATCCTAATGAAATTTTTGGTGAAAGAGGTTGATCCTGCCCCTCACAGGGCACCATAATACAACTGGTGCTGTGAGTAGAATGTTCAGATGATGACCACAGCCACTGAGGGTCTTTCCTTCCTCCTGTTAGCTTGCTAACTAGTTCTGCTGACTGCTGCGTGCGTGCACTTCACTGTACAGTTGCTGTCTGCTAGCTAGCAAGCTCTCTGAGCTGTGCTGCTGCCTGCTCGAGAGTTTGGACTTGGAGCTGTGCTGCTTTGTGTTGCATTTGCTGATTCCTACTAAGCTTTTGTTGGGCTTCCCTGGTGGCTCAGCAATAAAGAATCTGCCTGCAGTGCAGGAGCTGCAGGTGAAGAGGGTTCAATCCAAGATCCCCTGGAGGAGGAAATGGCAACCCACTCCAGTATTTTTGCCTGGAAAATCCCATAGACAGAGGATCCTGGTGGGCTACAGTCCACTGGGGTCGCAGGGAGCTGGACACAACTGAAGAGACTTAGCACACACACACTAAGCTTTTGTTAGAGATTTAACTTACCTAAATTAGTAGTTTCAATAATTGACATTTAGAGACAGGACTATAGGAATAAATCCCTTCTTAAAGTGGTCCTGGATAACGTTATCTTGACCAGGACCTGTGTGTCTCCTACTGAATTGTGTCTCAACTCCAGCATAAGCCGTGACTAACACTAGACTCAGGGAAATTATTCTTGCTGCTGCTAAGTCACTTCAGTCGTGTCCGACTCTGTGTGACCCCATAGACGGCAGCCCACCAAGCTCCCCCGTCCCTGGGATTCTCCAGGCAAGAACATTGGAGTGTGTTGCCATTTCCTTCTCCAATGCATAAAAGTGAAAAGTGAAAGGGAAGTAGCTCAGTCGTGTCCAACTCTTCGAGACACCATGGATGGTGGCCTACCAGGCTCCTCTGTCCATGGGATTTTCTAGGCAAGAGTACTGGAGTGGAGTGCTATCGCCTTCTCCAGAAATTATTCTTACCCTATAACTAATGGTTGTATGTGATCCCTGTTCTACATAATACTCAGGGAAAAGACCAATACATTGCAATACACAACCCAAGTCACCATTTGTGTGAAGGAAGACTAATCACCAGCTAGCATACTAAGGTCCTGTTGCCATTTCCTTCTCCAATGCATAAAAGTGAAAAGTGAAAGGGAAGTAGCTCAGTCGTGTCCAACTCTTCGAGACACCATGGATGGTGGCCTACCAGGCTCCTCTGTCCATGGGATTTTCTAGGCAAGAGTACTGGAGTGGAGTGCTATCGCCTTCTCCAGAAATTATTCTTACCCTATAACTAATGGTTGTATGTGATCCCTGTTCTACATAATACTCAGGGAAAAGACCAATACATTGCAATACACAACCCAAGTCACCATTTGTGTGAAGGAAGACTAATCACCAGCTAGCATACTAAGGTCCTCCCTCCTAAGAGTATATGGCTCACTAGCATCCTATGCCTTAAATATCTCCACTGCTGTTGCTGCCATCCAGGCCTTAGTTTCCAAAACAATCCTAATTCTTCTTTATAGAGAAAAACACCTATGGTGTCCCTGTGGCACAGCCAAGGAGTTAATTAAACTTGAGTTAAGCCCAAGATCCTTAAATCTAATGAAACTACCATTGTCATGGTACTTCCCTGGTGATTCAGATGGTAAAGAATCTGCCTGCAGTGCAGGAGACCCAGGTTCAATCCCTGAGTTGGGAAGATCCCCTGGAGAAGGAAATGGCAACCCACTCCANGGAGTTAATTAAACTTGAGTTAAGCCCAAGATCCTTAAATCTAATGAAACTACCATTGTCATGGTACTTCCCTGGTGATTCAGATGGTAAAGAATCTGCCTGCAGTGCAGGAGACCCAGGTTCAATCCCTGAGTTGGGAAGATCCCCTGGAGAAGGAAATGGCAACCCACTCCAGTTTCTTGCCTGGAGAATTCCATGAACAGACTATAGCCCTGGTGGGCTATAGTCCATGTAGTCACAAACAGTCGGACATAACTAAGCAAGTAATACACACACATCACTGTCATGGAATAGGCCCCGATCCTTGATGATACAGATTTGAGAATCTCTGGAAGAAGGAAGTTATAAATATGAGCAGAACAGACAGCCACACTCCCCCCGAAATATATCTAGTAAACACCTCATACACTGTAACAGTGGGAAGAAACAAAAATCTGGGACAGAGGTTCCCAATTTAAGCCAATTGCAAAATCCAAACTTTATTAGAATTTATACAACAAAAAGATAAAAAGAATGCCAATTGGCTTTTGTGCCTCTACAACAAAGATTTCGAATTAACATCAACACCTACTAAAATAGATTAACAAATATCCATGGCCTTAACTGATACTGGGGATCAAATTTTAGTTATACCTGGAAATCCCACAAATTTAAAAAAGATGCCCCCTAAATCATAGAAAAATCAATGAATGTGTTAGTCATTCAGTCGTGTCTGACTCTTTGTGACTACATGGACTATAGCCCACCAGGCTCCTCTGTCCACAGAATTCTCCAGGCAAGCATATTGGAGTGGGTTACCATTTCCTACTCCAGGGGATCTTCCTGACCCAGGGATCAAACCTGGGTCTCCCACATTATGGGCAGATTCTTTTNAAAAAAAAAAAAAAAAATCCATTATCTGAACCTTCTAAAGTTGTTATTGGGGTGTGAGTATGTGTGTTTAATATAAAGCATCTGACAGTCACCCAAAAATTACTGGGTATACCAAAACATAACCACTTGACTGATAACCAATAAAAGCAGAGCAATAGGTGATCTAGATATTGGAATTAGCAGACTAGGACTTTTAATTCATACATTAAACAAAAGAAAGGAAAAGATAGAGATAAAAAGATACAAAATTTCAACAGGCAAGTGAAATTTATATAAAGAATCAAATGGACATTCTAAAACTGAAAATAAAATATAAGAACCCAGTGGATGTATCTAAAAATAAACTGACCTAACCAAAGACAGGAAGTAAGCTCAAAGAGATATCAATAGAAAATACCCAAACTGAAGCACAAAAAGAAAAAGGACTGCTAGAGGTAGTGGAGAAGAGAAAGAAAATATGAAGAGAAAGAAAATAAACAGAACATGGAAACATGTGGGACACAGTTAAAAGATCTAACATACATGTAGTTACAGCTCCAGAAGAACAAAAGAGAGAGAACAGGGCAGAAGCAGCATCTGAGGAGATAATGATGGAGGATTTCCTACAACTGATCAAAGATCCACTGGAATAAAAAGTTTGCGGCAGCTTTCAAGCCTTAGCACTCCTGTTTACCTTTGTGTCCCACAAATGGGCAAGCCAGCAAGAGAGCCTGCCTGCTACCCACTTTGGCACTGGTAAGTGAAAACACAGTAGCCTTGGCCCATGGGTAACTACTATCACCCCATCTAGACCCTATTTCCACAGTGAAACCCAAAGCTAGTCTCTCCTCCTCACTCTCTCAAGCTATTCTTGGATCTGCTTGGGAGCCTGCCCCACTCACCTCCAGAAAGCCTCATTCCATGAATGATAAAGCCTTTTTTATCCTCTTGATTCATCTGTGGTAAAATCAATCTCAACATCCTAATGAAATTTTTGGTGAAAGAGGTTGATCCTGCCCCTCACAGGGCACCATAATACAACTGGTGCTGTGAGTAGAATGTTCAGATGATGACCACAGCCACTGAGGGTCTTTCCTTCCTCCTGTTAGCTTGCTAACTAGTTCTGCTGACTGCTGCGTGCGTGCACTTCACTGTACAGTTGCTGTCTGCTAGCTAGCAAGCTCTCTGAGCTGTGCTGCTGCCTGCTTGAGAGTTTGGACTTGGAGCTGTGCTGCTTTGTGTTGCATTTGCTGATTCCTACTAAGCTTTTGTTGGGCTTCCCTGGTGGCTCAGCAATAAAGAATCTGCCTGCAGTGCAGGAGCTGCAGGTGAAGAGGGTTCAATCCAAGATCCCCTGGAGGAGGAAATGGCAACCCACTCCAGTATTTTTGCCTGGAAAATCCCATAGACAGAGGATCCTGGTGGGCTACAGTCCACTGGGGTCGCAGGGAGCTGGACACAACTGAAGAGACTTAGCACACACACACTAAGCTTTTGTTAGAGATTTAACTTACCTAAATTAGTAGTTTCAATAATTGACATTTAGAGACAGGACTATAGGAATAAATCCCTTCTTAAAGTGGTCCTGGATAACGTTATCTTGACCAGGACCTGTGTGTCTCCTACTGAATTGTGTCTCAACTCCAGCATAAGCCGTGACTAACACTAGACTCAGGGAAATTATTCTTGCTGCTGCTAAGTCACTTCAGTCGTGTCCGACTCTGTGTGACCCCATAGACGGCAGCCCACCAAGCTCCCCCGTCCCTGGGATTCTCCAGGCAAGAACATTGGAGTGTGTTGCCATTTCCTTCTCCAATGCATAAAAGTGAAAAGTGAAAGGGAAGTAGCTCAGTCGTGTCCAACTCTTCGAGACACCATGGATGGTGGCCTACCAGGCTCCTCTGTCCATGGGATTTTCTAGGCAAGAGTACTGGAGTGGAGTGCTATCGCCTTCTCCAGAAATTATTCTTACCCTATAACTAATGGTTGTATGTGATCCCTGTTCTACATAATACTCAGGGAAAAGACCAATACATTGCAATACACAACCCAAGTCACCATTTGTGTGAAGGAAGACTAATCACCAGCTAGCATACTAAGGTCCTCCCTCCTAAGAGTATATGGCTCACTAGCATCCTATGCCTTAAATATCTCCACTGCTGTTGCTGCCATCCAGGCCTTAGTTTCCAAAACAATCCTAATTCTTCTTTATAGAGAAAAACACCTATGGTGTCCCTGTGGCACAGCCAAGGAGTTAATTAAACTTGAGTTAAGCCCAAGATCCTTAAATCTAATGAAACTACCATTGTCATGGTACTTCCCTGGTGATTCAGATGGTAAAGAATCTGCCTGCAGTGCAGGAGACCCAGGTTCAATCCCTGAGTTGGGAAGATCCCCTGGAGAAGGAAATGGCAACCCACTCCAGTTTCTTGCCTGGAGAATTCCATGAACAGACTATAGCCCTGGTGGGCTATAGTCCATGTAGTCACAAACAGTCGGACATAACTAAGCAAGTAATACACACACATCACTGTCATGGAATAGGCCCCGATCCTTGATGATACAGATTTGAGAATCTCTGGAAGAAGGAAGTTATAAATATGAGCAGAACAGACAGCCACACTCCCCCCGAAATATATCTAGTAAACACCTCATACACTGTAACAGTGGGAAGAAACAAAAATCTGGGACAGAGGTTCCCAATTTAAGCCAATTGCAAAATCCAAACTTTATTAGAATTTATACAACAAAAAGATAAAAAGAATGCCAATTGGCTTTTGTGCCTCTACAACAAAGATTTCGAATTAACATCAACACCTACTAAAATAGATTAACAAATATCCATGGCCTTAACTGATACTGGGGATCAAATTTTAGTTATACCTGGAAATCCCACAAATTTAAAAAAGATGCCCCCTAAATCATAGAAAAATCAATGAATGTGTTAGTCATTCAGTCGTGTCTGACTCTTTGTGACTACATGGACTATAGCCCACCAGGCTCCTCTGTCCACAGAATTCTCCAGGCAAGCATATTGGAGTGGGTTACCATTTCCTACTCCAGGGGATCTTCCTGACCCAGGGATCAAACCTGGGTCTCCCACATTATGGGCAGATTCTTTACCGTCTAAGCCACCAGGGAAGCCCCATAATCACTGGGGAGTTACCCAAAAATAAAATAGAGGACAAAGAGCAAAGAGGTATGTTTCCATCCCTGACACTGTGAAGAAATAGCTAATGATCCTCTGAGCACTTATAATGTTAAACAAGCCCAACATCTTTTAGGTCTTTTTTCTCACCAAGCAAATTTTACTCACGTTTTTTTATGATCACAAGTTGACTCACTTTGAGCTCCCTATAATTAAAGTTGTAAAATCTATTCAAATTTCAATATAATTGAAGCTACTTCACTGTGAAGGTTTATTAGTTTTCTATTATATTACTCTCATAACAAATTGGGCTTCCCAGGTGCCACTAGTGGTAAAGAACACTCCCGCCAATGCAGGAGACTCAGATTCAATCCCTGGATTGGGAAGACCCCCTGGAGGAGAAAATGGCAACCCACTCCAGTATTCTTGCCTGGGAAATCCATGGACAGAGGAGCCTGGCAGGCTACAGTTCATAGGGTTCCAAAGAGTTGGACATGACTAAAGCAACTTAGCACATATGCATAACAAATAATCACATACTTGGTGGGTTAAAACAACACAAATTTATTATCTTACAGTTCTGCAAATTAGCAGCCCAACACAGCTCTTACTAGGCTAAAATCAAACTGTCAGTAGGGCTCTTGAGAAGTATCCATTTGTTTGTCTTTGCAGTTTCTG
Organism: Oreotragus oreotragus; assembly: GCA_006410675.1. NCBI lineage: Eukaryota > Metazoa > Chordata > Mammalia > Artiodactyla > Bovidae > Oreotragus > Oreotragus oreotragus. Next base: position 420,789 of record SJYX01021566.1, on the reverse strand, counting down.
GAAGCTGCCCAGATTCCTTAGCTCAAGGGTCCTTCCTCTATCTTCAAAGCGAGCAACACTGCACATCTTTGATGGTTCTTCTATAATTAAATCTCCCTTCAATTACAGCCAGGAAAGTGCTCCTACTTTTAAAAATTCCTGTTACTAGATTGGACCAGTCAGATAATCCAGAATAATTTCTCCATATCAATTAAGTCTTTAATTACATCTGTAAAGCCCCTTTGCCATATAAGGTAACACATTCAAGGTACCAGGGATTAGGACATTGACATCTTTGAGGCCATTATTCTGCCTACTACAGACACATGGATGAACTTTGAAAACACTATGCTAAGTGAAAGAAGCCAGACAAAAAAGATCACATATTCTATGATTCCACTTTTATGAAATGTCCAGGATAAGGAAATTCATAGAGACAGAAAGTAGATTAGTGGTTTCCAGGAGCTAAGAGTAGAAGGAATGGAAAGCAATTGTTAATGGTGTGGGATCTTCTTCTGGGGGGGGCTTAAATATGCTGTGAAATTAGGTAATGTTGATGGTAACACAACTCTGTGAATAGATTTATAACCACTGTATTGTATACTTTTTTAAAGGATGAATCTGAGAGTTCGTGGATTATATCTCACAGTATATCTCACATTTTAAAAACTAGCAAAACACTAAAACAGGCCCTTCACAAAAGTGTATATGTAAGTGTTCAACACCTGAAAGCATGCTCAACTTCATTAGTCATCAGAGATGTGTGATTTTTTTTTAATAAAACCATAGTGAGATGCCACTACACACTACCAGAATGGCTAAAATGAATAGGACAGAAAATACCAAGTGTTAATGAAGACAAAGAGCGAGGTTCAACAAAATAAGACTCATCACTGCCTTACTCATAAATAAAGTTTTATAGGAATGCAACCATACTCATTCATTTATATACTGTCCATGGCTTCCCTGGTGGCTCAGAGGGGCTTCCCTGGTAGCTCAGATGGTAAAGCGTCTGCCTGCAACACAGGAGACCCAGGATCATTCCCTGGGTAGGAAGATCCCCTGGAGAAGGAAATGGCAACCCACTCCAGTATTCTCTCCTGGAAAATTCCATGGACAGAGGAGCCTGGTAGGCTACAGTCCACGGAGTTGCAAAGAGTCGGACAAGACTGAGCAACTTCACTTTCTTTATTTCTTTCTATGGCTTCTTTCATGCTACAATAGCAGACCTGAGTGTCTGCCATAGGATCACATGGCCTATAAAGCCTAAAATATTTACTATCCAGTTCTTCAATATATAACCCCAACCCTTGACGGAGAGCAACCAGAACTCTCATACATTGCTCCTGGGAGTGTAAATTGGTACAACCACTCTGGAAAACTATTTGGTTTAATCTACAAAGACTGAACAAATATATACACTACAAACCCCTACAGTCCATGGGGTTGCAGTATCAAACCCAACTTAGCAACTAAACAACAACAATGAACAATAACAAATGATCACAGCTTTGTTGGCTTAAAACAAAATAAACTTATCCTCTCATAGCTCTGACGGCTCAGAGCATTAAAACTTTCTTCTGAATTACATTGTCATTACAATTAGTATCAGCATCCAATTGAACAAAAAAGTATAAACATAATAAAATTTATGTAAATACAAAACATAAGAAAAATTGTATTTGTATCATATTTCTTAATGAGATGAAGGTAGCTTTTATTTTATGAATTCATGCTTTTCCCACAGTAACAGTTGCTCTGGGCTTCCCTAGTAGCAAAGTCGATAATCGTTGCTCTACAAAATCAATCCCTTTCCTATATTTATTTATTTTTAAATATAAATTCTGAAAAAGCTTGTTTACATAAGTAATTAGGAATAATCATTTTGTTATGGCAACAGCATGTAATCCTTTGATCTCCAGACTTATCTGCCAAAAATCCTATAGTGACCTATTACTAAAAATTACTTCTAATTATCTATCAATTAACAGCTGCATTAGGTCCTCCTTCAACTTTGTTGAAAGAAAGAACTGCAAACCAACTAAATTTGGAAAAGATTTGTGGTCCAGTGATTTGGGTCATTCACATTTTCAAGATCATCAATTTACCTTCTAAACATCATAGCAAGATCAGGAATGGATTAAAAGTATTCAAAGGCAATGAATTATATTGTACTACAGTCCATAGGGTCGCAAAGAGTCAGACACGACAGAAGTGACTGAGCATGCACACATAGTTGTCAAAATATTTTTTAAATTAATGAAAAAACATTAAATATGTTTCAGTGTCAATGTATTCAATAAAAGATAAGGTGGCAAGTCAACTCAATTTTATAGTAGTGAGCAAAAATATTTCTACATACCACAAAACGAATGACATCTGTGATTTGTGATAAAGGTACAGGCACTGTTAATATCACTTGATTTCTACTGATGATAGTCTGGGTACTGCTAATATTCCTGTGGTTACGATCACTTTCATAATTGATAAAGATTAAATATTTTATTTACGTGTTAAACAAATGTGATTTTCTTTCCACAATAGTTCATGGAACCACCAGAATTCTAAGGTTAAGAACTCCTGGTTTGATGGAAGGAAGGAGGTAGTGAGGAGGAGATGAAGCAAGGAGAGGAGTGAAAATCGAGGACAGGAAGACAGAATGGAGGACAAAACAGAAGAGGAGCAAAAAATAAAAAAAGCTACATCTCTGGGCTCAGGCTAAGCAAATACGCTTGGAGATTCCCAGACAGTACTGGAGTTACTTCTACGGTGATTTTATACTAACGTTTTCCAACAAGCAGTTTCTTCAGCTGAGTTCTATCCACTTAGTCCCATAAAGGGTCACCCGATTGCATCACATCTAAGTCTAAATACAACCAGTATTTTCCATGATCTTCCAGAATGGTGAGTATAAATTTGATCCCCTCAGGGCCACACCCCAAATCTTGTGCCCCTGGTCCCCACCCCCTTCATTAACAGGGAGTCCATATTTTCACCCCCTCTTCCGTTACTCCCTCCCGGAGTCCTCAAAAGAGGGTGCTGCTCACCTGTCTTCTGAGTCGCCACTTGCTGCTCTCCGACCTCAGCCCACGGGCCCTCAGCCCACGGTCGGCTGTCGGCTCAGGGCCTCCTCTGTCCACCGACCCTGGGACTCTTCACCACTGCTGACAGGGACAAATACCCGCCTCGCAGGTTCCTCTTTTTCTCTCCCCTACACCGGCTTTCCCTTCTGTCCTCAGCCAATCGGAGGGGAGTGGGGTCTGAGTCAGGCGTGGGGTGGCCGCTTGCGGCACCGCCTGCAAGGCTCGGTGCGCTCTGCCTCACTCGCCGGGTTTCTTCCCTTTCTTCCCCTCAGGGGGCGCCAACTCCCGCCTCGCAGGTTCCTCTTTTTCTCTCCCCTACACCGGCTTTCCCTTCTGTCCTCAGCCAATCGGAGGGGAGTGGGGTCCGAGTCAGGCGTGGGGTGGCCGCTTGCGGCACCGGCTGCAAGGCTCGGTGGGCTCTTCCTCACTCGCCGGGTTTCTTCCCTTTCTCCCCTCAGGGGGCGCCAATTAGAGGACCGTCGTTCTTCCGCAGGCTTCCTCGGTTTCAGTTCCATGTTCTGGGCGCCTCAGAAAGTCAAGCAGAGGCGGAACACGTGTTGGAAAGTCACCGCACGTACGACGACCTGTGGAAAGTTCCTGTACTTTCAGCGACACGACGCAGGACCGTTGTTGGCTGTGAGGAGGCTCTGCGCTGCTCTCGCTGATGATGAGGCACCTCGAGATATTCTGCGCTGTGAGGGGGCTTCTGGCTCCGCCCAGCCAAAAAAGGACTGGTCCACCCGCAAAGAAAGGCCACGGAGAGAAAACCCTAGGAGCAAAGCAGCACCAAATTCCACTCATCCCAGATCTCTCTCTTCTGAGCACCACGACTGCCTTTGAGTTCTTTTTAGCTTGTGCTTTGAACCTCTCCAGCAAGAGATCCAAACAGGAAAATGACAGCACTACCCCTTTCTCAACCCCCAGTATTAAGTTTCTAAAACTTGCAGAATAGGATCTTTTTGTTCATTTATACAAGAAGATATCTTACCAGTGCCTCCTATATGCACTGGGGATGTAATGATGTATAAAATAGCCCAGCCCCTGAAAATCACAGAATTAAAAATCTCATTAAAAAGGTAAATAAAAACTTATAATACAACAAATAAGTAACATGTCAGAGGAAGAGAAAGGATTTATAGGACTATAAGACAAGGGCTTCTAACCTAGACTTGGGGAATCTCGTAAAGCTTAGAGAAACTTCAAAGATAAAATATGAAAGATAATATAAAGGGGTTTTCCAAGCCAAGAGAGTGGACAGAGAAAGTTTCAAGCATAAGCAACTGCATGTCATAAAGCCTAGAGACAAGAAAAAGCATAGCTCCCTGGAGACAATAAAGGACATTCAGTATGCCTGACTGCTGGGGCAATGCAAGCAAGCCATTAACAATATTGGCTCTGGAAGTCAATTATCTGAGTTCAAACCCCAGCTCTGCCACTTGTCATCATGGAGAAGCAGGTTGACAAAGCAGAGAGAAGGCAGATCACAAAGGACTTTGATAAGCCACATGTGGAAAATAGAGAGCCTTTGGTAATCAGATTTGTTTTATGAATACCTATCTCTTCCCAGACAAAAGCTAAGGCAATTCACCACCACTACACCTTCCTTGAGAGTCCCTTGGACTGCAAGAGATCCAACCAGTCCATTTTGAAGGAGATCAGCCCTGGGATTTCTTTGGAAGGAATGATGCTAAAGCTGAAACTCCAGTACTTTGGCCACCTCATGCGAAGAGTTGACTCATTGGAAAAGACTCTGATGCTGGGAGGGATTGGGGGCAGGAGGAGAAGGGGACGACAGAGGATGAGATGGCTGGATGGCATCACTGACTCGATGGACATAAGTTTGAGTGAACTCCAGGAGATGGTGATGGACAAGGAGGCCTGGCATGCTGCAATTCATGGGGTCGCAAAGAGTCGAACACGACTGAGCGACTGAACTGAACTGAACTGACACCTTCGTTACAAAAGTTGTTAAAGGAATTTATTTAAGCTGAAATGAAAGAACACTATTAAGTAATCAGAAAACATGAAAGCTTAAAATTAATAGGTAAAAGAAAGATTATAGTAAGATTTATTATACCCTAATACTATAATGATGGTATAAATCACTTTGAACTGTAAAATGACTGTAGGGAATGGTATTTGATCTCCTATGATAAATAATAATGGGAAAAATATGAAAAAGAAAGTATGCATGTATAACTGAATCAGTTTGCTGTACCATAGAAATTAACACAACATTGTAAATCAACTATAATTCAATACAATAATTTTTTTAAGAGAAATTTTTTAAAATATCAATCTCTGCTTTGTGAAGACTGGAGTCAGGGAAAAGGGAGTTGAAAAATCCAAGGTTATCAAAAGTGAACCAATAAAAGCTCTTGTAGGTATGTTTTTATTCCTGCTAATAAAGTGTTAAGGCTGTTAACATTAACATTCACCTCAGTTCAGTTCAGTCGCTCAGTCATGTCCGACTCTTTGCGACCCCATGAGCTGCAGCATGCCAGGCCTCCCTGTCCAACACCAACTCCCGGAGCCTACCTAAACTCATGTCCATTGAGTCAGTGATGCCATCCAACTATCTCATCCTCTGTCATCCCCTTTTCCTCCTGCCCTCAATCTTTCCCAGCATCAGAGTCTTTTCTAATGAGTCAGCTCTTTGCAGGAGGTGGCCAAAATATTGGAGTTTCAGCTTCAACATCAGTCCTTCCAATGAACACCCAGGACTGATCTCCTTTAGGATGGACTGGTTGGATCCCCTTGCAGTCCAAGGGACTCTCAAGAGTCTTCTCCAATACCACAGTTCAAAAGCATCAATTCTTCGACACTAAGTTTTCTTTATAGTCCAACTCTCACATCCATACATGACTACTGGAAAAACCATAGCCTTGACTAGATGGACCTTTGTTGGCAAAGTAATGTCTCTGCTTTTGAATCTTCTGTCTAGGTTGGTCATAACTTTCCTTCCAAGGAGTAAGTGTCTTTTAATTTCATGGCTGCAATCACCATCTGCAGTGATTTTGGAGACCATAAAATAAAGTCTCACTGTTTCCACTGTTTCCCCATCTATTTGCCATGAAATGATGGGACCGGATGCCATGATCTTCATTTTCTGAATGTTGAGTTTTAAGCCAACTTTTTCACTCTCCTCTTTCACTTTCCTCAAGAGGCTCTTTAGTTCTTCTTCATTTTCTGCCATAAGGATGGTGTCATCTGCTTATCTGAGGTTATTGATATTTCTTCCGGCAATCTTGATTCCAGCTTGTGCTTCATCCAGCCCAGNCAAGCGGTTTTCTCTACTTTCTTCAATTTGAGTCTGTATTTGGTAATAAGGAGTTCATGATCTGAGCCATAGTCAGCTCCTGGTCTTGTTTTTGTTGACTGTATAGAGCTTCTCCATCTTTGGCTGCAAAGAATATAATCAATCTGATTACGGTGTTGGCCATCTGGTGATGTCCATGTGTAGAGTCTTTCATTTTGTTGTTGTTGTTGTTGTTTTGTATACATGCTAAACCCCACCAAGTGGAACAAATTAACTACTTAATGACCAGGAACAAGTTGCCCCAGACTTACTGGAACTTAAGGACTGATAATGTTAACAACCTGTGACAATACCTTGTTCCCTCATCATCATCCAATCAGAGAATTGTGCACAAGCTGTTTACAGGTCCTGGGACACCTCTCCCTCACCTTGCCTTTGAAAATGCTTTTTTGGTGGATAGAATAAGAATTATGTATACTGAAAAAAAAATGCTTTTCTGAAACCCAGGCGATCCATTGAGTTTGAGTGTTTTGAGCTCGAGCTGTCTTGAACTCCTTGCTTGTTGCTCTGCACTAAATGCTGCACTTTTCTTCACCACAATCAGTAGATGAGCTTTACTGCACAAAGGCAAGCAGACACACGTTTGGTTCCATAGCAGAAGCAGGCTCTTGGGTTAATGTTCTTTTTACTATAGTAAATAAATTATGAGACTTCAGTGGATTAGCCAAATGTCCAAGCTAGTCTTCTCCTTAACAGTAGTGATAATATTTCAATGCCTTCTACAGGCCAAACAGTTTGCATCATTTTATCTCTTCTTTTTTATTTATTTATTTATTTTAATGGAGGTTAATTCCTTTACAATATTGTATTGTTTTTGCCATACATCAACATGAATCCACCACAGGTATACACGTGTTCCACANCAATGCCTTCTACAGGCCAAACAGTTTGCATCATTTTATCTCTTCTTTTTTATTTATTTATTTATTTTAATGGAGGTTAATTCCTTTACAATATTGTATTGTTTTTGCCATACATCAACATGAATCCACCACAGGTATACACGTGTTCCACATCCTGATCTTTCCATTTTTCTGTAAGCTTCTTATGGTATCTTTTTTCAACTGATAAAATCAAAGGGAAATATAGTAAAGTCTACTCTAATTCAGAGAACTCAACTAAAATGCATGAGCAGGAATATCTTTCCCTTTTGAAAATTCTGATTCTTAAACTACTCTTGCCTGTTCTTGTCCCAAAACTAATGAGCAACTAACAAATAACTATTCTTGGAAACATACATTTAAATGTCTCTTTTTTTCCCCCATAGGGAATTCTTTAAGGACTTTGACTTAAACATCCTGTAAGCAGACTACGAAGGACCTGTAAATAGATTGCTCCATTACAAAGCTTCACATCTATTACTGTCACAACATGCATCACATATTACTAGCTTTTTCACAGATAAGAACATTGAGGCTAAGATTAAAAAACAAATGTCCAGCAAAGTCATGTTAACTTCTCACTTTTATCCATGTGGCAAATCTAAGAATTGAACTGTGTTCTCTATGAATTCACTCTGTTCTCTTCACTTATTTTTAAAACATCTTAAAAATGTGGAATGAATGAATACATACTCATGACTGCAGTAGATATTTTCATAACTATTTTGAACAATACAGCTATTGTTTTCAATTGATACAATATATTGATATTTATGGGGGGCTTCCCTGATGGCTCAGTGGTAAAGAACCTGCCTACAATGCAGGAGATGTCAGTTCAGTTCCTGGATTGGGAAGATCCCCTGGAGAAAGAAATGGCAACCCACTCCAGTTTTTTTTTTTTTTTTTTNTATTGTTTTCAATTGATACAATATATTGATATTTATGGGGGGCTTCCCTGATGGCTCAGTGGTAAAGAACCTGCCTACAATGCAGGAGATGTCAGTTCAGTTCCTGGATTGGGAAGATCCCCTGGAGAAAGAAATGGCAACCCACTCCATTTTTTTTTTTTTTTTTTCCCTTGGGAAATCCCATGAACAGAGGAGCCTGGTATGCTACAGTCTATGGGGTCACAAAAAGAGTTAGACTTAGTGACAACACAACAACAAATAGATATATATATATAATATACAAATATATATAATATACAAACCTCTTTAATATGTACTACTGAGTTCACCAGTTTCCTGTGAACAGTTGGCTTTATAAACTATATGAAGATTTATACAGTCCCTGATGTATTCGCTGTACTGAAACACTGACCTCAAGCAAAGACTTTCTGGGTCTGGAAAAAGAGATTTGATCCTTTGAAAGTCAGGCCAGGCATTAGCAGAGAGTCTTTAAAAGAGAGAATTATCTCCACCTCACAAACTTACAAGCAGAAAGGTCTCTGTCCTAAGGCTGGGAAAATACTTCCTCATCAGCCCTTCCCCCTTAATCCATCTCCAAAGAAGCTCTCTTTTTTCAGGAGAATTCATAGGGACTTTTCTGGAATGATCAAACTCTCAGACTTGAGAAAGGAAAGACTTTATAAGGAGCCCAGGATCTACTGGGTGAGAGCTGTTTATTCAACAGAGAAACAATTCCTAGGAGAGAACTCCACACAGTTGTGTCCTGCTAACCCTTTATACCCCAAACAACTGACTGTGGAGAGCAATTTCTTTTCAGACTAATTTCTCTTTTTTTTTTTTTACCCCCAAAAGATAATCCTGAAGATGGATTATGATTGTAGTTCTCACTGAAAAACAATTTTTCCACTGTACAACTTAACAAGACAGCAACTCAGCTAACGAGCATATGAAAACATATTCCACATCATGTCATCAAGGAAATGAAATTAAGCTAGTAATAAAATACCACTATATACTCCACATCATAAATCATCAGGGATATGAAATTAAGATAGTAATAAAATACCACTGCATACCTGGTAAAATGCAAAACTTCCAAAACTGATATGAAATTCTGTTGAGGATTTGGAGCAAAAACTCCCATTCATTGTTGATGGAAATGCAAGACGGTATTGCTCCTTTAGAGGGGTGGTTTCTTACAAAATTAAACATACTCATATCATAAAACCAAGCAGCTATACTCCTTACTATATACCCAGAAGAGTCAAAATCCTATGTCCATAAACCAAAGATCAGACATGGATGTTTACAGAAGTTTTATTCATAATTGCCAAAATTTGGAAACAACCAATATGCCCATCAGTAGATGAGTAGATAAACTGATATATCAAAAAGATGGATTATTTGTAGTGCTGAAAAGGAATTAGCTGCTAAGTCGTGAAAAAACATGAAGGAAACTTATTAGAAGGCAGTCATAATGGCTATATATGATTTTCTGGAAAAGGCAAACTATTGGAGATAATAAAAAGATCAGTGATAAATAGAATTTGGGGGGAGGGAGGAATTCATACATGGAACACTGAGGATTTTTAAGACAGTGATAATATGCTGTATGATACTATAATGTTGGATACATGTCATTATAATTTGTCCATAACCACAGACTACACAACACCAAGCATAAAGCCTAATGTAAACTTTCGACATTGGGTGATAATGATGTATTCATTAATGTAGGTGTATCAGTTGCAACCAATGAAACATTCTACTGTGAGGGGCAGGGGTCACTGTTGTTAATGGATGGAAAGCATACACATGTGTAGGGGCAAGAAATAGATGGAAAATCTGCACTTTCCCCTCAATTTGCTGTGAACCTAAAACTTCTCTAAAGAGTAAAGCCTATTCTTTTTTTTTAAAGGAAACAGCTAAAGATGATAAAACTTTATGTCCCTGGTGTGTCCCTTGCCAGCTTACAGAAACAATAGGCTATTCTGATGACTGACCTGAAACTGACCCTAGTGTATTTATCCCCATGATGGAGGTATTAACCATGTTTAACGGACAGTCTCTGTCAAAACTTATGGAAACACATAAGCAGATTTCAGTCTTTGTCCTCTTAATACAGTCTTTGACATTTTGTAGTAAACTGAGAAGGTTGGTGAGTTTCAAATCCAATAATGAATTAAACTTGCTTCTTGGCATAGAAGACTATGCTAAGAGAACATTGCCTTGCAAAGGTCTGCTATATGGAAGAAGAGGATGAGGTAACTATACCGCTAGAATTATTGCAGAGCAGAGACCTTACTTATCCTATTTAATTTTTTTTCCCTTCTGTTGCAAGATTCTAGATCCCCAGTGTACGGAAAGAGCAATTTGTCAAGATGGCAGTGGTCAGTCTCTCTTGCTCCATGGCCTCTCACTCTCCCTCCACCTTTAGTAAATACATGGTTATGTAACAACTGAGATCATTTATAGCACTGCACATATGCAATGACCTATATCAACACAACCTGAAAAGCTCTTGTAGTTGAGTTGAATAGGCTGTGTCCACTGGGTCAACCATAGGAGCGTACAAAATGGCTGCTGCTGTTGCCTTCCAACCAGCAGGGAATAAACCTACAGTTCCTTATGTCTTTTTCCAGCTTCTCCACTTGTACCTTGCCTGCCCTGGGTTCAGCGAGACACCCAGGAAAGTCTGAAAAGACATGTTTGTTTCCAGGAGTTCATCAAGAACCTGATAAGATATGCTGCCATTTTTTGATATCTTCTGCATTCACAGAAGCATTGTCTTCCCCCAGAAAGCACTTAAGCAGATGGGGGAGACTTTTTTTTAAAGCCCTGGATATGTTTGCCAGGAAATATTTGAAATTCAGTGGGAAAAAAATGTACAATTCAAATAAGTTTCCAAGATATAAAAGCAAACAGAGATGCCCAGGCTGTTTTAGGGATATAAAAATGAAAGTCCTGCTGGCTATGCTAAGGATTCCAATTAGAATGGTGCTAGTCCATGAGCTGGAGAAGGCAATGGCACCCCACTCCAGTACTCTTGCCTGGAAAATCCATGGACGGAGGAGACTGGTAGGCTGCAGTCATGGGGTAGCTAAGAGTCAGACACGACTGAGCGACTTCACTTTCACTTTTTACTTTCATGCACTGGAGAGGGAAATGGCAACCCANGTACTCTTGCCTGGAAAATCCATGGACGGAGGAGACTGGTAGGCTGCAGTCATGGGGTAGCTAAGAGTCAGACACGACTGAGCGACTTCACTTTCACTTTTTACTTTCATGCACTGGAGAGGGAAATGGCAACCCAGTTCAGTGTTCTTGCCTGGAGAATCCGAGAGACAGGGAGCCTGGTGGGCTGCCAGGTATGGGGTCACACAGAGTCAGACATAACTGAAGTGACTTAGCAGCAGCAGCAGTCCATGAGCGGGGCTACAGGAGAGGCTACACAGCAGAACCTCAAGCTTTCTCAGCACAAGCCAAAGGGCTTTAAATTATTCATCAGCCCAGGAATAATAAGCAGTGGGTACACAGACAGAGGGGAAAATGATCAGTGTTTCTTCAGGGAGTGTCCTGTCTAATGACCTGTCCCAAGATTTGACCAGTTCAAATACTTTCTCTGCACACACCTACCCAGCTAGAGTTCTATCGTGAAATGCTGTCTTTCTACTTTTTCTGCTTCAGCCCTCCTGAACACATCTTCAACTTCCTGAAAATGACATGCTCTATTTTTCCTCCTCTAAGCCTTGTTTCATTCTGTTCTCCAAGGTAATATTAAGGTGTTCATTTATTCCAAAATTCTGCCTCAAATGCTAGCAGAAAAGAGATCTTATTTTGTATTGTCATAAATTTATGTTTGTATTAAAATAGCTTTTTTCTCCTAGATATCCTAATTTCAAACTTAAGGATAAATTTATGACAGTGGAGTATTGTGAGTATTTTTAAAATTTTTGTTTTGATTTTGTTTTATTTTTTCAGTTTGTATTTTAGTTCTCCTGCTTCACAATTTCCCAATATTGTGCTCAATCTGCCTTTACAATAAAACACACCACAGCTGTGGCCTGTGTCTGCAGCATTTCTTTAACCTTCTATTATCTCCTTGGAAGAAAAGTTATGACCAACCTAGATAGCATATTCAAAAGCAGAGACATTATTTTACCAACAAAGATCTGTCTAGTCAAGGCTATGGTTTTTCCAGTAGTCATGTATGGATGTGAGAGTTGGACTGTGAAGAAAGCTGAGTGCTGAAGAATCGATGCTTTTGAACTGTGATGTTGGAGAAGACTCTTGAGAGCCCTTTGGACTGCAAGGAGATCCAACCAGTCCATTCTGAAGGAGATCAGCCCCGGGATTTCTTTGGAGGGAATGATGCTAAAGCTGAAACTCCAGTACTTTGGACACCTCATGAGAAGAGTTGACTCATTGGAAAAGACTTTGATGCTGGGAGGGATTGGGGGCAGGAGAAGAAGGGGATGACAGAGGATAAGATGGCTGGATGGCATCACTGACTTGATGGACGTGAGTCTGAGTGAACTCCAGGAGTTGGTGATGGACAGGGAGACCTGGTGTGCTGCGATTCATTGGGTCACAAAGAGTCAGACATGAGTGAGTGACTGAACTGAACTGAATTGATCTCCTTCTATCCTCTACTCTCCTGCCTTCATCCATAACTCCCCATGGGAAAATCCTCATTTCCTAAAATCTCATTTTAGTATTTATATTTTGTTAGCCCCCCCCTTGATTGCATGGGGCTGCCACTAAGTCACTTTAGTTGTGTCCGACTCTGTGTGTCCCCGTAGATGGCAGCCCACCAGGCTCCGCCGCTCCTGGGATTCTCCAGGCAAGAACACTGGAGTGGGTTGCCATTTCCTTCTCCAATGCATGGAAGTGAAAAGTAAAAGTCACGTCACTCAGTCATGTCGGAGTTAAGGCCCACTTGATTTCACATTCCAAGATGTCTGGCTCTAGGTGAGTGATCACACCATCGTGATTATCTGGGTTGTGAAGCTCTTTTTTGTACAGTTCTTCTGTGTATTCTTGCCACCTCTTCTTAATATCTTCTGCTTCTGTTAGGTCCATACCATTTCTGTCCTTTATCGAGCCCATCTTTGCATGAAATGTTCCCTTGGTATCTCTAATTTTCTTGAAGAGATCTCTAGTCTTTCCCATTCTGTTGTTTTCCTCTGTTTCTTTGCATATTGAACAGCTGTGATGGATCACACAGAAGCGCTCCAGTTGTGACGGACTGTGCAGAAACGTGGCCAAAATGAGCTACCCCTCACCCAAGGTCAGGGGAAACAACAGAGAGTGCCAGGCTGCGATGGCACAGGAGTGGCCGAGAGGAGCTACCCCACGTCCGAGGTCAGTGGCTGGTGGCCTAGAGGAGCTAGCCCACATTCAAGGTCAGGAAGGGCAGCCCTGAGAAGATACCCCTCTTCCAAGATAAGGAGCAGTGGCTGTGCTTTGCTGGAACAGCCATGAAGAGATACCCCACGTTCAAGGTAAGAGAAACCCAAGTAAGATGGTAGGTGTTGCGAGAGGGCATCAGAAGGCAGACACACTGAAACCATAATCACAGAAAACTAGCCAATCTGATCACACGGACCATAGCCTTGTCTAGCTCAATGAAACTAAGCCACTCCATGTGGGACCACCCAGGACGGGTGGGTCATGGTGGAGAGGTCTGTCAGAATGTGGTCCACTGGAGAAGGGAATGGAAAACCACTTCAGTATTCTTGCCTTGAGAACCCCGTGAACAGTATGAAAAGGCAAAATGATAGGATACTGAAAAAGGAACTCCCCGGGTCGGTAGGTGCCCAATATGCTACTGGAGATCAGTGGAGAAATAACTCCAGAAAGGATGAAGACAAAGCAAAAACAATACCGAGCTGTGGATGTCACTGGTGATAGAAGCAAGGTCCGATGCTGTAAAGAGCAATATTGCATAGGAACCTGAAATGTCAGGTCCATGAATCAAGGCAAATTGGAAGTGGTCAAACAGGAGATGGCAAGAGTAAACGTTGACATTCTAGGAATCAGCGAACTAAAATGGACTGGAATGGGTGAATTTAACTCAGATGACCATTATATCTACTACTGCAGGCAGGAATCCCTTAGAAGAAATGGAGTAGCCATCATGGTCAACAAAAGATTCCAAAATGCAGAACTTGGATGCAATCTCAAAACCGACAGAATGATCTCTGTTCGTTTCCAAGGTAAACCATTCAATATCACAGTAATCCAAGCCTATGCCCCAAACAGTGATCTACATCAGTGCTTCTTAAATGTGAATGTCAATGAGTTTCTTAGGCATCTTACAAAAACGCCTGATACTCGCATTTCTATTTTTAGAATTTTTTTTTTTATTTTTTGGAGTATAGCTGCTTTACAATGTTGTGTTAGTTTCTCAGTTCAGTTTAGTCACTCAGTCGTGTCCGACTCTTTGCAACCCCATGGGCCACAGCACGTCAGGCTTGCCTGTCCATCACCAACTCCCAGAGCTTACTCAAACTCATGTCCATCAAGGCAGTGATGCCATCCAACCATCTCATCCTCTGTCGTCCCCTTCTCCTCCTGCCTTCAATCTTTCCCAGCATCAGGATCTTTTCCAATAAGTCAGCTCTTTGCATCAGGTGGCCAAAGTATTGGAGTTTCAGCTTCAGCATCAATCCTTTCAATGAGTATTCAGGAATGATTTCCTTTAGGATGGACTGGCTGGATCTCCTTGCTGTCCAAGGGACTCTCAAGAGTCTTCTCCACACCACAGTTCAAAAGCATCAATTCTTTAGCGCTCAGCTTTCTTTATGGTCTAACTCACATCCATACACGAGTACTGGAAAAACCATAGCTTGACTAGATGGACCTTTGTTGGCAAAGTAATGTCTCTGCTTTACAATACGCTATCTAGGTTGGTCATAGCTTTTTTTTCCAAGGAGCAAGCGTCTTTTAATTTCACAGCTGCAGTCACCATCTGCAGTGATTTTGGAGGCCCCCAAAATAAAGTCTGACACTGTTTCCACTGTTTCCCCATCTATTTCCCATGACGTGATGGGACCACGTGCCATGATTTTAATTTTCTGAATATTGAGCTTTAAGCCAACTTTTTCACTCTTCTCTTTCACTTTCATCAAGAGGCTCTCTAGTTCTTCACTTTCTGCTGTAAGGGTGGTGTCATCTGCATATCTGAGGTTATTGATACTTCTCCTGGCAATCTTGATTCCAGCTTTGTCTGGCTCTAGGTGAGTGATCACACTGTCGTGGTTATCTGGATCATGAAAATCTTTTTTGTATAGCTCTTCTGTGTATTCTTGAAACCTCTTTGTAATATCTTCTGCTTCTGTTAGGTCGTTACCATTTCTGTTCTTTATTATGCCCATCTTTGCATGAAAGGGATTTCCCTGGTGGCTCAGATGGTAAAGCACCTTGCTTACAATGCCGGAGACCTGGGTTCAATCCCTGGGTTGGGAAGATCCTCTGGAGAAGGAAATGGAACCCACTCCAGTACTCTTGCCTGGAAAATCCCATGGACAGAGGAGTGTGGTGGGCTACAGTCCACGGGAAAGCAAAGAGCCAGACAAGACTAAGCAACTTCACTTTCACTTTTCACTTGCGTGAAATGTTCCCTTGGTATCTCTAATTTTCTTGAAGAGACCTCTAGTCTTTCCCAATCTATTGTTCTCCTCTATTTTTTTGCATTGGTCACTGAGAAAAGCTTTCTTATCTCTCCTTGCTATTCTTTGGAACTGTGCATTCAAATGGCTGTATCTTTCCTTTTCTCCTTTGCTTTTTGCTTCTCTTCTTTTCTAAGCTATTTATAAGGCCTCCCCAGAAAACCATTTTGCCTTTTTGCATTTCTTTTTCCCTTGGGGATGATCTTGATTACTGCCTCCTGTACAGTGTCACAAACCTCCATCCTTCAGGCACTCTATCAGATCTAATCTCTTGAATCTATTTGTCACTTCCACTGTATAATTGTAAGGGATTTGATTTAGGTCATACCTAAATGGTCTAATGGTTTCCCCTACTTTCTTCAATTTAAGTGTGAATTTGGCAAGATGGAGCTCACGATCTGAGCCACAATCAGCTCCTGGTCTTGTTTTTGCTGACTGTATAGAACTTCTCCATTTTTGGCTGCAAATAATATAATCAATCTAATTTTGGTATTGACCATCTGGTGATGTCTATATGTAGAGTCTTCTCTTGTGTTGTTGGAAGACGGTATTTTCTATGACCAGTGTGTTCTCTTGGCAAAACTCTGTGTTAGCTTCTACAGCACAGCTAAGTGAATCCATCACGCAAATACATATATTCCATCTTTTAAAAAATTTCCTTCATTTAGGTCATGATAAAGCATTGTGTAGAGTTCCCTGTGCTATATATTGGGTTCTCATTAATTATCTATTTAGTATATAGTATCAGTTCTAATCTTCCAATTCATCCTGTCCCCTCTTTTCCTCTTTGGAGTCCATATGGTTGTTCTCTACTTCTGCTTCTCTATTCCTGTTTTGTCAATAAGATCACCTACAGATTTTTTTCAGATTCTACGTGTATTCATTAATGTAGAATACTTGCTTTTCTCTTTCCGACTTGCTTACCTCTGTGACAGTCTCTAGGTCCACCCGTATTTCTGCATGGGGCCCAGTTTCACCCCTTCTTCTGCTGAGCAATACTGCAATCTGTACATGTGCTGCATCTTCTTCAACCGTTCCTCCTTTGATGGACATTTAGGTTGTTTCCATATCCTGACTTTCACAAACAGAGCTGCAGTGAACTCAGGGGTGCCTGTGTCTTTTTTAATTAGTTTTCTCTGGACATATGCCCAGTAGTGGGATTGCTGGGTCACGTGGTTGTTCTATTTTTAGGCTTTTAAGTAAGTTCCATACGTTCTCCTTAGAGACTATATCAATTTACATGCCCACCAACAGTGCAAAAGGGTTCCCTTTTCTCGACACCCTGTTCTGCCTTTCTAACAAGCTTCCAGGGAGTGCCAATACTACTGTTACTAGTCACAATTCTCGTACTCTTTAATCAATAGAAACTGATAAGAGGCCAGACAAGAAATTCAGGGAAGGGTTTATTGGGACTTATGCTGCAGAACAAGGGACAGAAAACAAATAACACGTTTCATTGCTCACTCCCTAAGGAGGGGTGAGCTGGCCGCTTAAATGGGGTGAGGCTAGAGACAAGCCCAGGGGTCAGGCCAGAAGGCTGGCATGGGTGCTCTGCCCACCCTCTTGGTGGAGCTGTATGCAGGGATCATGTCTTGCTTTTGCTCTTGACACTTCAGAAGTGGCAGCTGAAGTTTTTGGTCTTTTTGCATCTTGTTTATAATTTGCCCCAACTTACATGCATGTAGTTATTTTTAACGCCTTAATGTTTCTTTGCATTCTGTTGCTACAAGAGACATTTGTCCAATTTGCAAGTCCCAGAACCCATCCCATCTCACTGTACTTCTTTAGTAGCAAAGATCTCTATTAATTCCCCTTTTTGAATAATTATAATATGACAATATAATTTCCCATGTAATTATATCCTCCACTAGAGTCTGTGTATTTGGGCAATGTTACACCCTCAGATCTTTTTCAATAACATATATTGTGCATGCAATGTTTTTGAAAAGATGAATGAATAAAGAATTTTGATGGAAGCACATAAGACATGGTTGAAGCAGAGAGGAATGAAAAAATAGGAAGAATAGGAATAGCTGGAAGAAGTTGATAAAGAGAAAATAGGAAGAGCTACATTTCTTCATGGGCATCCCTCATGGCTCAGCAGTAAAGAGTCCACCTGCAATGCAGGAGATGCAGGGTTCAATGCCTGGGTTGGGAAAATCCCTTGGAGAAGGAAATGGAAACTTGCTCCAGTATTCTTGCCTGGGAAATCCCATGGATACAGAGGCCTGGCAGACTATAGTCCATGGGGTCACAAAAGAGTTGGACGTTACTTTACGACCAAACAACAGTAACATGTTTCTTTGTCCACTAAAATCAAATGGTTAATGTTGGCCAAGTCAGCAAGGAAAGAGAAACTGCGGTTAATTTGACAAGACTGAATCAAAGAGAAGAGGAGAAATTAGACTTTCACCAGATCACACAGGGCCAGTACACATTGTAGGACCTTAATGTTTTTTGTGAATAGTGGCCCAAACACACCATTCATTGATGCAGCAACCAGGTTTTGCTGCTGTTATTACTGTTTGCTTACTTTCAAGTTTATTTCTACAATTTTGATACGTTAGAATACCTGATTTGCCTCTGGCCTCTTGCTTCTGTCTCAGACTTTGTGTCTTTCAGAACCTATACTGTTTACTGCCCTATAAAACCCTCAGCCCTGATTCCTGCTTTCCCATTTCCTGATTCAGGATGACCATCCGCATCAGCTGCTATATACATGAATTTTAAAGGTTCTATAACACCCTATGACTCAATATAAATGTTTTATTTCTACACCACTGAGAATTGTCTACATTTACTTCTGTGAATAATGCTGCAGTAATGTTCCCCTACATGAAATGTGGCTGGCATCTCTGATACTTTTCCTTTAAATGAATTTCTAGAAATGAAATATTATGGGCAATTTAAAGCATTGATATATTGGAAGATTCACTTCCATAAAGTTTATGTGTGCCTGCCCAGTCATGTCCAACTCTGTGTGACCCCATGGACTGTATCCTGCCAGGCTCCTCTGTCCATGGAATTTCCCAGGCAGAAAGACTGAAGTAAGTTGCCATTTCTTATTCCATTCATGAAGTTTATAAAAATATTGTAAAATAGTGCTTATTGTTGTCCTTGCTGTGTAGTTGCTAAGTTGTGTCTGACTTTTTGTGATCCCGTGGACTCTGGCCTGTCAGGTTCCTCTGTCCATGGGGTTTCCCAGGCAAGACTACTTCCCAGGTTGCCATTTTCTTCTCCAGGGATCTTTCTGACCCAGAGACTGAACCTGTGACTTCTGCATTAGCAGGCGGGTTCTTTACCACTGAGCCAGCAGGGAAGCCAAAAGAGTGCTTAGCACTAGTCCCTGCGACAGGGACAGGGACACAGCACTGTGCAGTATGCTGGGGGGCCGCAGGCCATGGGGTCGCGAAGAGTCGGACACCACTCAGTGACTTCACTCTCACTTTTCACTTTCATGCACTGGAGAAGGAAATGGCAACCCACTCCAGTGTTCTTTCCAGGCTCCTCTATCCATGGGATTCTCTAGGCAAGAATACTGGACTGGATTGCCATTTCCTCCTCCAGGGGATCTTCCCAACTGGGGATCGAACCTGCAAGTGGATTCTTTGCCCTCCTGAGCCACCTGGAAAGCCCACACTGTTCTTACTTCAATTTTAAATTATGGACCAATTAAAAGAGCCATACTATCTAAAGACACCTTCATCTGCATCCTACTTAAGATGAATAAAATACTCATTGCTCATATCAAAGAACAGTATTATAATTTAGGGTGTAGCTTTGACTGAGAAGGTAAACCCAGCCCCCAACTCCAGCCTGTGTCAGCAAGTCCCCACGCCCACACAGCCTCTCTGCTCAATTTTCTCTCCCCAGAGCCCTACATCCTTCCTTTCTCAAAGCTTTGCATCTTTATTCTTTCAAAGACACAGCTGGCCGAGGGACTGGATGAAGAATTTGGTTCTCCCCCTCACTTATTCCTGAACAGATCTCCTTAAGCTGCAGTTTGTTTATTTCCTGGAATTTCTGCCAGCCAAGCAGACCCTAGGGAGGGGCACGTGGGAACATCAGGAAGACAGTTGAGTCCCTGCCTGGCATGCTGCCATTCATGGGGTCGCAAAGAGTCGGACATGACTGAGCGACTGAACTGAACTGAACTGAAAGGAAAATAATATTCACCTCACATCAGACGTACTCAGATGTGCAATATAAGATCCTCCACATTTGAACACAAGTAGGCAGAACCCCAAATTACTGTGATTAGTTTTCTTCCACCTAGTGGTCTGGAACTTTAAAACAGAAAATAGGTTGAGCTATGCAAAAGTAAAAAGCTTTATTTTCTGCACACCTCAATGATGGACTGAGATTTTTATTTACTATATTCACCAACACTTAGTTCAGGCTCTGTGGTAATCTTATCATTGGTTATCAGTATCAGAAATTATCAGTTAAACTGTTTTCTATACTAAACTAGGAGACCCTGAACAGTAAGACTTATTGTTATATTCTTTTTTTAAAATCTCTAGCACTTTGGAGAAGGCAATGCACCCCACTCCAGTAATCTTGCCTGGAAAATCCTATGGACAGAGGAGCCTGGTGGGCTGCAGTCCATGGGTTTGCTAAGAGTCGGACACGACTGAGAGACTTCACTCTTACTTTTCACTTTCATGCATTGGAGAAGGAAATGGCAACCCACACCAGTGTTCTTGCCTGGAGAATCCCAGGGATGGCGGAGCCTGGTGGGCTGCCGTCTATGGGGTCACACAGAGTCAGACATGACTGAAGTGACTTAGCAGCAACAGCAGCAGCAGCAGCACTTAGCTTGATGTTCGGAATTTTGGACAATTTTATTACTGAATATGTATAGATGGATAACATTTTTTGTAAGAGAGAGACTACTGGTGAGTAGTTTAATAAAACAAGACTGCACTTAATGACAGATACTATGGAGGAGAGTATGACTTACATTCACAATAGCTGGTGCATTTTAGCAGTTGGATATAAAATTTCATTCTAAAAAAGGTTCTCTTTAGAGTGACTGCAAATGAGTATAGAGTTTCTTTGAGGGGTGATGAATATTTTCTAGACTGTGATGATGGTTGTTGCACAACTTTGTGAATTTACTAGAACTTCTAAAATTGTACACTATAAATGGTAGAATTTATGGTATGTGGCATATCTCCAAACTGTTCATATGCGAAATCCTTCAATAAAAGGGCACAGTACAAAAAATCACATCAGCCTATAAAGCACACAGCCACAAAAATGCAGTTGCATAATGGAAGGTATAAAAAGACTATATGAGGCAAAAGAAGTCTTCTGGGAACCAGCGTACTCTTGAGACATAGTGAGTGACAGCACCACAGGGACTTGGCTGCTCAGTTCTGGGACTGTCTCCAGCCAGTCTGCCAATAAGTCTTCTCATAAGCTCACCCTCAGCTGGATCTAAAGCCTTCCCAGCATTGTGAGTCAGCCCGAGAGGGACAGGAAAACTGCTGTATGGGCCCTGTAAGTAACACTGTTTGAAAAAGCTCAACTCTAGGCAAGCCAAACTTTCCTACCCACAGATGAGAGTCTCCTCACCCGGAGCAGAATTAGCCTAGATAATGGGATGGTGGGCTGAGATGGAGGGTAGAATTTACATAATTATTTATTCTCAGATAAGCTGTAGAAAAGGAGTGTTTTGTTCTGTCGGGTGTGGGTGGGATATCCTGTTGTTCATTAGTCAAATGACTTAATCAGTTGCTAATACATTTATCCTAGTTAGTGGTTTGGTGCTCAAGAAAACTAAAGAGGTTTTCAGGGGCTGAAAAGCCCAATGATTCTTACTAAAAATGAAAAAATACCAATTTTGAACATCTAATGCATGCCAGGTACTGTACTAGACACAGTATGTGTTCAATCTCACAGAGAAGGAAACCAAATGAAAGAAAGTTTACATTACTTGAAGGTTTCAGTGAGAATAGTTTTTGAGAGCCTGAGCATTGAAATTAAAAAGAAATGGGTTTAGGATCCCTCCTCTGATGTTCACTTGCTGTATGTGGTCTTGTATAGGTTTCATAACTTCTTTCATATTCAATTTATTCATCAGAAAAGTGAATATAATACTGCTACATGGTGTTATAGTAAAGATGAAAAGATAAAATGCTTATAGAGTACTTGGCAAAGTAATGTTCACAGAGCAGTAGTTGTTGTTATATTTTTGTCATTATCACTATACAAGATCTCAAAACTAGTTGGTGTTTGAGCAAGGATCTAAACCCAGATCCGTCACACAATAGCCATACTGTTGGCAATGACTTGGACAATATAGATAATGCTACATAGTCTAATTCAGCAGTTAGAGCCATCACCACAAACTGCACCTCATGGCAGTGCAATGGAGAAAGTGCATCACTGTGATCGAAGTGGACAAGAAAATTAGTAGAAAAACTGTAGCTTATTTCCCATAAGAGAAAATGAAGGCTGTGCAGGGACTCAGAGGATGGGCTGAACAGACCTTCTGGTGACGGCTACACAAAATGTTCATTTGAGGGAATTTTTGTGCTTCCTCCTAACCATATTCATTAGTCCCCCTTTATTCTTTAAGATCAGTTTCATGTTTTTTATTTAAGAAGATTGCAATGAAATACAGCTGCAAGGTTTCACGACCAAACAGACTGCTATTACTAGCCTCCATATGAAATCCTCTTAAGGCTCCAGTTTTTGACATTTCAGAAATAAAATTAATATTGAGGCTAAGTGAGTGGATGGGGAATATGCGTGGTATGTGTGTGCATGAGGGAGGCAGTTCTGAGCAGATAATCTGCTAGAGTTCAATGTCATTTTCTGATAAATGAAGCAAAGAAGAGAGAGCCAGGTTTGGAATGAGAGAGGGAGTAGGATCTTCTTGATTCTTACTGATTGAGCTGTCTGAGGATATATGGGTGGAGCTATCCCTCAGGTATAGATGAAATAGTTTATTCACATTTTATTCACTGGCCCTGAGCAGACAGTTTTGATTTGTTCTCCAAACTACTGCCAGTTCTTTTCCTAAATCATCTATTTGATTTACTCATTCTACTTCCATGACCTAGATGAAGCCTAAAAATCTTCCTACAGATTCAAAGATTCTATTAACTTTTATTTATTTTTTGATATTACAATTTATTTAGCACAATACAAACATGATCGTAATTCCCACACATACTGAAAGAGATCAGATTTCTAGTTAATAGGCTCTGCGTCTGTGATATAGTGCTTTGATATCCCATTTGGTTTCCATTATAATAAGCAAATATATTGCTTATTTTGCATCCATGAGATCTGAAGTCCTAAGCAGAACAGTAAAGATTAATTTCATCTTCATCAGAATCTTACTTAATGTTACTTGAAGAAAGCATTTGATCGTGAGGCAGTACTCCATCTCTAATTTGCGATTGGGTATTCATGAAATTAAAAGACACTTACTCCTTGGAAGAAAAGTTATGACCAACCTAGACAGCATATTCAAAAGCAGAGACATTACTTTGCCAACTAAGATCCATCTAGTCAAGGCTATGGTTTTTCCAGTAGTCATGTATGGATGTGAGAGTTGGACTGTGAAGAAGGCTGAGTGCTGAAGAATTCATGCTTTTGAACTGTGATGTTGGAGAAGACTCTTGAGAAGCCCTTGGACTGCAAGGAGATCCAACCAGTCCATTCTGAAGGAGATCAGCCCTGGGGTTTCTTTGGAAGGAATGATGCTAAAGCTGAAACTCCAGTACTTTGGCCACCCCATGCAAAGAGTTGACTCATTGGAGAAGACTTTGATATTGGGAGGGATTGGGGGCAGGAGGAGAAGGGGACGACAGAGGATGAGATGGCTGGTTGGCATCACTGACTGGATGGACGTGAGTTTGAGTAGGCTCTGGGAGTTGGTGATGGACAGGGAGGCCTGGCGTGCTGCGATTCATGGGGTCGCAAAGAGTCGGACACGACTGAGCGACTGAACTGAACTGAAACTGATTCACAGGCCCACTCTTTGTCACTTGACTCTTCTTCATATGTCATTTGACATTTCCCCCCCTAAGTATTAAGAGCTACTGATTCTCAGTAGATGGGTTCAGAACACAGGCACACATTATGAAAATTAAATGTCACATGGAAGTGTCCAAAAACATCAGCCAGAAACATTCCTTGAAAATCTGGCTGCCAGAACTCTAGATGATGATCCAGGTAGTGTAGAACTACTGCAAGGTGAAATTAAATCTTTCACAGGCTGGTCTTGGACACCATGCTTCTCAGAATGCAACAAACGTCTGCCACACTACTTCTCTGGCTCCTACTGAACTTTCAGTCAATAAAATCTCACAGCTTTTCTTCCATGGATGGTTGTCAAATCAGTTTCACATCGTACACTTTTTTTTTTTTTTTGGTAGTATCTAATTTTCTTTTTTTTAACTTTATTTATTTTAATTGGAGGTTAATTACTTTACACTATTGTATTGGTTTTGCCATACATCAACATGAATTTGCCACAGGTATACACATGTTCCCCATCCTGAACCCCCCTCCCTCCTCCCTCCCCATACCATCCCTCTGGGTCGCCCAGGTGCACCAGCCCCAAGCATCCAGTATCATGCATTGAACCTGCGCTGGTGACTCATTTCGTATATGATATTATACATGTTTCAATGCCATTCTCCCAAATCATCCCACCCTCTCACTCTCCCACAGAGTCCAAAAGACTGTTCTATACATCTGTGTCTATTTGGTTGTCTCACATACAAGGTTATCATTACCATTTCTAAATTCCATATATATGTGTTAGTATACTGTATTGGTGTTTTTCTTTCTGGCTTACTTGACTCTGTATAATCGGTTCCAGTTTCATCCATCTCATTAGAACTGATTCAAATGTATTCTTTTTAATGCCTGAGTAATACTCCATTGTGTATATGTACCACAGCTTTCTTATCCATTCATCTGCTGATGGACATCTAGGTTGCTTCCATGTCCTGGCTATTGTAAACAGTGCTGCAATGAACATTGGGGTACATGTGTCTCTTTCAATTCTGGTTTCCTCAATGTGTGTGTCCAGCAGTGGGATTTCTGGGTCATAAGGCAGTTCTATTTCCAGTTTTTTTAAGATGGCTAACAAACACATGAAAAGATGCTCAACATCATTCATTATCAGAGAAATGCAACTCAAAACCACAGTGAGGTACCATTTCTATTAACTTTTAAAATGCAGAACTTTGGAGAGACCATAAATAGATCTCAGGTTTGTGAGTTATCAGGATATAAGTGCTATTTAAAGCCATGGGAATAAACTATTATATCACAAGAAGAATATATGGAGAGCAAAAAATAAGAGGAACTTCTTGGAAGAAAATGACAGTCTTCAGTTTAGTTCAGTTGCTCAGTCATGTCCGACTCTTTGTGACCCCATGGACTGCATCACACCAGGTCTCCCTGTCCATCACAAACTCCCAGAGCCTACTCAAACTCACGTCCATCACATCGGTGATGCCATCCAACCATCTCATCCTCTGTTGTCCCCTTCTTCTCCTGCCTTCAATCTTTCCCAGCATCAGGGTCTTTTTAAATAAGCCAGTTCTTCACATCAGGTGGCCAAAGTATTGGAGCTTCAGCTTCAGCATCAGTCCTTCCAATGAATATTCAGGACTGATTTCCTTTAGGATAGACTGGTTGGATCTCCTTGCAGTTCAAGGGACTCTCAAGAGTCTTCTCCAATACCACAGTTCAAAAGCATCAGTTTTTCGGTGCTCAGCTTTCTTTGTTTTTTTTTTTTAATTTAAATTTATTTATTTTAATTGGAGGCTAATTACTTTACAATATTGTAGTCCAACCCTCATAATCCATACATGACTACTGGAAAAACCGTAGCTTTGACTAGATGGACCTTTGTTAATAATGACTCTGCTTTTTAATACGTTGTCTAGGTTGGCCATAGCTTTGCTTCCAAGGAGCAAGTGTCTTTTAATTTTGTGGCTGCAGTCACTATCTACAGTGCTTTTGGAGCCCAAAAAAGTCTTAAAGACAGTCTTAAAGAATAGCACAATTACAAGACAGGGAACAAAAATATTGTTTGATCACCAGGGCAAAAAATCTTATAGAATCACTATCATTGAAGCTAATAAAGGAGACAGTTTCAAAGAGGAGATAGTTAACACTGAGAAAATGTGAAATAAGGGAGAGGAAAATGAATGTGAAAATAGACTTTTGGACTTGGTATTTAGGAAGTATCTAAAAGATGAAAAGATGATGCTGTGAAAGTGCTGCACTCTATATGCCGGCAAATTTGGAAAACTCAGCAGTGGCCACACGACTGGAAAAGGTCAGTTTTCATTCCAGTTCCAAAGAAAGGCAATGCCAAAGAATGCTCAAACTACCACACAGTTGCACTCATCTCACATGCTAGTAAAGTAATGCTCAAAATTCTCCAAGCCAGGCTTCAGCAATACGTGAACCGTGAACTCACTGATGTTCAAGCTGGTTTTAGAAAAGGCAGGGGAACCAGAGATCAAATTGCCAACATCCGCTGGATCATGGAAAAAGCAAGCGAGTTCCAGAACAACATCTATTTCTGCTTTATTGACTATGCCAAATCCTTTGACTGTGTGGATCATAATAAACTGTGGAAAATTCTGAAAGAGATGGGAATACCAAACCACCTGACCTGCTTCTTGAGAAATCTGTATGCAGGTCAGGAAGCAACAGTTAGAACTGGACATGGAACAACAGACTGGTTCCAAATAGGGAAAGGAGTACATCAAGGCTGTATATTGTCTCCCTGCTTATTTAACTTATATGCAGAGTACATCATGAGAAATGCTGGACTGGAAGAAACACAAGCTGGAATCAAGATTGCCGGGAGAAATATCAAGAACCTCAGATATGCTGATGACACCACCCTTATGGCAGAAAGTGAGGAGAAGCTAAAAAGCCTCTTGATGAAAGTGAAAGTGGAGAGTGAAAAAGTTGGCCTAAAGCTCAACATTCAGAAAATGAAGATCATGGGATCCGGTCCCATCACTTCATGGGAAATAGATGGGGAAACAGTGGAAACAGTGTCAGACTTTATTTTCCTGGGCTCCAAAATCACTGTATTTTCACAAAGGTATAAAAATCTCACTGGGGCTGGCAGAGGCTGGAAAAACTCTCAGTTTAGAACTGGAAGCGGTCTTTGGCTTGGCAAGTGGTGGGGATTTAAATGCCTGGGGGCATACTGTTCTTTTGTTCTGGAAAAACTACCTGAACGTGGGTCCCTTGGCAGTACAAGTGGATGTCAATTGTTTCAGAAAAAGCTGTGAATTTGCCTGTTACCCTGAATGCAGACAGTTAGGCCAAGCTCTTTCTCATTCTCTGGAGTTTGTTTTGTTTGAGGTGGGTAGGTTCCCCCCTCCCCGCCATGGGTTTAGCCAGCTCTGTGCAGGAGGTGCAGTTCGCACTGCTTGTCTTCAGGGATTACTATGCTGTCACGATGAGCACTGCTGATGGGGAGCTGGGGCAGAAGTCTTGATGGCCACAAAAGGGATGAGAAAGCCCTATGTATAAAACAGATAAGTGACGAGAAACTATTGTATGACAGAGAACTCCGCTTCATGCCCGGTGCTGACCTGGATGGGAAGGAAGTCCAAAAGGGAGAAAAGGATGAGCAAGTCCAGCTTCAAAAACGGCCTGGTTACCATGAGCGTCGGGGACGGCCAACTGTCCAACATCTTACCATGAGCGTCGGGGATGGCCAACTGTGCAGCATCTTACCATGAGTGTCGGGGACAGTCAAGTGAAGGTCACACAGATGGTGTAGTCAAAAATATACAAATGCCACAAAGCTTTAAAAAAAAAATTTACAAAACAAAGTCTCTTAACTTGTTAAGCCAGCGAGGAATTTCATTGAGCAGATCACACACAGAGGTGATGAAGTCAGGAGTTATAAGTGCTAGAAAGGAATTTTCACAGTGCCATGCTAATTATGGGTTGGGAGCCAGCTCTGTGGACAGGACCAATGAGTCCATGGGTCTGTACATAGATCACAGACCCGTTGTTCAGGGGGAATCTTCAGTTACTTCCAGTGAGGCCTGGCGTTCAAGGTCTCTACGAGCTTGTGACCCTTTATCAGCTTCTGCTGGTTAGAACCACTTGCAATGAGACACAACATTTAGCTTGGATGTTTTCTAGGCAAGTGCTGATGTAGGGAAGACTACATTACTTAGACTTCCTAAAAGGTACTGATACTGGGTGATTTTATCCTGATGCGATCACCTTGTATTGGGCCCAAAGACGCAGGCCGCCCCTTTATGGTTATCCAGTGGGGCATCTCATAAAGGGAGCTGACAGTTCTGAGACTGAATATGAAAGTGGATGGATGATAGCCAGACCACATATAAGAACAGAACTCTGACCCACAGCCCCTGCAACGATTAGATCCAAAGGGTAGGGGCTTGGTCAATAATCGCCCGGTTCTTGGGACTTTCCTGGTCGTCCAGTGGTTAAGGCACGTCATTGCAGGGGACAAGGGTTCCATGCCTGGTCAGGGAACTAAGAGCCCACATGCAGCGCTGTGTGAGCAAAAGAAGAAAAGTAACTGCCAGCTTCCAATTCTGTCCATGCTTCCAACTTAGTACTGACCAGGGAAAGGGAAATATGGACTCCCAGCCAACACCTGGGAGACCTTTGACCATATGATCCAACAGTTCCACTTCTTAGTATTAACCCAAGAGAAATAAGAACATATGTCCTGGACTTTCCTGGTGATTCAGTAGCTAAGACTCTGAGCTCCCAATGAAGGAAGCGGTTGAGGTTCCACCCCTGGTTGGGGAACTAAGATCCCACATGCCGCCCACTATGTGGCCAAATAAGTAAATATTTAAAAAATTAGTAAAAAACAACATAGGTCCTCCCAAAAGGTTTGTACAGAATGTTTCTAGCAGCTTTATCTTTATTAATGAAAAACTGGAATCAATTCTATCAACACAAATTGTGATATATCCATATAACGAAAAGCTAGCGCTGCTGCTGAGTTGCTCAGTCATGTCCAACTCTGTGACCCCATGGACTGCAGCCCATCAGGGTCCTCTCCATGGGGATTCTCCAGGCAAGAATACTGGAGCGGGCTGCCATGCCCTCTTCTAGGAGATCATTCCAACCCAGAGATCAAATCCAGGTCTTCCACATTGCCGGTGGAGTTTTTACTAACTGAGTCACAAGGGAAGCTCAATGGAAAACTACTAGGCAATAAAAGGGAATATATTATTGATATGATCAATAGCATAGGTGAACATCAAAAACATTATGCTGAGGGAAAGAGACCGGACACAGAAGTGGACATACTGTGTGATTCTACCTCTGTGGAATTTTACTCTGAAGTATACAAAGCATCACACGGGCTGCCAGGGTCTGGGTGAGCAGTGTAGACGGAGAAGAATGATCGGAACTCTATCTTGATTGTAGTCATAGTTACAGATGTCAAAACTGCACTCTGCACTTAAAATGGCTGCTGGGTTGGTAAATTATGCTTCAACAAAACTGAAAAATAGGGTGAAAAAGAAAACTATATTATGCCAGATTACTCAACCAACAAGGCAAACAAAGCAGTCAGCAAGTATAAAAATCTGACTTAGGATTCTCTCATCAATGCATTTTGTGCAGATCAGGAGAAGAGGGAGAAATTTTGATTCTTTGTGTGTGTGTGCTTATAAAAGTAACCCATTTGTAAGAAGTTAAAGTTGTGTAGAATGCGCAATCTTAGTTCCCCAACCAAGGATGGAACCTATACCCCCTTGCAGTGGAAGGCAGAGTCTTAAGCACTGAACCACCACGGAAGTCCATCTTTTTTTTTTTTCTTTTTAACTTAACAAAACATGCTTTATTCAGTAAAAACTGGTGAGTGTAGGCAGGACAGGGCAGACGTACACAGGGGCTGGGGACACAGGGGGTTAGTACAGGGCACCATGACTCAGGATGCAGGAGCCGGAGATCAGAAGACATGGATGCGGGAGGGTCTTCAGTAACTTGTCACCTGCTCTTCTGGAGACTCTCTGAGGCTCAAGAGCCCCTGGGGGTTCCAGAGGCTTGACCAGCAAGGGAAGGCGTGTCCCCACACACCTAAGGAGGCCCTGCTGCCAGCATCAGCAGGGGATAGGATGAGAGCACCTGGACAGCAAGCACCCTTCACATGGGGCCTGGAGCTCCAGGCTGGTCTCTAAGATAGGGTTGTCCAGGGTGGAGAGTGATACAGAAACTCAGAAGCATCACCTTTTTAGCTCCATCATTCAAGGCTGAGAAACGCCAGTAACAGAGCCCATGTGGATTATCAAATGGAGTAACCACCGCCCTCCCACCCTCAATAAAAAGCAAAAACAGCCCCCAAACTGTCATGGATCACCATCTCCTTGACTCCAGCTCAAAGGTCTGGGCTCCACTGTCAAAGGAACCCCCACTTCCCTACTCGAATTAGACATAATTCTTAGTGGGGCACTTGGAAGGACCCCAAATGTGTGGGCTGATGGTGAGTATCAGGCCATATAATGTCTGGAGCCCTAGGATCCCCAACCCCAGGAGGGCAGGGGCAGGACAGTGGCCCCCAACTCAGCACCAATAGGCCAGAAGTCACCTAGACCAGGTAGATGGAAGCCCCTAGCTCCCGCTTTTGGGCCTCAGACACTAAGGCATTGTAGAAGTTCCAGATGATGGTGTGGGCTGTCCAGCACCCGGTGATCAGGGTCAGGACTGCTGAGATAACAAAGATGATCTGGAAGATGAGCACCAGACAAGCCTTGGAATCCTTGTCCTCCATGCAGGGTGTGCACTTGGCTCCCACGAGGTAGACCAGCAGGCCGAGCAGGACCACAGGTAGAAAAATGGTGCAGAGGGTTCGGATAGCCTGCAGGTCCTGGGGCAGCGCCAGCAGCAAGTTGTACACCTTGCACTGTATCCACGTAGAACATCCAAAGCCCCTCCCACACCACCTGGGCCACCACAATGCCATTGCTGACGAAAACGTTTACCTTCCACAGGGCTTGGGTGCAGGACATGACGACATTTACCCAGCCAAGCAGCATCAAGATGATCCCCAGTATTTGGAAACCAGAGGAGGCCATGGTGAGGATGAGGAGCAGCAAAGGAGTCCACAAAGATTTGGAGTAGCTGGCTGAGTCTATTTTTTTTTATTTTAGTATTTATTTTTATTTGTGTATTTATTTGGGCTTCCCAGGTGGCACCAGTGATAAAGAACTTGCCTGCTAATGCAGGAAACATAAGAGACACAGATTCGATCCCTGGTCGGGAAGATCCCCTGGAGGAGGGCATGGCAACCCACTCTAGTACTCTTGCCTGGAGAATCCTATGGACAGAGGCCCCTGGGCAGGTTAAAGTCCGTGGAGTCCCAAAGAATTGGAAATGGCTGAAGCAATAGCACAGCACAGTCCATGTGTTTATTTGACCGCACCGGGTCTTAGTTGCAGCTCAAGGGGCATCTTCATAGCTCCATGCGGGGTCTTTAGTTGCAGCATATGAGCTCTCAGCTGAGGCATGTGGGATCTAGATCCCAATCGGTGATGGAACCTGGGCCCTCTGGTTTGGAAGTAGGGAGTCTTAGCCACCAGATCACTGGGGAAGTCCCAAGTCCATTTATTTTTTATTGCTGAAAACAGTATTAGTCATCCTTGTAATTACACAGCATGAGGATTCCTATATGTAAGTTAGTTTCCTAGAAGTCTCTTGATCAAAAAAGCAGCTTCAAGGAGAGAAAAAAATGATTCCCTTTCTGTTCCTGTGGCTATAGGATATGTGTGTGGGGGTGGGGCAGGGGAGGAAAGGAGATACATTCTCAAGGATTCAGGTTCTTCTAGTGTTTAGTTTGTTTGNTATATTCCTAAGTATTTTATTCTTTTCGTTGCAATGGTGAATGGAATTGTTTCCTTAATTTCGTTTTCTACTTTCTCATTATTAGTGTATAGGAATGCAAGGGATTTCTGTGTGTTGATTTTATATCCTGCAACTTTACTATATTCATTGATTAGCTCTAGTAATTTTCTGGTGGCGTCTTTAGGGTTTTCTATGTAGAGGATCATGTCATCTTCAAACAGTGAGAGTTTTACTTCTTCTTTTCCAATTTGGATTCCTTTTATTTCTTTTTCTGCCCTGATTGCTGTGACCAAAACTTCCAAAACTATGTTGAGTAGTAGCGGTGAAAGTGACTCCCACATTCTTGATCTCACAGTTTCACAGAGACTGCAGCACTTGGATGCTCAATGCAAAAAAGTCCTTTGACACATTTTGTTTAGTCTGTTTGGGCTAGCTAAACAGTTATTTCTCAATCGTCTCTCTAAAATATGAGGTTATATAGGTCTTGTTTTGCCCCATAATAAGTTCACACCAAAGCATATGCCCTTAATTATTCTTATACCAGCCCACTTCCTTGCTTCTTAATGGTCCAAAAAAATATGTCCTTGCTTTATTTCCTCTTAGCTTCCTTTGCCTCTCACAAGACTGTATCACAGAAAGTTCAAATCTCATTTCACCATATATTTAACCTTCTGTTTTTGTTTCCTGTCCCTCTTCCTATATTGCCTCTTTTCCTCATTATCCCCAAAAGGAATGACTCAAGATCACACATTCTCAAATATGGAAGCAAATTCTCATTTACTAGAATTTCTCATAGGAGAAAAGGTTATAGTGTGTAACTACCCAAGTAATTAATCCATTGCCAATTTTCCAGGCAGATGAGCACAAGGCAGTCAAAAGTATTAGATGCTATCTTTGACTATTCCATTAACTTCTCAGACCCTGGGCAAGTCACACTGCCAAGATTCAAATCCTGTCCCTAACACTTACTGTTTAACCTTGGGCAATTTAACTTAACTTCTGTGCACTTCATTTTCCCCATTTGGAAGGTGAGATAATCATAGTTTAATTTCATAGGGTTGTTGTGAGCATTAAATGAGCTGATACATGTCAGACACTGAACAGTTTCAGAAATAAAATAAGAACTCAATATACGTTAGCTACTACTTCATTGAAGGCAGTGGAAATATAAGAATGAGTGAGATAGAAAAGGTCCTTGCTCTCCTGCAGTCTACATCCTTATAGAAGAAAAAGATAATAAACAAGTAACTAAATGCAAATAATTACAAATTGTGTTAACACTATAAGCAGGATGATGGAGTAGGGATGGAGACTTTAGATTAAATGGTTATGGAAGGAAGAAAGATGAGAAGGAATCAATAATGCAAGGAACTGGAGAAATAAACAGGAAATGCAAAGACCTTGAGGTTGAAAAGATCCTGGAGAGTTCTAGAAACTGCAAGATGTGGAGGGGGAAGGCACATTGTGGCTGAACATTGGTGAGCTCAGTGGAGAGTGGTACAAGTCAAGATTTAGGTAAAGGCGAGATTCAGTAGAACAGTGTGGCCCCTGATAAAAAGCTGAATTTATGTTAAATGCTGTGGAATCCATTGGAGGGTTTTAATTAGGAGAATAATATCAGATCTATATTTTAAGAAGAACCTTTCTAGATCTTTGTGGGATTCATAGCTCAAGAGCAACCTGCCTAGCTAAAAATCTTGGCACTGCCCAGGAACTTAATTAAAGGTAAGAAAAAGTCATCTCCAAAGTCCCTCCCAACTCCAATAATCAGCAGTTCTATGCTGAACTTGAAATGAAGAGACTTTTGATTTCTCAGCAGCATAATCTAAGTGCAGCTTCNTATTTCTCCATCTATTAGTGTCCTCTTTGATTTCTTTCATCAGTGTTTTATAGTTTTCTATATATAAGTCTTTAGTTTCTTTAGGTAGATATATTCCTAAGTATTTTATTCTTTTCGTTGCAATGGTGAATGGAATTGTTTCCTTTATTTCGTTTTCTACTTTCTCATTATTAGTGTATAGGAATGCAAGGGATTTCTGTGTGTTGATTTTATATCCTGCAACTTTACTATATTCATTGATTAGCTCTAGTAATTTTCTGGTGGCGTCTTTAGGGTTTTCTATGTAGAGGATCATGTCATCTTCAAACAGTGAGAGTTTTACTTCTTCTTTTCCAATTTGGATTCCTTTTATTTCTTTTTCTGCCCTGATTGCTGTGACCAAAACTTCCAAAACTATGTTGAGTAGTAGCGGTGAAAGTGACTCCCACATTCTTGATCTCACAGTTTCACAGAGACTGCAGCACTTGGATGCTCAATGCAAAAAAGTCCTTTGACACATTTTGTTTAGTCTGTTTGGGCTAGCTAAACAGTTATTTCTCAATAG
This sequence comes from Oreotragus oreotragus, assembly GCA_006410675.1. Taxonomy (NCBI): domain Eukaryota; kingdom Metazoa; phylum Chordata; class Mammalia; order Artiodactyla; family Bovidae; genus Oreotragus; species Oreotragus oreotragus. The sequence goes on along the minus strand of SJYX01021566.1, from coordinate 386,713 downwards.
TCTGTCTAAAATATGAGGTTATATAGGTCTTGTTTTGCCCCATAATAAGTTCACACCAAAGCATATGCCCTTAATTATTCTTATACCAGCCCACTTCCTTGCTTCTTAATGGTCAAAAAAAATATGTCCTTGCTTTATTTCTTCTTAGCTTCCTTTGCCTCTCACAAGACTGTATCACAGAAAGTTCAAATCTCATTTCACCATATATTTAACCTTCTGTTTTTGTTTCCTGTCCCTCTTCCTATATTGCCTCTTTTCCTCATTATCCCCAAAAGGAATGACTCAAGATCACACATTCTCAAATATGGAAGCAAATTCTCATTTACTAGAATTTCTCATAGGGGAAAAGGTTATAGTGTGTAACTACCCAAGTAATTAATCCATTGCCAATTTTCCAGGCAGATGAGCACAAGGCAGTCAAAAGTATTAGATGCTATCTTTGACTATTCCATTAACTTCTCAGACCCTGGGCAAGTCACACTGCCAAGATTCAAATCCTGTCCCTAGCACTTACTGTTTAACCTTGGGCAATTTAACTTAACTTCTGTGCACTTCATTTTCCCCATTTGGAAGGTGAGATAATCATAGTTTAATTTCATAGGGTTGTTGTGAGCATTAAATGAGCTGATACATGTCAGACACTGAACAGTTTCAGAAATAAAATAAGAACTCAATATACGTTAGCTACTACTTCATTGAAGGCAGTGGAAATATAAGAATGAGTGAGATAGAAAAGGTCCTTGCTCTCCTGCAGTCTACATCCTTATAGAAGAAAAAGATAATAAACAAGTAACTAAATGCAAATAATTACAAATTGTGTTAACACTATAAGCAGGATGATGGAGTAGGGATGGAGACTTTAGATTAAATGGTTATGGAAGGAAGAAAGATGAGAAGGAATCAATAATGCAAGGAACTGGAGAAATAAACAGGAAATGCAAAGACCTTGAGGTTGAAAAGATCCTGGAGAGTTCTAGAAACTGCAAGATGTGGAGGGGGAAGGCACATTGTGGCTGAACATTGGTGAGCTCAGTGGAGAGTGGTACAAGTCAAGATTTAGGTAAAGGCGAGATTCAGTAGAACAGTGTGGCCCCTGATAAAAAGCTGAATTTATGTTAAATGCTGTGGAATCCATTGGAGGGTTTTAATTAGGAGAATAATATCAGATCTATATTTTAAGAAGAACCTTTCTAGATCTTTGTGGGATTCATAGCTCAAGAGCAACCTGCCTAGCTAAAAATCTTGGCACTGCCCAGGAACTTAATTAAAGGTAAGAAAAAGTCATCTCCAAAGTCCCTCCCAACTCCAATAATCAGCAGTTCTATGCTGAACTTGAAATGAAGAGACTTTTGATTTCTCAGCAGCATAATCTAAGTGCAGCTTCCTTATTCCTTTTTCTCTCTTTGCTGTTGGCTTTGAATGGTTGACAGGGAAGGCAATGGCACCCCACCCCAGTACTCTTGCCTGGAAAATCCAATGGACGGAGTAGCCTGGTGGGCTGCAGTCCATGGGGTCGCTAACAGTCAGACAGACTGAGCGACTTCACTTTCACTTTTCTCTTTCATGCACTGGAAAAGGAAATGGCAACCCACTCCAGTATTCTTGTCTGGAGAATCCCAGGGATGGGGGAGCCTGGTGGGCTGCCGTCTATGGGGTCACACAGAGTCAGACACGACTGAAGTGACTTAGCAGCAGCAGTTGAATGGTTGAGTCATTTCAAATGTATGCTTTTAATTGTTTCTTGTTTCTTGCCTCCAAATTCCCAAATGCTAATCAACAATTTTCCACTAATGAAGTGTCCAAAACTAAACACAGCAGCCCAGGTGCTATCTCACTAAGGCCAAACAGAAAGAGCCATTATCTCCCTGCTTTGTGACAAGAGGTCAGTGTCTTATTTTTCTCACAATATTATAAAACAGACATGTATCTAATTTGCCATTTAGCATCACCCTTGGGCCTTCTATAGACATTACTATTTTCCAGGTGTTGCCCTCCCTATGAAAAATTTTCTTTCTGATTACTTTTCCCTAGATACTTCAACTTGAAATTTTTCCAAGCTGAGAGTCATTCTATTTGCCATATTGCTAATGTTTTCTATAATTTCTTTGGCTTTCTTGGTGTTTGGAGCATATCCTCTTTTGGGGTCATCTGCAGATTTCATTCGCATGTTTGTGGACAGGATGTAGCTGGAAGAGAATTGTTGAGGGATCCATCTTCTGTCCCTTATTAATTAGGAACTGATTCTAGAAATAGAAAAGGAGCCCCATCATCAAAAGTAGAAATTGCCTCTGCTCTTTTCTTACACATGCACCCATGCACACATGAATGCCCCCACTTGAAATTCTTCTCAATTCTATGAATTTCCCTCTCTTAAAATAAAGACTCCTTGCCATGATATAGAACAAAGCCTCTACATCAGGGTCCCTGACATAAGAAACATGGGTGGCATAATGCCACTGGAATGGCACAAGTGCCTGCAGTTGTATTCACAACATATTCACATGATTATGTCCTTGAGTACAGGTGCAGTTCTCTAGGGGAAAGGACCATAGCTTTCATTAGAAATTCACAGGAGTGTGTAAATACAAACAAGAATAAAAGCCACTCTTTTATATCATCTTTTGTCAAAAAGTGAACCAACAGTCAGCTATATTGGAACCACAGGAGATGCTTGTTAAAATGCAGATTCTTGGGTTCTATTCCAGACTCACAGAATCAAAACAGGAATGTGCATTTTTTAATAAAATGTAAACTATTTTTGAATAGAAAATGTATATTAATTGTACGAAATTTAAAAGATCAGAAGGAAACGGTCTCTCCTATCCCTGTTTCCCAAAGACCAGTTTCTCTTCAGAGAGGCAACCACTGTTAACAGTTTCCTATCCTTCTGCTTCTGCTACTGCTGCTAAGTCGCTTCAGTTGTGTCCAACTCTGTGCGACCCCACAGATGGCACCACCAGGTTCTCCCATCCCTGGGATTCTCCAGGCAAGAACACTGGAGTAGGTTGCCATTTCCTTCTCCAATGCATGAAAGTGAAAAGTGAAAGTGAAGTCGCTCAGTCATGTTCGACACTGCGACCCCATGGACTGCAGTCTACCAGGCTCCTCCATCCATGGGATTTTCCAAGCAAGAGTACTGGAGTGGTGTGCCACTGCCTTCTCCGATCTATTCTTCTGCTGCTAAGTCGCTTCAGTTGTGTCCGACTCTTTGAGACTCCATAGACGGCAGCCCACCAGGCTCCCCCGTCCCTGGGATTCTCCAGGCAAGAACACTGGAGTGGGTTGCCGTTTCCTTCTCCAATGCATGAAACTGAAAAGTGAAAGTGAAGATGCTCAGTCGTGTCTGACTCTTCGAGACCCCATGGACTGCAGCCTACCAGGCTCCTCCGTCCATGGGATTATCTAGGCAAGAGTACTGGAGTGGGGTGCCATTGCCTTCTCCGGATCTATTCTTCTAGAACCTGTCAAAAAAAAAAAAAAAAAAAAAACTCCCAAGAGATTTTTATGCATAAAAAATTTGAGAATCATTGAGCTACGAAAAAATAAATGTTTGAGTGCATTAAAAACTATCTTAATAAGATTTACTTTCTCTCCTGCCCATCTGAGAACCAGGTTATCCTGGAAAGCAACATCAAGCCAATCACATATAAGTAACTTTCAATCCCCATCCCCACTCAGTAAAGAAAATGTTATTAATATTTTTTAATAATATTAATATTTTTTCTGTTTGACTGGAGGTTATTGCCCCTGGCTCCAACTCTTTGTGACCCAGGCTGGTATCCTGCCACTGTATTACTTGATTCAGGTGTTGAATGAACTGATTATCTGACTAATCAGTTAAGCTTCTGACTGCCCAGATGCTGAAGAGTAATCATTCCCCTCAAAAGCTCTTGACCTTTTTAGGGGGATAAAACTCTGCTCTGGGAATGGGCTTCTCTTATTAACTCTTATAAATGCCTCTATCTGAGAAATGCTGTGCATACAATTAACTGTTTATTGTAAATATTAACAAATCCAGGCTGTTTTACCCTTGCTCTATCAGGAATCTTCCTCTCCACGCTTCTGTCTGGGTTGGTGCAGGGCTTCAAGCCAAGTAAAGCGTGAGTTAGTGTTTTCAGATATGAAGCACTGTTGAAACTATGTCCTAGAAAAGAGCAGATGTACTTTAAATGCCAGCCTCAAAATTCAGCCCCAATCCATTCAATTTCACACTGAAAAACTAGCAAATATATAAAGAGATGCTTAAAGTTGTTAGAAATAAGAGGCAAGTTTTTGTTGTTGTTGTTGTTTTATGAAAAAGCACTTTATGCCCATTAACTTGGCTGGATTTGAAAAGTGAATGATATTAAGTGTGGGCTAAGATGTAGGAAAACAGAAAACTTCAGACATTACTGGTGAAGGCCAATCTGGCTGTACTGAGTAAAACCAAGTATATGTATACACTGTGACCCAACAGTACCAGAGTGGGTACATATCAGAGGAAACCCCCAGCAATCCAAAAGGCAATGGTAAGAATGTCACTGTGGCATTGTTGGTGGTAGATAAAAGTTGATGGCAATCTAAGTGTCCCTCTCTAAGGGACATTAGAATGAAGTTAATGTTGTGGCAATGCAGTGTGGAAGAACATTGAGAGCCATCATATCAGTCATAGTTCAGCAACATGGACAGATTTTACAAATGTAGCGTTGAGAGAAAACGTGATAAGCAGAACAAGTTCTACAGCACTTCTAATGAAAATTAAAAGCGCAGGCAGACAGTGGACCAGTGGTTGCTAAAGGCTGGGTCAGGGGGAGAGAAGCATCTAATAAATAAGGGTCTCTTTGGGGAGGTTTCTGAAAATATTCTGGAATTAGGTAGTGATGACGGTTCCACAGCTTTATGAATATACTAAAAACCACGGAATTGTTTATCCTAAAAGGGTGAATTTTATGGTATGGGAAACATAATAAAAGAAAAAAACACAAACCAATATTTTCTAAAAGATTTATTTAGTTACGGCTATACCAGGTCTTTGTTGTTGCTCAAGGGCTTCCTCTAGTTGCGAAGAGCAGGGGTACTCTCTAGTAGTGGTACACGGGCTTCTTACTGCAGTGGCTTCTCGTTGCGAAGCATGGGCTCTAGACTGCTGGTTTAGTCCTTGTGACACACAGGCTTAGCTGCTCTGTCCATGGCATGTGGGATCTTCCTGGAGCAGGGGTTGAACCGGTGTCTCCTGCATCGGCAGATGGATTCTCAATCACTGGATGGCCAAGGAAGCCCCAAACAATATCTTATACTTGTTTTAAGGACATATTTAAAAAGTTGGAATGGCTGCCTGAAGCAGGAGAAGATGGATTGGGATTAGGATGTAGTGTTGTTGTTGTTAAGTTGCTAAATCATGTCCAGCTCTTTGCCAACCCCACAGACTATAGCCCCCTAGGCTCCTCGGTCCATGGGATTTCCCAGGCAAGAATACTAGAGTGCATTTTCATTTCCTTCTCCAGGGCATCTTCAGGACACATGGATTGAACTCCTGTCTCCTGCATTGGCAGGCAGATTCTTTACCACTGAGCCACCAGGGAACTTTCAGGATGGAGTGGAGGAGGACTTTCCAAAGCCCATGAACTAAGAAAGATGATTTACTCAATCCTCTGTGCCTGTGGTAAAACCAACAAATAATCAACAATAACAACAGAATATGGAGGTGGGATGCAGGAGGAAATGGCAACCCACTCCAGTATTCTAGTCTGGGAAATCCCACAGACCGAGGAGTCTGGCAGGCTACAGGTCATGGGGTCACAAAGAGTCAGACATGATTGAGCACATATGGACTTGGAGGTGGGGAGGAAAAAGGAAAAACATGTTTACAATTAGTTTTAATGAGGGAAAACACGTTATAATGATGAATGAAAAGAAACAGAATACTATAGTTGTAGAAATATACATGTGACTATGTAAGATGGTGTATGTAAATGGGCAAAGATATGACAGGTAGCCGTAGTAGAGTATTGTGTAAAATTGTGTGGTACAGTGGCAGGCATCTGCCCTTGGTTGTATAATCTTGGCTAACATATTATTTAATCTCTCAGCAGTTTAGCTTCCTCATATAAAGTGGAAATAATAATAACACCTACTTTCAAAGGTTCTTCTGAGAATTAAATGAGTTAGTTTATGCCTAATACCTAGTAAGGGTTAACTGGTATTGTTTTAACTTTCTAAGCTGTACTCTCTGAACTCAAACTGTGTACCCAACTGAGCACCATTACCCACCAGCAACAGAAATTTTTGCAAAATTACCCAATCTGAGCCTAAATTGTCTCATCTGTTGTAAGAATTAAAAGGGATAAGGTACTTGGCACATGGTAAGCACTTAATAAATGTCAACAGATTATATTCTTCAGTTCAGTCAGTTCAGTTCAGTCGCTCAGTCGTGTCCAACACTTTGGGACCATTCTTAGGGATATTATTAATACATTGTCATAGTTTTAACAGTGTTACAAAAAAGAAGATACAAAATATATGTTTCATGTTCTTCATGATGTTTAAATTCTTCTGCTTTCATTTTATTTCATTTTGGGTATAATCTGCCCAGGCTTTCCTCTTTGTCCTAGGTTATATACTTGCATTCACTTTGAACATCTCTTTCATAGGAATAACTAATTAATTAGATAGGTAAGCAATTTCTGGTTCACATCTGTCATTTTTAGGGGAATCTAACCTCAGTGATGGCAAGGACTATTGAATATTAACAAGTATTTATTGAATGAATGAACAAGTAATGAAGTAAATAAAAGCATTTTAATACATATATTCTGAAATATCTTAGTCATGAGGTTAAAGGCAAGTATCATTTCCTCCATCTCTCTGGGAACTGAGGAGTTGCCCATTTTGTCAGCTAGAAAGATAGTCAACATCCAGATTCTGGAGAACTGTTTTTGGCAGCTCTTCCTTACTAGAATCACACTGTCTGAATCTGTCCCCAGGAATCGTTTCAGCTACAGTAAAGCTTTGGAAACCCAGTACTTTTCCAGAACCTTTTGTTCAGAAAAGGAAAAGTACTCAGTCTCTTTAGATTATCTTCACCTGGTGTACATTAGTCCATATTCACTGATTCATGAAAGAATAAGGACCTTAAAACTGTCTTTCATTTCACAGATAAGGAAATGGGTCCAGAATTGTGACTTTCTGAAGCCTAACACTTGTTAATATTAAACAATATGCTTATCAAAGAATTTTTATTACATTAGGGAAAATGTGCTTGATAAGTGATGGAAGCAGACTAAAATTATATGCATAATATGTATTCAATTATAGATGTATGTGTTCTTCCCAGTTATCTATGTGGAAAATAAAAAAGGAAATGTGTCAAAATATTAACTGTTTATCTCTGCTTGGTGGGGTTATGTTTATTTTTATGTAAGCTTTTCTGTATTAAAACTTTATTTTCAATGGGAATGTAATACTTTATACTAGACATTTAGGTTTTTTTATTCCTAATTGAATATTTTTGATAGCTTCTATTTTGGCACATGTCAGCCCCTATGGAACGAGGGAGCATCAACCTAGAATTCAAAGAAGTTTTACCAGTCATTTCACCTGATCTGTAAAATGGGTACAATTACATCTACTTCACAAGGCTGTGTGCATGTATGTGTGTGTGTGAGAGATAATAGATATGGAATCCCTTTGTAACTCTAAAGCTTGCTAAAGGTGTCAGGTGGTATCATAATGATGATAAAGTCCTATGATGTAAAAGAGGTGGGAGAACCCTTATGATAGCAGGTACCTTTGTGCTGAGAGAGGAGGAAGATCTAAGTGTGAGGACAGAAGTGAGAATGTGGGGTTTTTTTTTGCCAACTTAAACAATCACATGCCTGACACCTGCACCCTTTCCCCTACATTTCCAATAAATGCTTCAATGTTCCTTCTCTAGATTAAACGTTTCTTCAGTCTCCTAAGCAGCCCATGCGAGAGGCAGCTTGTAGCGCACAGGATCTATGTATTTTAAGGCAATGGCAGCTTTGCTTCACACTCCCTCCCTGCAGAGTGTGAAAGGCAGCCTATGAGACCAGAATGTGAGCAGCAGCCCACTAAGGCCTATGTAGGCACAGACAAGGAAGGAGGGGGGTTATTTCCACTCTGGATGATAAGCGTTTGTTGTGAAAAGAAGGTAACTTTGAGTCTGCACCATATTGAGCTTCATCCTTTGCAAGTCTTTCTCAATCAATATCTTTGAAATTCGATGAAATATAATATTTCACACATGATTTTTTTAAATTAGTCAGTCGTGCCAAAGGTAGTATGCCAAAGTATTGTTACTTTTATATTTTAAAAGGTACAGACCTGTGGTAAATTTACCCAAGAGAAATGATAACATATGTTCACACAAACATTTGCATGCAAACATTTGTAGCAGCTTTATTCACAACTGCCAAAAGCTGGAACTAACTCAAATGTTTTTTAACTGGTAGATGGATAAACTGTGATACATCTATGTAATAGAATGTGGTTAGTCACTCAGTCATTTCTGACTCTTTGTGACCCAATGAACAGTAGCCCACCAGCTCCTCTGTTCATGGGATTCTCCAGGCAAGAATACTGGAGTGGTTTGCCGTTTCCTTCTGCAATGTAATAGAATACTACCCAGCTATAAAGAGGAATGAACTATTGATAAACACAGCAACATGGGTGACTCTCAACTGCATATTGCTAAGTAAGTATAGGAAGAGGCTAGAGCCAGAAGGCCATATTCTGTATTATTTCATTAATATGACATTCTGGAAAATAAAACTATAGGAGATAACAAATCAGATCAGTAGCTGTTGGTGATAAATAGAAGTGGGGTGGGGGGAGGGCAGAGTTAACCACAAAGAAAAAGAGTGAAACTTGGAGGATGATGGCACTATTTTTTTTTTTAATATTTATTTATTTGGCTACCTCTGGTCTTAGTTGCCACTTGTTATCATGTGGGATATTTTGTTGCACCCAGTGGGCCCCAGAGTGCACAGGGTCAGTAGCTAAAGTACGCTGGTTTAATTGCTCTGCAGCCTGTGGGATCTTAGAATCCACGTCCCCTGCATGACAAGGCAGATTCTTAGCCACTGGACCACCAGGAAGTCCCATGGCACTAGTATTTATTGTGGTCATTATATAAATATATGTCAAAATTCATAGAATAGTACACCAGGGGATGAATTTTACTATATAATTTTTTTCAAAATGCATAAAAGTAAAATAAGCTAACAAGCCCATGGTAAGTTCAAACAATACAAGGAATTCAGTAAAAAGCCTCACTCCCAGCTCTTTATGGTGATAGAATAGTTCTGCATTTTGATTCAGCAATGATTATATAAATCTATACATGCGGTAAAATGAGACAGACTCTTCAATGCAAATTTCCTGCTTTTGGCATTGTATTATAGGCTTACTCCCCTGAGTTGAACACTCATACAAATTTCTTTTGTATCCTCCGAATATTAAATCTATTATTTTATATTTGTATGTGTATACATAAACATTTATACTTACATATTTTTAATACAAACAGTAGCATATGACACTGTTCTGCATCTTGCTATTTTCAACGATTACTTTGGAGGTATTTCCATATCACAAACACGTGGAGCCACATCATTATTTTTCCTGCTGCATAGTATTCCATCACACAGTGGAATCACAGCTTCATTCCACAATTTTCAATCAATGGACATTGGGATCTTAAAAAGGATTTAATCTAAGTAATCTGTAAATTTTAAAAACATGAGAGGTCAGGTGAAATTGAGACGAAACACAGATTCAAGACTTGTCTCCAGAATATCTTTTGACCAGGAGGGGGAACGCAAGAGGCAGGAGGAGAGGCGAAATGCTGGGAAATCTCCCTGGCCAATGGTGAAGTGGAAGGACCAGCAGGAAATTACTGCCGGGTAGGAGTTCGCCCAGGGGCACCCTAATGCTCTAGTAGGAGGCCATGCTCCAAGACCAGCTTTCCCTAGGCTGCGACTCTGGGTACTCAAGTGGGTCGGGGTCACAGTGCAATGATGCATGACCATCTCCAGCTTCCCGTGGCGACCCACGGCCCGGGCTGGGTCTGAACCCCCACGGCCTTCGGCTCACGCGCGCGGGGGGGCGTACACGTGGTGACCTGCCCGGGGCCGGGTTCCCGGCTTGGGCTCCTCCTCCCTCCAGCTCTCGTTCGGCTTTCTGCAGTATCACGTGCAGCCGCGCCGGGTGCAGGATGGCGGCGGCCGCTGCCGCGGTGGGTGTCAGGCTCCGAGACTGCTGCAGCCGGGGCGCTGTGCTTCTGCTCTTCTTTTCCCTATCCCCTCGGCCCCCGGCCGCCGCCGCCTGGCTACTGGGCCTGCGGCCCGAGGACACCGCCGGAGGCCGCGTGTCCCTAGAGGGGGGCACCCTGCGCGCCGCCGAAGGCACCAGCTTCCTCCTGCGCGTCTATTTCCAGCCCGGGCCCGCGGCGCCCGCGGCGCCGGTACCTGCACCCACCTTTACCCCGGGGGTAAACAGCACAGGCGACTGGGCTCCACGGCTCGTGTTTATCGAGGAGCCTCCGGGAGGGAGTGGCGCGGCGCCCAGCGCTGTGCCCACGCACCCCCCGGGGCCGCAGCGCTGCCGCGAGCAGAGCGACTGGGCATCGGACGTGGAGGTCCTGGGGCCCCTGCGCCCCGGAGGAGTGGCGGGCTCAGCCCTAGTCCAGGTGCGGGTGCGGGAACTCCGCAAGGGCGAGGCGGAGCGAGGCGGCGCGGGCGGTGGCGGGAAGCTCTTCTCCCTGTGCGCCTGGGACGGGCGCGCCTGGCACCACCACGGCGCCGCCGGCGGCTTCCTGCTGCGCGTCCGCCCGCGGTTGTACGGCCCCGGCGGGGACCTGCTGCCCCCCGCTTGGCTGCGGGCGCTGGGAGCACTCCTGCTGCTCGCCCTGTCTGCCCTGTTCAGCGGCCTACGCCTGAGCCTGCTCTCGCTGGACCCGGTGGAGTTACGGGTGCTGCGGAACAGCGGCTCGGCCGCCGAGCAGGAGCAGGCGCGCCGAGTGCAGGCCGTGCGCGGCAGGGGGACCCATCTGCTCTGCACCCTGCTTCTGGGCCAAGCCGGAGCCAACGCGGCCCTGGCGGGCTGGCTGTACGCCTCGCTGCCGCCGGGCGTCGGGGGCACGGGGGAGGACTACAGCGACGCGGGAATTCACTTCCCTTGGCTGCCGGCGCTCGTGTGCACCGGCGCGGTGTTCCTGGGCGCCGAGATCTGCCCGTACTCAGTGTGTTCGCGGCACGGGCTGGCCATCGCCTCGCACAGCGTGTGCCTGACCCGGCTTCTGATGGCGGCCGCCTTCCCCGTGTGCTACCCACTGGGCCGCCTGCTCGACTGGGCGCTGCGCCAGGAGATCAGCACCTTCTACACGCGGGAGAAGCTGCTGGAGACGCTGCGAGCCGCGGACCCTTACAGCGACCTGGTGAAAGAGGAGCTCAACATCATCCAGGGCGCCCTGGAGCTGCGCACCAAAGTGGTGGAGGAGGTGCTGACCCCTCTCGGGGACTGCTTCATGCTGCGCTCCGACGCGGTGCTGGATTTCGCAACAGTCTCCGAGATCCTGCGCAGCGGCTACACGCGCATCCCCGTATACGAGGGCGACCAGCGGCACAACATTGTGGACATTCTGTTTGTCAAGGACTTGGCCTTCGTGGACCCCGACGACTGCACGCCGCTCCTCACCGTCACCCGCTTCTACAACCGGCCCCTGCACTGCGTCTTCAACGATACCCGGCTGGACACAGTGCTGGAGGAATTTAAGAAGGGTGAGCATGTGGTCTATCTCCTCCCTCCACTCCTCCCCCCTTTAAAAGTATTGAAGTGCTTGTGCCCGACTCGGTGCGACCCTCCGTAGACCGTAGCCTTTCGTAAACACTGAGGCTTCAGGTACCAAGAGCAGCTTCTCTCCTATGGTACCAAAAACTCGAGGAAGGTACTACCTCATGGCTTCCTGGGTCTTTTCATTGCACTCCTCCCTACCTTCCTTGAGGCTGATTGAGTCCCTGCCCCTTCACAAGACTCACTGCATGCCTCATTCATTCCATTCCAGTATTTTGTCAGCATCCACCAATTGTCAGGTATTGTGCAGGTAGGACTCAGGGGCTAATCCTTGGTGGACACAGCATAGCTCCCCATTGCAGGAGAAACCTCTAAAGGTTCCTGTAACAAGTAGTCTTTGCCTTGAACTCTGCGCTCTGGGTGGAAGTTCACCATTTCCAATTCCAGAGCAAACTCCATTGCTGGACAGCTCCAGCTGCTGGCAATGTATTTCTTACTAGGAGCAGAAATTTATGTCTCCAGAGCTTCTTTCTGGGTCCTAGTTTTGCCCTTTGAATCACATAGCACAAGCCACAGGCATCTTAGCTATTCTTCCCCCATATTGATCTTTCCATCAGCTATGTCTTGGACACAGACCAAGTACTCAGGTTGGAGATGAAAAGTTAACTAAGGCAGTGACATCCTTGGACTTCTGGAAACTGTGGTCTCATGAAGTAAAGTAGATCTAGACCTGAGGAAATATTTTGGTAAAGGAAACCACTAAAAAACTTGCATATCCAAATGAATGAGGTTTCCTTCAGAGCGGTCACATCCCCTGCCCTTGTTGTCATTCCTGTAACGTGTTTACTGCGTATCTGGGGTTTGCGTTTGGAATCTGTCTTCTGAGGTTGAGAATGATTCACTCCAGAAAAATCAGCATGAAAGCTTTAGGGCTGATCCTCTTGACATTACAGTTTAAATGGTCCCCCTAGTTAACCAGAGTTGACCCAGAAGGACCCTGGGTTGTTTTTGAAAGTCAAATCTACCTTCACGAGTCACTATTGAGAGCTTTCAGAAGACCATCTCACAGACCCTTAAGCAATTCAAGAAATGATTTGAAAACAGTGACACAGTTAGAATAAGTGTAGAACCTCCCAGAATTTTGAAAGAGACATTCATCTATACATATGAGTTGGCATGTTCATTGAAACCAAAGCAAAGCAAAAAAGTAATCCCTTGACTTTAGAATCTGGTTGCAAATGTAGCTCCCTGTGGCTAGCAGAAATCTCACTTGACTGCGTGTTTTTGATATATTTTTCTGTTTGTCAAAAATTCAGTCTCATTACCTATTTTATCAGCACAGGTATTCTTTGTATATGAAGACTTTGCCTTCAGAGAGAAATCTATGGCCTTCCTCCTGCCACAATATTTTTAAACAAGTAAAATTGTATTGAATATCAAAACATAACCTGAGAAGGAGGAAAAAGTCAAAAAAGCCACTTTTGATCTCAGATTGGGAGCAAGAACAATCCTACATTTTGTGTTGATCATGAGAAGGGAAAGGAAATGTACCTATATTGCAGCTGTTTTAACCCAATCTGAGCTACTATCTCACCCTCTTCTATCTCCCCCCAGTCCTTCCATGACTCAACCCTACTGCACTTGGAGGTTCACCCATCCATTCTTAGCATTTTTCTGACATTTTGTGTACCCTCCAGAACAGAGTCTTGATTCTGGGCATAAAAGTTATGAAAATTTGTATTAGTTTATTAGGGTTGCCATAACAAAATACCATAGACTGAGTGGCTTAAACAACAGAAATTTATTATCTCATAGTTCTGGAGGCTGGAAGTCCAAGATTAAGGTGTCTTGAGACTTGATTTCTTCTGAAGTCACTGTTCTTGGCTCGCAGATGGCAGCCTTCTTGCTGTGCCCTTACAGAGCGGCCACTAGGTGTGTGTGTGTGTTCTCATCCCTGGAGTCTCTGTGTGTGTGTGAATCTCTTCTTATAAGGACACCAGTCAGATTGGATTAAGGCTCACCCTGGTTGTTGCTGTTTGGTCACTAAGTCGTGTCCAATTCTTTTGCAGCCCCATCAGCTGTAGTCCACCAGGCTCCTGCATAGGATTTTCCAGACAAGAATACTGGAGTGGGTTGCTATTTCTTGCTCCAGGGGATCTTCCCAGCCCAGGAATTGAACTCTCATCTCTTGCATTGGCAAGTAGATTCTTCACCACTGAGCCACCTGGGAAGCCCTAGTTCAGTCCAGTTCAGTCGCTCAGTCGTGTCCGACCCTTTGCGACCCCATGAATCGCAGCACACCAGGCCTCCCTGTCCAACACCAACTCCCAGAGTTCACTCAAACTCATGTGCATCGAGTCCGTGATGCCATCCAGCCATCTCATCCTCTGTCGTCCCCTTCTCCTCCTGCCCCCAATCCCTCCCAGCATCAGAGTCTTTTCCAATGAGTCAACTCTTCGCGTGAGGTGGCCAAAGTATTGGAGCTTCAGCTTCAGCATCAGTCCTTCCAAAGAACACCCAGGACTGATCTCCTGTAGAATGGACTGGGAAGCCCTAAGGCTCACCCTATTAGCCCCTTTTTAATTTAACCACTTCTTACTTGTGATTGGGCTTCCCTGGTGACTCAGATGGTAAAGAATCCACCTGCCAGTGCAGGAGACATGGGTTCAGTCCCAGGGTCGGGAAGATTCCCTGAAGAAGGGAATGGCAACCCACTCTAGTATTCTTGCCTGGAGAATTCCATGGACAGAGGAGCCTGCCAGATCCATGGGCTTTCAAAGAATCAGACATGACTGAGCACCTTTCACTTTCTACATGTGATAGCCAAGATAGTATTCATTGTCATGCACTGCTAGACAATTTTTTTTTATTGAGGCATAATTGATATACAATATTATATAAGTTTCAGGCATATAACATAGTGATTCACAATTATTAGAGATCACATTCCATTTATAGTAACTGTAAAATATTGGCTATAGTCCTTGTTTTGCACTATATATCCTTGCAGCTTGTTTATTTTATACATAATAGTTTGTACCTGTTAGTCCCCTACCCCTATGGGGCCCCCTCTCTCTTTTTTCTCCCCACTGGTAACCCCCAGTTTATTCTCCGTATCTATAAGTCTTGTTTCTTTTTGTTATATTCACTACTTTGTTTTATTTTTTAGATTCCACATATAAGTGATATCATACAGCATTTGCCTTTCTCTGCCAGATAACATTTTTAATGAAATTCCTGGGAACTCATTTATNTCTCCGTATCTATAAGTCTTGTTTCTTTTTGTTATATTCACTACTTTGTTTTATTTTTTAGATTCCACATATAAGTGATATCATACAGCATTTGCCTTTCTCTGCCAGATAACATTTTTAATGAAATTCCTGGGAACTCATTTATTCATTAATTATTTACTGGGCATCTATATAGAGCTAGGGAACAGAGGAGACAATAAGATTGCCCTAAGAATGATAACAGTCTCCAAGGGCGGACAGTGTTAGAATAAAGGCAGTCTCCTGAAGCAGAAATTGTGCCTTTCTAACCACTTTATCTCTGGCACCTTGCACTGTGCCTCGCACATAGTAGGTTGCTCGAAAAAGTCAGAATTGATCAGCTATGAGTCTTATTGCAGAATTTCTAAATCTGGTCTTAAAAAGGCCTGGTAGTGTTCTATCAACAAGTGGTTAGTCTGCAATTAGGTAGATCTCCAAAGAGAAGCATATAGTTACACCAAGGAAAATATTTCCATGCCCCCCTTAGAACCTCCCTCCTTCCTCAAAGTGTGGTCCATGAACCAGAAGCATGGGCCTCACCTGGGACCTTTTTAGAAATGCAGATTTTCATGCCTCACTCCAAATCCACTGAATAAAAATCTGCATTTTAGCAAGTCCCCAAGAGACTCACATGTACATTAAATTTTGAGACGCATTGCCTTATGAGGAGCTTATTAACAATGACTGGTAGATTAACTTAGAATAGAATAAATACAAGGTATAATTATTAAGGTAGGTGTTCTCTGACTCCAAGCCATATAATACAGTGGTAATTTTTTATAAGAGTTATGTTTCCATCATAGGTTAGGAGAGGAAAACTGAATTGAACTATCTTTCTTTACCTTTAAAAATAACATTTTAGTCAACTCGTAACAGCCCTTCCATTTCTCTCACTCTCTTGTACTTCAGGTAATTTAACCGCCTAAACAAACCCCTTAGGAGGTAGGAGAGGAAAATGGTCATTTTAATAGGAACAACAGTTACCATTAATTGAGCGACAGCTCTACTAGGCACCACACCAAGCTCTTTATATACTCAGAACAACCCTCCTGGGTAAGAATTATTGACTCTATTTTACAGATGAAGAAACTAGAGCTCAGACTGATTACATGACTTGCTCAACTTTCCAGAGCTAATAATTGCCTGAATCATGATTTGAACCAGATCAAAGGACCAGAAAGCCTATTTTTTTCCCCACCACATGTCTTATTCCACTTGCCATCCCAAAACTCCTGCCATCCAAAGAGTTCAAAGCTGGTCTTTCACTTCAGACTTGCTGCCGGTGACTGATTCACCTCCTGTTTCTGCAGGTTGAAAATATAGCTTTTTATAATTATATTAATTGCTAATACACATTTTACCAAAAAAATGTCTACCTCTCTTATCTGTAAAACAACTCTCCAGGTATAGGTGAGGACCATAAGAATCAGAAGAGTTACTTGCTCTGCCTAAGATCCTCACTCACCTGGTTGGTATATTCCAAGGCCCAGATTCAAGTCTGGGTCTTGTGACTCCAAAGCTCATATCCATTTAAGATTTTCCCTATATATTTCTTAGGAGTTCCAAGTCTTTAGAAGTGGGGGAAAGGAAAGCAAGCATGCTAGCTTTACAAAAAGGAACAATATTTCTCCCCACTAGACTGCGGATTCCTTGAGGGCAGAGAATGAATCTTCCTTACTCTATGTGCTCAGAACAAACACAGTGGCCCTCATGACTTCTTGTTGTTAAGTCACTAAGTCGTATCTGATTCTGTGCGACCCCATGGACTGTAGCCCGCCAGGCTCCTCTGTCCATGGAATTCTCCAGGCANACTAGACTGCGGATTCCTTGAGGGCAGAGAATGAATCTTCCTTACTCTATGTGCTCAGAACAAACACAGTGGCCCTCATGACTTCTTGTTGTTAAGTCACTAAGTCGTATCTGATTCTGTGCGACCCCATGGACTGTAGCCCGCCAGGCTCCTCTGTCCATGGAATTCTCCAGGCAAGAATACTGGAGTGGATTGCCGTTTCCTTCTTCAGGGGATCTTCCCCACCCAGAGATCGAACCCACATCTCCTGCTTTGGCAGGCAAATTCTTTACTGCTGAGCCACCAGGAAAGTCCTGGCCATCATGACAAGAGCTTGAATAAATGTTTATTGAATAAATGATCTTAAATGGCTGATTTCAATTTTATTTCTGTGTTTGAGTGAGGTGAACTTTACATACAGAGTAATTAGTGTTGTTCCATTGACCGTGACCAATCTTTCCTCTTCCCGGGTTCTCTACCCCAGTCTGTGGCACCAATGTGCCCACAGGCTACCAGGCTAGAAATTCTCTCCCTCCCCCAACCCTCATCCTGTTAATCACTGTCTGCCACAGTGATTTCAGGCTGCCACAACAGATGTCAAATTGAATGGCTTAAACAACAGAAATTTATTTTCTCACTTTTCTGGAGGCGAGAAGTTCAAGATCAAGGTTCCAGCTGATTTGCTCTCTGATAAGAGCTGTCTTCCTGGCTTGCCGACAGCTACCTTCTCCCTGTGTCCTCACGTGGCCTTTCCTTAGTGCACACGCACAGGGAGACAGAGAAACGGTCCCGGTCTCTCTTCTTGTGAAATTACCAATCCTTTGGGGTTAGGACCCCACCCGTCTGATCTCATTGAACCTTAGAGACCCGCTGGGGGTTGGGGCTTCATCATGTCAATTTGGAGAGGGGAAAGGACACAAGCATTCAGTCCATAATAATCTCCAAAGTCAGCCCCATATTTGAACAAAGTCTGCAAAACATTTTGCTAATATTGCATATTTCTTTTATTGAATACCTATGCATNGGGGCTTCATCATGTCAATTTGGAGAGGGGAAAGGACACAAGCATTCAGTCCATAATAATCTCCAAAGTCAGCCCCATATTTGAACAAAGTCTGCAAAACATTTTGCTAATATTGCATATTTCTTTTATTGAATACCTATGCATAACTTAGTCCACTATTTATTCCACTTAGGTTATTCTTTAATTTTATTCAATAAATAATATTGTGTAGGCACAGTGGAGAATACTACCAACAGGGCCCCTGTCTGAATGGAGCTTTCATACTAATACAGGAGACAGAAATTAAACAAATGAGATAGAAATTAAGAGCATAAGCTTTGGTACCAGACCCCACTGGGTTGCATCCTGGCCTTGGGCAATTTATTTAACTCTTTGCTTCATTAGCTGTAAAATCAGGGTAATAATAGGATTGTTTTTTACTTTATTTTTTTACTGAAGGATAATTGCTTTACAGAATTTTGTTTTCTGTCAAACCTCAACATGAATCAGCCATAGGTATACATATATCCCCTCCCATTTGAACCTCCCTCCCATCTCCTTCCCCATCCCATCCCTCTAGGTTGATACAGAGTGCCTGTTTGAGTCAGGATTATTTGAAATATTAAGATAATATTAAGAGAATATTGCAGCACCAGCGAAACAATACCGCATAATACAGCTTATTTAGTAACTGTTATATAATAAGTGCTAAATAAATGTTAGCTCTGATTACTAAATATAAACACAAATCTATTACATACTCATTTGTGCAAATGCCTCCTGAGAAGTTCTACGTCCTCCAATTTTTTTTCCACCTTCAACTCCATCGTCTCTGGAGCCAATAAATAATGCCTGGTGTCATCATCCTCTGCTTCAAACACTTCTGCAGTCCTCCCCACTGCCTGCAGGATGAGGTCTAAGCTGTGCCCTTAGGACCTGCTCCCAGCCCTCCCCTGCAGACTCATCACTCCCACAGCTTTATGCTCCAGCAAGGCCAAACTTCATGGCCACACTATGCTATTTCTTGCCTTTGTCCCTTTACTCATGCTGTCCTCTTTGACAGAAACATACATCACCCGACTAATCCCTACTCCAGGCAAACATACTGGAGTGGGTTGCCATTTCCTGCTCCAGGAGATCTTCCCAACCCAGAAATCAAATCCTGGTCTCCCACATTGCAGGCAGATTCTTTACCATGTAAGCCACCAGAGAAGCCCAGTTCCTACTCTAGCCCCTCCTTTAACACACAGCACAGGGGCCACACCTCTGCGAGACTTCTCCTGTAAACCTCACATTTGGCCAGCTTAACTCTTCAATATCTCCATTATTGAACTAACAGGGTATTGTTAGTGTCTGTTGAAAAGTGCCACCCATCCATATAAAGAGCATCTGGAGGACAGAGGCTGTCATATCTACCTTTGTAGCTGTAGCAGCTAACAATGGATATGACAGTAAGTTTTCAATAAGTCTTTATTGAATGACTGAATGAATGACTGGAAAGAGTTAAACTTGAATATAATGGAAGGGATCTGCAGAGCTCTAGTGAATGAATCATTCATTATCTTTAGTCTAATCACTTTGGACCATGCAGAAGGGACAAAGTCAAAGTTAAATGTTAGGGGGAAAGTGTTATGTATTTGTTTCTTTGAGCTTCCCTGGTGGCTCAGTGGTAAAAGAATCTACCTGCAATGCAGGAGCCGGGTTCAATCCCTGGGTTGGAAAGATCCCCTGATGGAGGGTGTGGCAACCCACTCCAGTATTCTTGCCTGGAGAAATCCATGGACCAGAGGAGCCTGGTGGGCTACAGTCCATAAGGTTGCACAGTCAGACAGGACTGAAGCAACTAAGCAACAGCAGCATTATGTTTCTTTACTTCTTTAGGTAACAATTATTTAGCCTTTCCCAAACACTGTGCAAAGAGTTGGGTGTTTGAGACACAATCCCTCCTCTCAAGGAGCCTTCAGCCTAATGGGAAAATAGCTTTCTCCTTTGAAAAGCTAGAAGGCAGCCTGAACTGGTCTTTCCCCTCAACTTCCTACAATGTTACATTTCACAAGTCATAGCTTAGCATGTAAGTTATGTGGATAAGACAGACCTAAACATAAATCGTTAAAGCAAATGTGAAAGTGAAAGTCGCTCAGTCATGTCTTTACAACCTCATGTCTTTACAACTATACAGTCCATGGAGTTTTCCAGGCCAGAATTCTGAAGTGGATAGCCATTCTCTTCTCCAGGCAACCTTACCAACCCAGGGATTGAACGCAGGCCTCCCACATTGCAGGTGGCTTCTTTACCAGCTGAGCCACCAGAGAAAGCAAAAATGAAATAATAGAAATACTAATGTGCAATGAGACTATGGAGAAGACAGTGATTATGATAGAGTTATTTTGCTTTTACAAAATTTTTACTAATGTTTTAAGTTTCTGTACTTATTCACTCTAGAAAATTGAAAACTGTAGAACAAAGAATGAAAATCACCAGAAGATAATCATTCTACTATCCTGAAATAATAACTTTTAATATTTTGTCATGATAATAATATGTTGCATGCAATAACAACATTAATCAAATTCTTAAACAAGAAAAAAAGAAAAACCCTCTGGTCTTACCTTCTTCCAGAGATCAAATATCTCATTCTAATCCAAAGAGTGATTTTTCGATGAGGTGGTATTATTTTCACAGTAGTCTCCTTGAGTTGAGTTCTATAATTTGGAGACACTAATTCATAACACACAGCGCTAGAAATTTAATGAAATTAATTTCTAAAATTTACTCTTCTATTTATTGGATTGTTTTTAGGAGAAAACTAATCTTGTATAGATAACGCGGGGAAGGAAAAAAGCTTTGTTCCAAAGTTGAAGGCCTCTGGGTACTATAGCTCCAGTATCTAACTTGGTTAGACAATATAGCTTTGTCTTCCTAAACGAAAGACAGCAAAATCCATGTAATGTTGGGTTACTCCATCTGTAGGCAAGCATGGCCATCTAAAATTATATAAATGGCCTGTTGGTGTTTTCAAACTCAGCTTTTGTTCATTGATTCATTCATTCATTCATTCAATTAATATTTATTGAATTCCTGCTTTGGGCCAGGCACCTGGGTGGGATTTGGGAATATAGACGTGAACAAGAAAGACATTGAGTAGCAATTATGGGGCTGAAAAAGGTCCACTTCAATTTTTGGTCTACTGCATGTGATTTGTTCCCTAAAGTACAGCCAACCAGCCAGTAAGTGCTTCTGGCACAGACACACAGTGTAATATTTTCACTGGGGAGTAATCTGAAAAGTCAGTGTTTTGCTTCATCACTCCAAATTCTATTGTGAGCTATTTTAGCCGAAAGAATAGTCATCCCACTGTTTAATTCTATAAAAAGCTGCCAAAACATTAATGCTCTTTTCTTTGTCTTCTATAAAAGAAAATAGAAAGTTATTTCACTCAAAATTATATTTCACCTGTATAATTAGAGGTAATATGCTTTAAAATGTGTTAAACATCGCTATATAATAATTAGTAAAACTTAAGATAAGATGTTTACTTTCTAAACAATAATTAGAGTAACAGTAAACAAAGCATAGTCCATCATATCCAGGGAGGAAGAATAAAAGAAAATAAGGAAAAGTGAAAATAATTAATTATACGAGGTGCTAAAATTGCTGATTTCTATTTCTTTCTTTACAACTTTTCATTATGATTGTTTTAATATTTTTATGCAGTAGTCTTCTTTTTGGAGAAGGCAATGGCACCCCACTCCAGTACTCTTGCCTGGAAAATCCCATGGACGGAGGAGCCTGGTAGGCTGCAGTCCATGGGGTCGCGACGAGTCGGACACAACTGAGGGGTTTCACTTTCATGCACTGGAGAAGGCAATGGCAACCCAGTCCTTAATATGCTTTAAAATGTGTTAAACATCGCTATATAATAATTAGTAAAACTTAAGATAAGATGTTTACTTTCTAAACAATAATTAGAGTAACAGTAAACAAAGCATAGTCCATCATATCCAGGGAGGAAGAATAAAAGAAAATAAGGAAAAGTGAAAATAATTAATTATACAAGGTGCTAAAATTGCTGATTTCTATTTCTTTCTTTACAACTTTTCATTATGATTGTTTTAATATTTTTATGCAGTAGTCTTCTTTTTGGAGAAGGCAATGGCACCCCACTCCAGTACTCTTGCCTGGAAAATCCCATGGACGGAGGAGCCTGGTAGGCTGCAGTCCATGGGGTCGCGACGAGTCGGACACAACTGAGGGGTTTCACTTTCATGCACTGGAGAAGGCAATGGCAACCCAGTCCAGTGTTCTTTCCAGGACAATCCCAGGGACGGGGGAGCCTGGTGGGCTGCCGTCTGTGGGGTCACACAGAGTCAGACACGACTGGAGCGACTTAGCGGCAGCAGTCTTCTTTTTTTCTTAGCCTAGCAGTAGATATACCAGGTAACAAGAGAATCTGAACTGAAAGGAGCATTGAAAGACCTGAGAGAGAGTCTAATTCACACTTTTTTTTTAGATTTATTTATCCTTTCTAGGACATAACAGCCTTTGTTTCCAGACTCTGTTTATATCTAATCTAAACCCCACAGACTGCAGTCAAATTCTGTTTCCTCTTTTTATCATGTTTTGTGGGTCCTCTTTTACTTGGAGGACATAGTGGCTTACCTCAATTCTATTTTTTAACAACCAGATACACTTGGTCGTTTTTCTGGCTCCCTTAAAGCATTTGGTGTCTCAGGGCAGTGGTTCTGTAGATTTTTCTATTGTTGTTTGGCCACTAAATCATGTCCTTTTTGTGGGTCCTCTTTTACTTGGAGGACATAGTGGCTTACCTCAATTCTATTTTTTAACAACCAGATACACTTGGTCGTTTTTCTGGCTCCCTTAAAGCATTTGGTGTCTCAGGGCAGTGGTTCTGTAGATTTTTCTATTGTTGTTTGGCCACTAAATCATGTCCAACTCTTTGCAACCCCATGAACTGCAGCACACCAGCCTGCCCTGTCCTTCACTATCTATCTTCCGGAGTTCATTAAAACTCTTGTCCACTGAGTCAGTGATGCCATCTCACCATCTCAACCTCTGTTGTCCCCTTATCCTTTTGGCTTCAATCTTTCCCAGCATCAGGGTCTTTTCCAAAGAGTCCGTTCTTCACATCATGTGGCCAAAGGATTGGAGTTTCAGCTTCAGCATCAGTCCTTCCAATGAATATTCAGGACTGATTTCCTTNACCATCTCAACCTCTGTTGTCCCCTTATCCTTTTGGCTTCAATCTTTCCCAGCATCAGGGTCTTTTCCAAAGAGTCCGTTCTTCACATCATGTGGCCAAAGGATTGGAGTTTCAGCTTCAGCATCAGTCCTTCCAATGAATATTCAGGACTGATTTCCTTTAAGGTTGACTGGTTTGATCTGCTTGCAGTCCAAAGTACTCTCAAGAGTCTTCTCCAGCACCACAATTCAAAAGCATCAGTTCCTCAGTGCTCAGCCTTCTTTATGGTCCAGCTTTCACATCCATACATGACTACTGGAAAAACCAAAGCTTTGACTATGCAGACCTTTGTTGATGTCTCTGCTTTTTAATACAGCTGTCTAGGTCTGTCACTCAGATGGTAAAGAATCTGCCTGCAATGCAGGAGACCTGGGTTCAATCCCTGGGTTGGGAATATCCTCTGGAGAAGGGAAAGGCCACCCACACCAGTATTCTGGCCTGGAGAATTCCATGGACTGTATAGTCCATGGGATCGCAAAGAGCTGGATACGACTGAGCTTTCACTTTTTTTTTCACTAGTTTTTTCACTTCCGCTTTTTCAGGTCTGTCACAGCTTTCCTTCCAAGGACCAAGCGTCTTTTAATTTCATGGCTGCAGTCACTGTCCACAGTGATTGTGAAGCCCAAGAAAACTAAAATCTGTCACTGTTTCCACTTTTTCCCCTTCTATTTGCCATGAAATGATGGGGCCAGATGCCATGATCTTAATTTTTTAGTGGTGAATAGATTTTTCCAGTATTCTTGCCTGGAGAATCCCAGGGACAGAGGAGCCTAGTGGGCTGCTGTCTATGGGGTGGCACAGAGTCAGACACGACTGAAGCGACTTAGCAGCAGCAGCAGCAGTCGCTTTTTCAGGTCTGTCACAGCTTTCCTTCCAAGGACCAAGCGTCTTTTAATTTCAT
This sequence comes from Oreotragus oreotragus, assembly GCA_006410675.1. Classification (NCBI taxonomy): domain Eukaryota; kingdom Metazoa; phylum Chordata; class Mammalia; order Artiodactyla; family Bovidae; genus Oreotragus; species Oreotragus oreotragus. The sequence continues at coordinate 362,698 of SJYX01021566.1, read as the reverse complement.
GGCTGCAGTCACTGTCCACAGTGATTGTGAAGCCCAAGAAAACTAAAATCTGTCACTGTTTCCACTTTTTCCCCTTCTATTTGCCATGAAATGATGGGGCCAGATGCCATGATCTTAATTTTTTAGTGGTGAATAGATTTTTCCAGTATTCTTGCCTGGAGAATCCCAGGGACAGAGGAGCCTAGTGGGCTGCTGTCTATGGGGTGGCACAGAGTCAGACACGACTGAAGCGACTTAGCAGCAGCAGCAGCAGATTTTTCTAGTACTCATAAACTGTTTTACCTCTAGGCCCATATTTAGAGATTCCTGGACCTTTAATAACAATTTCAGTCCTCTATTTCCTGCTGTCTATTCCTTTCCAGACTAGATTCTTCTCAATTCTTCCTTCCATTCTTCCTTTTCCCCCTTCCTTCCTTCCAAATGACATTATTCTCTATGAGGCCTCCAGTCTTCCTGGTGCTTGCAGTCAAATAAGGAGATACACACTAATAATAAACAATTACAAAGGAAGACAAGTTATTTGAAGGAAAAGTATAGGGAGCTCTGAGAGCATATAATAGGGGTTCCTGACCTGGTCTTACAGGTTAGGATAAACTACTCCCTCCCCAAGTGATATTTGTGCTGAATCCTAAAGGGTGGAGGGGAGTTCACCAGAGATTTCCAGAAGGGAACAGACCTGCAAAGGCTCTGAGGAAAGAGAGCTAAGTGGGTGTCCTGCAGGGTTCCTGGGCCATTTGACACCCAGTGGGGAAAGCGCCACCTCTGCCAACCAGTCTTCTTTCTAATCGACGTTATCAGAATGCTGGGCTACCAGGGCTCTGGGAGATGGATTTGAATATAAATATCCAAGAGCATGAAAAGAAGAAGGACCCTGATGGAAATGATACAGAGCAGCCTGGGGTACAGACAAGGGCGTCCAGACAAAATCTATGGGTGATGAGGGGCTGAGGGAGATTGGCTGCTAGGGAGAACTGATTCCCTGGAAGGATCTGGGAAAACTACTCTGAGGAAGTGAATGAAGAGGGACTCTGATAAGCAGTTATGAAGGGAAAGAACATTCTAGCTGAGGCAGGAGCTTGAGCGAGAAAAGGAAAGGGAGCCGAGAGGACCTTCAAAAGCTGTTAAAGCCGTGATTACATTGTTCCTTTTCTTCCAGCAAAATGGGAAACTAGGCAGATCGAGACATTTGTCAAACATAATTTATGTTCTCTCCAAGTACCCAAACTGTATATTTTCACCATTTTTGGTGGTAATATTTCTAAAATGTTTTATGCCCGTTCCTGCCTGCCTTAATAAAGGATCCTAAATATAACAACCTTTTCTTGATGACGCATGATTACAGTCGTGAGAGTGTAGTTATTTTATGCTGCATTATAAATCAGTTCTCTGCTCTTTCATTTTTCTCTGTCCTCTGGCTGTCAGCTTTAGTTGTTTTTGAGTCAGCCTCAAGTAAAGCCCTGTCCCCACCTCGCTCATCACAAAATCATTCTATTTAACTGAGAAACCAAGTAAATACACAGGTTGGGAATCATATGCCTGACGTACAATAGGCTTTAAAAAATATTTGTTGAATAAATGATTAGTTAGGCTTAGACTGGGAGTCTCAGGTATGGGGTTGGTGTACAGACCTAGAATAGTTCCTCCTGGGACCAGACTCAAAACCGTGTGAAGTCACCTCCAGATAATGGGTGGTTACGCTGCTATTTTTGTAGCGTTGCTTAGCAAGAACAGACTGCCAACCAGCTTAGAGTCTAGTGACTAACAACTATTTTCTTCATGCCCTGGTGTTGCTGGTTACCATGGTATTCTGGGTGACATGGCTGGCTTTTTTTATAATTGTCTTTTAGTGGCTCAAGAAGTTTTTTTTGTGATAAATGCGTTGATTATTTCTGATGAAGTAGGGTAGGATTACTACAAAGTACAGACTTTAAAAAAAAAAAAAAACTAGAAAAAGGGACTGTTTTGCTTTTCCAGATTAAGGTGGTTGCTGCAGGACGGATAGAATATTTTTTGTGTTGCTCTCCCTGATTTGATAGAAAGTGATTTGATATGATTGTATAAATTTTTTTAAAAAGTCTAGCTTGTGTCAAGGTAATATTTCTCATCTTATTCTTTAATACTATAATATAAAACTTAGGAGTTAGAGCTCCTTTGTAAACTTAAGGGGCTATAATTATTGGCACTGTTAAAATTTTGGTAAGTTATATATCATCACACTGGAGAAGGACATGGCAACTCACTCCAGTATTCTTGCCTGGAGAGTCCCCATGGACAGAGAAGCCTGATGAGCTACAGTCCATGGGGTTGCAAAGAGTCAGACATGACTAAGTGATTAAGCAAAGCACATCTCATCACAAAGAAGCACCCTGTTAAGCCAAACTGGTTTTGTGGCCCAGGACTGTTTAGTATAGAGTTTTAGAGCATGAAAAATGACCTTGGAGATCGCCTGATCCCATCCTTAATTTTTTTGTAATTTGTATTTATTTCTTTTGTCTGTGCTGACCCTTTGTTGCAGTGTGTAGGCTTCTCATTTCAGTGGCTTCTCTTGTTGGGGAACACTGGCTCTAGGCATGCGCACTTCAGTAGCTATGGCTCACAGGCTCTAGAATGGGGGCTCAGCAGTTGTGGCGTAAGGGCTTAGTTGTTGCAAGGCATGTGGAATCTTCCCAGACCAGGGCTTGAGCCCATGTCCCCTGCATTGGCAGGAGGATCTTATCAACTGCACTACCAGGTAAATCCCCCTGTCCTTTAATTTTAAGGCAGAGAAAGCCGAGGCCCAGGAAAGACAAATTATAAAAATAGCGATGATAATCCCTTATAGTTGCAAAGCATTTACATTTGCAAAGATCTTTTCAAACAGTAATTCATTTTGTATTCACCATGCATGTGAAGTCAGTAGAACTGATCCCCATTTTGTTGAAGAGGCACATGGAATCTGGAGACACAAGTGTCCTGTTCAGTGTTAGTGACTGAGGCAGAACCAGAAGCCACATCTGTGACTCTCTGTCTCAGACCACAGAGCCACAGCCAGACAGAGTCACAGGAACCTGGGCCCTGCTCTTCTATTTCCTAGCTGTGTGACTAGGGCGGGTCATTCCACCACTCCAAAGGAGGCTTACCTTCCTTCATAAGATGACAATATTTCAAAAATGGCAATATCGATCCTACATTGTAAGATTAACATGAAGGCTAAAGATTATGCTTATATAGTACTTAAGACACTCCCCCATTTGCCTTTCACCTCACTGATCTAGCTAAATGAATTCTATCTAGTTAGTTATTTTGTGTAACAAGTGCTTTCCCTGATTCAGCCCATATGGAAGTCATTGTATATAATAAGAAAATAAGAATGACAGCTGTTTACCTTGGATAGGGCCCAGAGACCAAATTGATTGTGGAAATTTCCTTGCCATTTCTTTTATCCTGTCATCAGTTAGGTTTCCTTCTGTATCACTATGACCTTCCTCAGGCACAGTAAATAAAGAAAACATAATCTACAAACAAATATCATACTAGATCAATGAAAGGTCTTAAAGCTGCAGTTCAGTTCAGTTCAGTCACTCAGTCTTGTCCGATTCTTTGCAACCCCATGCACCACAGCACGCCAAGCTTCCCTGTCCATCACCAACTCCCGAAGCTTACTCAAACTCATGTCCATCAAGTCGGTGATGCCATCCAACCATCTCATCCTCTGTCATCCCCTTTCAGAAATCATCTTCCCCGGTTACCTGTCCATGTTACTGAGATGAGGAATAACTTCATGAATGTAGTGTTTGGGGGCAGTCGATCTATTTTTACTGCATAGGATTGATTACAGCAGGAAAAAACCAACAGGAGAACTGGGTAGGATATTGGTGCAATTCTCCAGGATACAATGAGAGTATGGAAATTAATGATATATTTGCAATTGGAAGGAGGGGAATATGAGGCTTCGTTGCCTTCTGGACACTCCTGCTCAGTCTCCTTTTCAGTTTCTCCTGCATCGTAGTCACTGACACATTGTCAACACTTGGGACAGGACCCACCCCTATCAGACACTCAAATCTCTGTTGCGTGAATGTTGCATTTCTATGACCTCTGAATGTTGGGAGTGCCCAGGGCTGAGAAATAAGTCACTTTGTCTTCTCTTACTCCCTTTATTTCTTTCATTCTCCCAAAGATCACCAGCCTAAACCAGACTTAAATTTCTAACTGACATTTGACCTCTCCACTTGGAGGCTTAAAAGGCATCTCAAACCTCAACCTATCCAGAGTTGACCTTCTGCTCTCTTTGCTAAATCTACGCCTTGCGCAACATGCCCCGACTCCCCAGATCGCAGCTCCATTCTTCTAGTTTTTCAGGCCCAAACTTCTCTGTCTCTTTTGCCACACATCCAGTCCCTCATATGGGTTCTGCTTTCAACATATAGAGAGAGTCTGTCTAGTCTCACTACCTCCAGTACACCCTGGTCCAGGCCATCAGCCATCTCTCATTTGGACGAATACCAGAGCTGTGAGGCCTCTCTGCTTCCACCTCTGCCCACTCTGTGTCCACTCTTCAAACAGCCGCTGGAGAGATTCTTTTAAAATGTAAGTCAGATCATATCACTTTTTTGCCAAAACCTAACCCAGACACAAACACAAAACTCTACAATGGCTTTATCTCACCCAGAGGAGGAGCCTGTCCTCACAAAGACCTTTCAGGCCCCACTCCTTTCCTCCTTGGCCTTGGCCCGCTACTGTCCTCTTTCACTCTGTAACCGTTCCTCAGGCACAGCAGTTACGCTTCCAAAACTCAAGGCCTTTGCATCTTATGCTGCTGATATCCCCCAAGTATCTACAGGGCTCCCTCCCTCACTGCCTTTAGATCTGTATTCATACACCAGCTTCTCAGGGAGTTTATCTGGCATCCCTTGCCTAGAACTGTACTACATAGTCACTCCGTCCACACACTCCCTCACCAGTCTTCCCTGCTGTGCTTTTCGCGTAGCCAGAGCAATAGAGTTCATATATTTATCCGCCTTATTATCTCTCACCCCACGTTCTAGAATGTAAGCTACAGGAGGAAAGTGATACTGTCCATCATGTTCATTCCTGCATGCCCAGTGCCTGGATGAGTGCTTGGCACATAGTAGTATTTAATAAATACCAATTGAGAGAATGAAGAGGAAAAAGAATTGGAAGTTTATTGGGATTTTTTTTTTCTAAATAGGAGCAAAGTAAAAGAAGGTAAAAACTGACTCCTGGGTTAGAGCTGAAGGTGCCGTTTGTTATGGTGGAGAGGGAGGCAGAGTGGGGATAGTGGGTCTTGGAGATCGTGTGTTCCTATTTGGATAAGTGATTTTGACAAAAGAAGGGGAAAGCTCAGGCACAATGTCTAAAACAAGATGACAGTTCAAAATAGACTCTGATGTTAAGATATAAATTTAGTTCAGGAAAGAGGTGATGGTGACATTGAAAGGCTCTGCTGGGATTTTTTTTTTAATTGATTATTTGGCTCCATCGGGTCTTAGTTGCTGTGCAAGATCTTCAGTCTCTAGTTGAGGCTCACTGGCTTAGTTGTTTACAGCATGTGGGATCTTAGTTCCCCAACCAGGGATCTAACCCACATTTCCTCCATTGTAGGGTGGATTCTTAACCACTGGACTACAGGGAAGTCCCAGCGATATTTAATCCAGAGGAGAGAGAAGAGCAGAGGATCAGGGATTGGAGTGGACGTTCTTAACTGCAACTGCCCACTTTAGAGTCACCTGAAGATGCTTTGAACACCCCAATGCCTGGACCACATGCCAGACTAATTAGGTCAGAACTTTCCTGGGTGGGACACAGGTCTCAATAGGTTTTAAACTCCCCAGCTAATTCCCACAGGCAGCCAGTGTTGAGAATCACTGAGCTAAAGTCCTTAAGATATATTTATCTTTGTTATTGTTTAGTAGCTAATTTGTGCCCGACTCTTTTGTGACCCCTGAACTGCATCCCACCAGGCTCTTCTGTCCATGGGATTTTCCAGGCAAGAATACTGGAGTGGGTTGCCATTTCCTTCTCCAGTATTTACCTTCAGGTGAGGATAAAGTAAAGGAATCCACAATGGGAGCAGAAAAATATTAGTCATAAGGGTAGAAAGAAAAACAAGGTNTTCCTAGGGTCAGGGTTCACTGCTGTCTCTTATACACATCTAGATGTGTATAAGAGACAGGGAGTGGGTTGCCATTTCCTTCTCCAGTATTTACCTTCAGGTGAGGATAAAGTAAAGGAATCCACAATGGGAGCAGAAAAATATTAGTCATAAGGGTAGAAAGAAAAACAAGGTAGTCTTGGCCAGCTCTTCTCATACTCAACTCCATAAGAGTCATAAGAATCACCTGAGATCTTGAGGATCTACAGGTCATGACTCAAACTGCCAAGCTCCCAGGTGATCCTGAGATGCCTGGTTCAAGGGCCACACTGAATAGCAAAGTGTCAAGAGCAGTGCTTCTCAAACTCTAATGTGCATAAGAATCACCTGGAATATCATTGAAGCAGCTGTCTGGACCCCACCCACCAAGATCCAGATCCTGTAAGTTAGGAATAGAACCCAAGAACCTGCATCATTTTTTAAATTCATTTATTTTAATTTAAGAATAATTGCTTTACAATATTGTATTGGTTTCTGCATACCTCAGCATGAATCAGCCATAGGTATACATATGTCCTCCCCCTCTGGGACCTCCCTCCCACCCCTTTGGGTTGTCAGCAGCACTGGATTGAGCTCCCTGAGCCATGCAGCAAGTTCCCGCTGACGATCTGTCTCTCATATGGCGGTGTGCACATTGCCTTCCTACTCCCTCCGTTCATCCCACCCTCCCTTTCACTGCTCCCCCGCGTCCACAAGTCTGTTTTCTATGTCTGCGTCTCCACTGCTGCCCTACAAACAGGCTCATCAGGACCATCTTTCTAGATTTCATGTATATGTGTTAATGTAGGATATTTGGTTTTCTCTTTCTGATATATTTCACTCTGTATAATAGACTCTAGGTTCATCCACTTCATTAGAACGGACTCAAATGCAACAGCCTGCATTTTGAGTGAGGTGATATGCAATGCTGCTGGTCCCACACTTCAAGTGATAGAGAGTCACCAAGACCACAATAAGGAAGAAGAGGCACTTGGGACTTCCCTGGTGGTCCAGTGCTCCCAATGCAGGGAACCCAGTTTCAATCTCTGATCAGGGAACTGGATCCCTCAGGCTGCAACTGAGACCTGGCACAGCCAAATAAATAAATAAAAAAAAATTTTTTTAAAGGAAGGAAAGAAGAGGCACTCAGTAGTGCCTACCAAATGAATAAAAGATATTGTAGAGATACCAGAAAGATTAAGAATGTAGGAAAGCCACTAGATTTTACAAGGTGAAGGTCATAAGTGAGGCAGAAACCATAAAACCATAAAATGATTTCTGCTTTCCTTGGTTCTCTATTTTCAAGCAGTAAGCTTTCCCCCGGCTTCTACATTTTATCTTGGGAACAATTACCTTACCAAAGTGCTGTAACTATTTTTGAAAGAGAGAGAAAGCAAATCAATTATTTGATTTTTTTTTCAAGGCATGGGAGGTATGCTAATAGGGTACTTGGGAGCTCTTCTCTATGGATATGCCTAAACCATCTAGAAGCTACATTTATTAAGGACCTTTGGAAGTTATTCCAACTTCTTCAAATACCAAAGTACAGTTGTAATGTTGCGGACACTTAGAACTTTCTTTAGGGCAAGGTTTCCAACCTTGACACTCCTTATGTTGAAGCTGTTGTAGAGCAATGCTACATGCAACCACGAGATGCCAGTATCATCTCCTGCCCCAAGCTGTGACAAGCCAGATTGTCTCCAGACTGCCAAAGGTTCCCTGGGAGGCAAAAATCAGCCCCAGTTGAAAACCACTGCTTCAAAAGCAATGTTTAAAAACCTAGTCACCCTTCTTAGAAGCCTGACTTATGGCTTGGGCATGTTGATGCCAGGTAGTGAAGACAGGGCACTACCAGGAACCAGTACTAGGACCACCCTTTGGATTCTTGGGGCAACAGAAAAGACTAGTTTGACTTTCAGAAGTGGGAAATTTTATTGACTTTAGTTATACCAAGAGCCTAATAGATGGTGCAGTACTTCAAACTTGTCTCATTGGTACAAAAGCTGGACTCATGATACAGGTGCTTGGGCATGTTGATGCCAGGTAGTGAAGACAGGGCACTACCAGGAACCAGTACTAGGACCACTCTTTGGATTCTTGGGGCAACAGAAAAGACTAGTTTGACTTTCAGAAGTGGGAAATTTTATTGACTTTAGTTATACCAAGAGCCTAATAGATGGTGCAGTACTTCAAACTTGTCTCATTGGTACAAAAGCTGGACTCATGATACAGGATGCTCGGGGCTGGTGCGCTGGGATGACCCAGAGGGATGGGATGGGAAGGGAGGTGGGAGGGGGGTTCAGGATGGGGAACACGTGTACAACCGTGGTGGATTCATGTCAATGTATGGCAAAACCAATACAATATTGTAAAGTAATTAGCCTCCAATTAAAATAAATACACTAATATTAAAAAAAAAAAGAAAGAAAGAAAGAAACCTCTTTCCAGGCTCAACATGAAAGAGTCAGCTGCCACTCGGTGCCCTGTAACAAAATACCATAACCACTACATCATATGAGAAAAAGCATTCATCAGCTTCCCACACAACTATCATTTGTCCAGGAGGTTCTTTTCTCTCCTTTCATGAGTACTTAACATCTTACGACTTAAACCAAGTACACAGAAAGGATGAGGATTGTATTAGAAATCTCAGTGCTTGTTTCTCTTCCTCAGTAGAGGTCATCAGACAAATAACCAGAGTGCCATAGAGCCTAGCTATAAACCAGTGATTTTCAGACTTTAGCCTGCATCATAACCAGCTAAAAGCTTATTAAACCACTGATCACTGGACTGTACCCCCTGAGATTCTGATTTACTAGGTCTAGAGTGGGGCCTAAGAATTTGCATTTCAAGTGATGCTGATAGTCCAGGGACCACACTTTGAGAACCGTGACTGTAAAGCAGGTAATAATTCTCAGACTTGGCTGAACACTGGTATTACCTGAGGAATGTTTTTAACTATTGGCGTCATGGCTCCATCCCAAACAAATGAAATCAGAATGTCTGGGCATGAGATCCAGTCTTCAGAGTGTATTTATTAGTTTCTCAGATGATTCTTGTATAGAGCCAGCACTGAGAAACACTGAACTAGGTGGAACGCATTCCAAAGCATTGGGGTACCTCTACCCCAGGTGGCCCTGCTTAATGGAGGGCTTTAGTATGACTTAATCCCATATTCTTACCCGTTATGCTTCTTTGAGGATTACTTCTCCAATTCCACCAAAATCATCCTAACACTGTGGTCCAAACAAGTCTTAAGCCATAGGTGTGTTTTCTCTACTTCGTGTTTCATCAAGCTGTAGACAGCAATGGAGCTGAAGATTGCAAATCAGAGTCTGAGAGGAAGTAGCCTGCTGCTGCTGCTGCTGCTGCTAAGTCACTTCAGTCGTGTCCGACTCTGTGTGACCCCAGAGACGGCAGCCCACCAGGCTCCCCCGTCCCTGGGATTCTCCAGGCAAGAACACTGGAGTGGGTTGCCATTTCCTTCTCCACTGCATGAAAGAGAAAAGTGAAAGTGAAGTCGCTCAGTCTGTCCGACTGTTAGTGATCCCATGGACTGCAGCCCACCAGGCTACTCTGTCCATTGGATTTTCCAGGCAAGAGTACTGGGGTGGGGTGCCATTGCCTTCCCCGGAAGTAGCCTAGAGAGCAGCAAATCAAGGCTTAAGGAGTCTACAGCTGCTGGAAGCCAGGAAAGGTGTGTCAACAGCCCAAATCATCAGGACAGGACTGGGGCTTCTGCTGAGGCTGGATACCAGGAACATGGCAGGGATTCAAGCCAGTAGCTACCAGTTCAGAAGTAGAACACTACTGAACCAGAATGAAATGTATTCTTACAACAGAGACAGATGTTGCCTTAATTTCTAGAAAGTGCATTGCAGTAAAATCCATTGTTTCCTTATCTTTCAATTCAATCCAGAGATTTTCATCTGTTGGTGTTTAGTGCCATGGTAGTATGGTCAAGGGACATGTTAAAATACCTCATCAAGTGGTAGCGTTCATGCATGTTCTGTTTAAAGAATTGCCTTTTGCCTGATTGTATCTTTTTTTTTTAAGTGCACGCAGGCTTTCTCTAGTTGCAATGAACAGGCTTCTCATTATGGTGGCTTCTCTTATTGCAGAGGGTGGGCTTTAGGCACATGGGCTCAGTAGTTGCATTGGAGAGGCTTAATTACTCTATAGCATGTGGGCTTTTCCTGGACCAGGGATCAAACTCATGTCCCATGTACTGGCAGATGGATTCTTAACCACTGGATCACCAGGTAAGCCCTGAGTCTTTATATCTTAATCAGATCAAATAGGGCCTTGGAATTAGCAAACTTAAATTTTTTCACTTTGACTATTTTTAGCAAAAAGAAGGGTGATTTTTCCAGGGACCCAGTTGCTTTGGACTTACTATAGGCTGTGAGTGTGCAGAGCAAAGTACTGAGCAAAGCACCCTCAGCAGTTCAACACAGCATTGCTGTTCTCCATGTTCAGTTCAGTTCAGTTCAGTCGCTTAGTCGTGTCCAACTCTTTGTGACCTCATGAATCGCACAACGCCAGGCCTCCCTGTTCAGCACCATATCTTGGAGTTCACTCAGACTCATGTCCATCGAGTCTGTGATGCCATCCAGCCATCTCATCCTCGGTCGTCCCCTTCTCCTCCTGCCCCCAATCCCTCCCAGCATCAGAGTCTTTTCCAATGAGTCAACTCTTCGCATGAGGTGGCCAAAGTACTGGAGTTTCAGCTTTAGCATCATTCCTTCCAAAGAAATCCCAGGGTTGATCTCCTTCAGAATGGACTGGTTGGATCTCCTTGCAGTCCAAGGGACTCTCAAGAGTCTTCTCCAACACCACAGTTCAAAAGCATCGATTCTTCGGCGCTCAGCTTTCTTCACAGTCCAACTTTCACATCCATACATGACCACAGGAAAAACCATAGCCTTGACTAGGCGGACCTTAGTCGGCAAAGTAATGTCTCTGCTTTTGAATATACTATCCAGGTTGGTCATAACTTTTCTTCCAAGGAGTAAGCGTCTTTTAATTTCATGGCTGCAGTCACCATCTGCAGTGATTTTGGAGCCCAAAAAAATAAAGTCTGACACTGTTTCCACTGTTTCCCCATCTATTTCCCATGAAGTGATGGGACCGGATGCCATGATCTTCGTTTTCTGAATGTTGAGCTTTAAGCCAACTTTTTCGCTCTCCTCCTTCACTTTCATCAAGAGGCTTTTTAGCTCCTCCTCACTTTCTGCCATAAGGGTGGTGTCATCAGCATATCTGAGGTTATTGATATTTCTCCCGGCAATCTTGATTCCAGCTTGTGTTTCTTCCAGTCCAGCGTTTCTCATGATGTACTCTGCATATAAGTTAAATAAGCAGGGAGACAATATACAGCCTTGACGTACTCCTTTTCCTATTTGGAACCAGTCTGTTGTTCCATGTCCAGTTCTAACTGTTGCTTCCTGACCTGCATACAGATTTCTCAAGAGGCAGGTTAGGTGGTCTGGTATTCCCATCTCTTTCAGAATTTTCCACAGTTTATTGTGATCCACACAGTCAAAGGCTTTGGCATAGTCAATAAAGCAGAAATAGATGTTTTTCTGGAACTCTCTTGCTTTTTCCATGATCCAGCGGATGTTGGCAATTTGATCTCTGGTTCCTCTGCCTGTTCTAAAACCAGCTTGAACATCAGGGAGTTCACGGTTCACATATTGCTGAAGCCTGGCTTGGAGAATTTTGAGCATTACTTTACTAGCGTGTGAGATGAGTGCAATTGTGCGGTAGTTTGAGCATTCTTTGGCATTGCCTTTCTTTGGAATTGGAATGAAAACTGACCTTTTCCAGTCCTGTGGCCACTGCTGAGTTTTCCAAATTTGCTGGCATATTGAGTGCAGCACTTTCACAGCATCATCTTCCAGGATTTGAAACAGCTCAACGGGAATTCCATCACCTCCACTAGCTTTGTTCTTAGTGATGCTTTCTAAGGCCCACTTGACTTCACATTCCAAGATGTCTGGCTCTAGATTAGTGATCACATCCTCATGATTATCTGGGTCGTGAAGATCTTTTCTGTACAGTTCTTCTGTGTATTCTTGCCACCTCTTCTTAATATCTTCTGCTTCTGTTAGGTCCATACCATTTCTATCCTTTATCGAGCCCATCTTTGCATGAAATGTTCCCTTGGTATCTCCAATTCTCTTGAAGAGATCTCTAGTCTTTCCCATTCTGTTGTTTTCCTCTATCTCTTTGCATTGATTGCTGAAGAAGGCTTTCTTATCTCTTCTTGCTATTCTTTGGAACTCTGCATTCAGATGCTTATATCTTTTCTTTTCTCCTTTGCTTTTCGCCTCTCTTCTTTTCAGTGCTATTTGTAAGGCTTCTCCAGACAGCCATTTTGCTTTTTTGCATTTCTTTTCCATGGGGATGGTCTTGATCCCTGTCTCCTGTACAATGTCACGAACCTCATTCCATAGTTCATCAGGAACTCTGTCTATCAGATCTAGGCCCTTAAATCTATTTCTCACTTCCACTGTATAATCATAAGGGATTTGATTTAGGTCATACCTGAATGGTCTAGCGGTTTTCCCTACTTTCTTCAATTTAAGTCTGAATTTGGAAATAAGGAGTTCATGATCTGAGCCACAGTCAGCTCCTGGTCTTGTTTTTGTTGACTGTATAGAGCTTCTCCATCTTTGGCTGCAAAGAATATAATCAATCTGATTTCGGTGTTGACCATCTGGTGATGTCCATGTGTAGAGTCTTCTCTTGTGTTGCTGGAAGAGGGTGTTTGCTATGACCAGTGCATTTTCTTGGCAAAACTCTATTAGTCTTTGCCCTGCTTCATTCCGCATTCCAAGGCCAAATTTGCCTGTTACTCCAGGTGTTTCTTGACTTCCTACTTTAGCATTCCAGTCCCCTATAATGAAAAGGACATCTTTTTTGGGTGTTAGTTCTACAAGGTCTTGTAGGTCTTCATAAAACCGTTCAACTTCAGCTTCTTCAGCATTACTGGTTGGGGCATAGACTTGGATAACTGTGATATTGAATGGTTTGCCTTGGAAACGAACAGAGATCATTCTGTCGTTTTTGAGATTGCATCCAAGTACTGCATTTCGGACTCTTTTGTTGACCATGATGGCTACTCCATTTCTTCTGAGGGATTCCTGCCCGCAGTAGTAGATATAATGGTCATCTGAGTTAAATTCACCCATTCCAGTCCATTTTAGTTCGCTGATTCCTAGAATGTCGACGTTCACCCTTGCCATCTCTTGTTTGACCACTTCCAATTTGCCTTGATTCATGGACCTGACATTCCAGGTTCCTATGCAATATTGATCTTTACAACATCGGATCTTGCTTTTATCACCAGTCACATGCACAACTGGGTATTGTTTTTGCTTTGACTCCATCCCTTCATTCTTTCTGGAGTTATTTCTCCACTGATCTCCAGTAGCATATTGGGCACCTAACGACCTGGGGAGATTCTCTTTTGATATCCTATCATTTTGCCTTTTCATACTGTTCATGGGGTTCTCAAGGCAAGAATACTGAAGTGGTTTGCCATTCCCTTCTCCAGTGGACCACATTCTGTCAGACCTCTCCACCATGACCCTCCTGTCTTGGGTTGCCCCGCAGGCATGGCTTGGTTTCATTAAGTTAGACAAGGCTGTGGTCCTAGTGTGATTAGATTGACTAGTTTTCTGTGAGTATGGTTCTCCATGTACCATCTTGTTTATAGTAACAATCCTAAAGAAATAGTCTTTTTTAATTCTTCAAGTGAAGTGGGCACCCAATGAGAGAATCCTTTAGCAGAAGTTGAGAAAGAAGCTATCTTGCTTCAAAATATGCATAAGACACTTGTATATGACACACTTCCTATTGTCTCTCAATAGATTTTGGAGAAAGCAGGGCCAAACATCTCTAATTCACAAAATGAAGGCTTCTCACAATTCTCAGGAAATCTTCTCACAATGTCCATGACTCTCTTGTACCCTGTATGAAACATCTTAACAAATTGTTAGTTCTATATAAATGTTAATGTTCATCATCATTAACCTAAATTATTTCACAGTTCAGTTTAGTTGCTCAGTCATGTCTGACCCTTTGCAACTCCATGGACCGCAGCATGCCAGGCTTCCTGTCCATCACCAACTCCCAGAGCTTGCTCAAACTCATGTCCATCATGTTGGTGATTCCATCCAACCATCTCATCCTCTGTCATCCTCTTCTCCTCCCACCTTCAGTCTTTCCCAGTATCAGGGTCTTTTCCAGGGAATCAATTCTTGGCATCAGGTGGCCAAAGTATTGAAGTTTCAGCTTCAGCATCAGTACTTCCAATGAATATTCAGGACTGATTTCCTTTAGGATTGACTGGTTTGATTTCCTTGCAATCCAAGGAACTCTCAAGAGTCTTCTCCAACACAGCAGTTCAAAAGCATCAATTCTTTGGCACTCAGCTTTCTTTATAGTCCAATTCTCACATCCATACATGACTACTGGAAAAACCATAGCTTTGACTAGATGGACCTTTGTTGGAAAAGTAATGTCTCTACTTTTTAATAAGCTGTCTAGGTTTGTCATAGCTTTTCTTCCAAGGAGCAAGCATCTTTTCATTTCATGGCTGCAGTCACCATCTGCAGTGATTTTGGAACCCAAGAAAATAAGGTCTCTCACTGTTTCCATTGTTCCCCCATCCATTTTCCATAAAGTGATGGGACCAGAATCTATTATCTTAGTTTTATGAATGTTTTTCACTCTCTTCTTTTACTTTCATCAAGAAGCTCTTTAGTTCTTCTTCACTTTCTGCCTTAAGGGTGGTGTCATCTGCATACCTGAGGTTATTGATATTTTAAATTTCTTTCACAGATACCCAAATTTCTAGTAAGTTGGAAAGAAATTGAAATCAATAGGCTAGTGGTTGTGAGAGGGAACTTGAGAAATTCTGCTAGTCCGTAGAGAGACAGCATTCACAGAACCTCATAGGACATCAGAGGGGATTAACCAAGATTGAAGCCACTCCCTCAAGTGTGCCATTTGGAAGTAAACACAGCACTCATCCATAGGAGGAGAAATAAAGCATGTTAGAAACCAGTTTTTGCCCAGCAAAAGATGGAAACACTTGTGAAATTTAAGCCTCCACTGCCGCAGTTTTGAATACTCATAGGTCATCCCTCAGGGTTGGTAAGATCTCTGATAGAGACATGAACCTACTCTATCCCAGGCCCACAGCTCCCCAGCACTTCCAGGGCCCAGGAAGAGGAGGAGTGCCAGGAGTTGTGTCTCCAAGGCCAGCTGCTTTGAGGGAAGGGCCTGGGGTATGTGTGTCATGGGAACAGCTGGCTTTCTTGTCCCATTGTCAGCTCAGAACAGGGTTATGTGATTATTGATTCCTATTCCAGTCTGTCCCCAAGAAACAGTGACTTCCTTCATTTGTTTGTAGATCTCTACAGGCACTTGACGGACTCATAAAGGCTGATTGTGAATTATAAAATATTTCTAAATAGATTACACAAGTACATTGTCTTGAATATCATATAATTAGGACTTGAAATCATTATTCCCTGATGATCATATCATTTGTCCTCAAATTGACCTTGAAAGGTGTAGACCAAAGGTGGATTTTCACATGGAAGTTAGGACACTTCTTGTGAAACAACATAAGATGTTGATTTATTTAATCCCATTATATGAACTAACCTCTTAGTGGCAGGAAATATGGCTGTATTATATATATATTCTGGGCTTCACATAACAAAAAATTATCCAATTATAGAAAATAATTTTAAGAAATCACTTTTCCAACTTTTTCCATTATGCTAGTCATTTGTTTTGTCATCTGCTAGCACATGTTAGCAGAAAAGCGAGAGCAGGTGCCAGAAATTTAAGAACATGTGTTAAAAAAAAAACAATTTTAAATTGAGCACATCCTAACAATTAACATAATCTAATTTAAGCTACAAAACACTTCAATCCAATTGGGCAGGATGTAGTTGTTTCAAAGAATAATTTTAGAACCACTGATTCAGTTTAAATGTTAATTTAAACACACTGTATTTTAGTTTTTAAAAAGGGTTTTGTCTGGTTTTAATATCATGTATTACATAAACTGTGAACTTTTATTCAGTCTTAGTTCAGTTCATCAGGCACTTATTGGCTGCCTGTTGTGTAGAGAAAACCCTGACTAAGTATATGAGCCTTTGTCCTGAAGAATCTTACAATCTGAGGAAGACACATAGGCCCAGTAGAGCAGAGGTCCCCAACCTCCAGGCCACAGACTGCTACCTCCTGTCAGATCAGTGGCAGCATTGGATTAGAAATAAAATGCACAGTAAGTGTAATGCACTTGAATCATCCCAAAACCATCCCCCTCCCCATCCATGGAAAAATTGTCTTCCACAAAACCAGTCCCTGCTGCCAAAAAGTTTGGAGACTGCTGCTGTAGAGGACACACACATTGTAAGTTATGAGAAGCAGCAAATTGTAATAAGTGCTTTAATGGAGTTATCAAGGGATTAGAAACACAGGCAAGGAAAGGTTGGTTCAGATTCAGAATGGGGCAAATCCAGGAGAGCTTTCTTGAAGAGCTGGCACTGAGCTGAAACTTGAAGGTCCAATGAAAACAGAATGGGAAAAGGAAACAGTGTGAGTGAGAGCCTGGAAAATGGGCGTGGAGAAGTTAGGAGCTGGAGGTAACGTGGCTCCTTTGGAGCAGGGATATTTGGAGGATGTGGCAGGGCATGCAGTTAGAAAGACAGGGAGGTGCTACATTTTACAGTCTTGAGAATACCAAACTAATCAGCCTAGATTTGACTACGTGCACACTAGGGAGGGTGTTTGAGCGGGGGAGTGGCCTGATCAAGTCAGTTTGGGAGTAAGTCGCAGGATAAGTTGAAGGTGGAGAGGAAATTAGAGACTATTTTTGAGTGATATAGATGCCATCTGTCCCATTAAAAATCCCAATAAGTAGCTATCTTGTGATTTGAAGTATTTGATAAAGAAATTCATGTTGTTTAAATTTTAATGGTTAATTATGCCCTGGCAAGCTTACCACTCTGATATTTCTAACAGTGGGCAAGCAAAAGCTTATACAGGGTAACAGTGATAAGGCATGAACTTCCTTTTTTAGGGTGGCGGGGCAAGAGTAACATCTGAATCATTACCCTAGATAGTCTCCGAATTTAAGGAGATGTTCGCTTAGCCAAGGAAAAGAACCACCCAGATTGTTCTTTTAGAAACAGATCCAGAAAACACATCTATCAGTGGATGAAAATAAACCAAGGTGAAGCAGGACTCAGGTAAGACAGTCTCTAGATTAGGACCAAAAACCAGTTTACCTGAGTTCACAAAGTCTAGCCTTGCCACTTACAGACTGTAACTCTAGGCTTATTAGTTAACCAATCTGTGCCTCAGTTGTTTCGCCTGTAAAATAGGAATAATAATGGTACTTGTCTCAGGGGTTGTTATGAGGATGAAATGAACTGATACATGTAAAGTGCTCCAAATAGTACCTGGCCTGTAGTTATCTCAATAAATGTTAACTGCTGTTAGTCAATTGTTGAGCAGTAAGTTAACTAAACTGCCTATGACATATTATAGTTTACACAGGGCCTTCACACTATGGAAACCTCCCTGCCCCTACTCCCTAACTACTCTAGCGACTATCTGTGCAACTGATCCTGGATACATCCACTAGGTCATTTGAACTCCACAATCACTTGATGGAAATTGATTGTCCCAGTTACCTCTGCCATTAACAAGCCACCTCAAAACTTGGAAGAGTAAAACAACAACCATTCTATCATGCTCACAGATCCCTGAGTCAGGAATTCAGTGGGAGTTGCTTATCTCTGCTTCACAGTGATTGTGCCCGTGGTTAGAAACGTCTTAGATGACTGGGGAGAATGCCAGCAGGTGGGGCAGGATCCACTGCCATAGAAGGCTTCTTCTCTAACCTGCCTTCTCTAATCGGCACTTTGGTGGGATGGCGGAAAGGCCAGGCTTAGCTGGGACTGTCGCCTCAGCACCGACATGGGTCCCCTTCACCATGGTGGCCTCACGGTGGTCGTCAGACTTCTTAGAGTGTTTCTGCAGCAGAAGCTATATGCCTTTTATGATGCATTCTCAGAAGCCTCATCACAGACACTTCTCTGTTCTCTGAGCTTCCCTGGTGGCTCAGGTGGTAAAGAATCTTCTTGCAAGGCAGGAGACCCGGGCTTGATCCCTGGGTCAGGAAGGTCCCCTGGGCTTGGAGAATTTCATGGACAGGTGAGCCTGGTGGGATACAGTCCATGGGATCACCAAGAGTCTGACACAGCTGAGCAACTAACACTTGCACTTTCCCTGTTCTCAATTGATTGAAGCAGTCACAAGCCTGCCCAGACTCAGGAGTTGATTAGACCACGCTTCTCAATGGGAGGCATATCAGAGCCTCTGGGAGCCATATTGAAAATCACCATTTTAGTATTATCCTCTAATGCTGGATGAGAAGCTTGAGATTCAGTACAGGTTTAATGTACTGGTTTGTCCAGGGTGAGTCGCACAGATAGTCACCAAGATAGTTACGGATGGGGGTGAGGAGGTTTGCCGGCTTCTAACCTAGTTCTTCTAACTCCAAATTCTAATTTTCTCAATTAGATTATTCATCCTCCTTCAGCTTAGATATACTTCTTAATATAGGAAAGTTACAGGAAAAAAAAAATTAAGTGGCATTGTGTATATCAGGTAACTTTCTTTTTATTTATTTATTTGTGGCTGTACTGGATCTTTGTTCCCACACATGGGCTTTCTCTAGATGCGGCATGTGGGCTCTAGAGCACAGGCACAGTAGTTGGGCACACAGGCTTAGTTGTTTCGAGGCATATGGAATCTTCCCAGACCATGGATCAAACCCATGTACCCTGTATTGGCACGCAAATTCTTAATCACTGGACTACCAAGCAAGTCCAAGTAACTTGCTTTAAAAGAGATAGTGATATAAAAGTATAAAGTTTGCATTTATAAGAGGTTGTACACAAACTTCATATTTTAAAGAGATCCTGAAATGGATTCAGTAGTTCAGTCCCAAGATTGGTCAGAGAGCGATTTAGTACCATTTTCTCACAAGGAAAGTTCTCAGAAAATATCCCAGATGCTTAACTGTGACTTCCTTTGTCTCTAGGAAAGTCTCACCTGGCCATTGTCCAGCGGGTGAATAACGAGGGAGAAGGGGACCCCTTCTATGAGGTGATGGGCATCGTCACACTGGAGGACATCATAGAGGAGATCATCAAGTCAGAGATCCTGGATGAAACTGACCTCTACAGTAAGTGGCTCTTGTCCAAAGCCATCATATTTTCCTCTGAGGTTCTCAGAGCTGGCTTAATTTAATGAACAGTGTGAAAGGGGGTCAGGACAAGCCCCAAGTGTTGCTGTGTGTCAGCCCTCTCCTGCCAGGGGCTGGCATGGCAAGATGCCCCAGCTTGAACCACTGATGAGTCACTGAGTGTATGCTAGCTAAATGTTTATCAAGAGAGAACCTTCAGGAACAGAGCCAAGACTATGAAAAGGGGACCTCCTGGCCTTTGGATGGAGGAAATGAAGTGCACCTCGGATGACTTCTCTGCCCTGTTTCTGTCCCCTGTGTTGTTCCTGGTTTGTCTCTTTGTCCACCTGGACACAGACCCCGGCATCCCTGGGGGTTCACTCATGATTCACACACAACAACATCAGCATGCTGTGGAAACTCATGACATCATCCAGCACAACCTAAGCCAAACCTAAGTCGTCCTTTTAGACGCTGCTCTTGTCCTGTGTGTGTTTTCAACCCTGCTGCCTGGTTCCCCCCCTCCTCCCTTTCCACCCCTGGCTCTGGTCTAGTCTCCTCACCCTCCTCCCCACTCCCCCTCAGGAACAGCACAGGTTCCTCCCTGCGATAGTGATTGCTTTTGTTACTGAGACTTATCAAAGCTTTGCTCACAAACATTACAAAGGCCTGCTTTCCTCAAAAATGGGAGTGTTATCAAATCCATGGGAGTCTCTAGGCCAGTAAGTGTCCCCTCCTCTCAATTTCATCAAGTGGGACAGCAGTCCCCATCCTCCCCTCAGAGAACCCATTCCAGATCTGTGTCCTTGGTTTGCTGGAGGCCACTGTTCAGAGACAAGCTCCTAGTAGAAAAAAACATCAAGACTCTAAGGCAGTGAGTGGTACAGAAAGAGTGCTTGCCTTTGGGATGAGAAGAGATCAGACCAAGGTGAGCCAAGCCTTGATGAAACGTAGCAGGAGTGTCACAGCGTCCGCTGTTGCAGTGAAGCCCTGACCCAGCTCATCGCTTTAAAATAGGGGTTGATCTCTCCATCCCCCAATCCTTTCCCCCTTCTCCACCTCTGACTGTCACTCTGCTCTAGATTTAGACATCCCAATCTATGTCTCAATAGATATATTGGAGAAAACATTCACACTAAAGTGTTAGTGGCTGATGTTAATAGTAGTGACAACAGTCTGAATAAGCTCTTCCTAGGGCATTTGTCTCAACAACCTGATATTCCAATACTCACTATTAAAATAGAAGGAATGGGGACTTCCCTGGCAGTCCAGTGGTTAAGACTTCGTCTTCCAATGCAGGTGGTATGGGTTCAATCCTTGCTTGGAGAGCTAAGACCCCAAATGCCTCATGGCAAAACATAGAACAGAAGCAATACTGTAACAGATTCAATAAAGACGTTAAAAATGGTTCACATCAAAAAAAAGTATTTTAAAAATAAATCAGATAAAATAGAAGAAATGAAGAGGGAGATCAGAGGAAACTGATTCTCCAGTGATTAACTATTTGGTAGCATTCTGATGGAGGAGAGAGAGGGAATATTTAGATGAACACGTCATATAAATCAGAAGGTTACTTACTAGTAATGGAAAAGATAGATGGTCTTTTATCAGACCAGATAAAATGGTCTAATAGATATTTGCTGCTCTCTTGCTAAACCATCCTCTCTCTAGAAGAGAGGGTTATGATTTTCCCACTCTTATAAATAAGCATGAATCCTTAAGAACGGTGAGAAGGCTGAGGAGCCAGGACTGCTGTGTTGCTTCTCCCCAGATCCTGACCCCAAGGAGAGCTGGGCCTGGATCTCACTGTGGGATCTCACCATTTGTGGCAACCAGACACAAGGAGCCTTAAAGCTGGGGCCAGGAGTCCTAGACAGGCCCACAAGAGAGCAGTGTGGAGGAGGGCACATTCTTCCTTCTAGAAGGGAACTCAGTCATGTGGCAGAGCGAAATCAGGAAGGGGAGAGTCCCAGGGAGCCCATCCCCTGGAGTTCTCTCCCTTACATTTCCACTGTGTCTGTTCAGCCTGCACTGAGAGTTCCCTGGACCACTGTTTTGCTCCAGGCCAACTTTAGAAAAACCCTAATCTGCTTTTGTGCTCCCCAGCACAGGTTAAGATAAGCTAAAGTTTGGCTCAGAGGTTAAAGCGTCTGCCTCCAATGCGGGAGACCGGGTTTGATCCCTGGGTTGGGAAGATCCCCTGGAGAAGGAAATGGTAACCCACTCCAGTATTCTTGCCTGGAGAAGCCCATGGACAGAGAAGCCTGGTAGGCTACAGTCCACTGGGTTGCAAAGAGTCGGACACGACTGAATGACTCCACTTCACTTGACTTCACTTCAAGGGAAAGCAAGAGACATATGACCAAAGAAAACCTACCCTTTACCCCAAAACAGATTTTTATTGATTTATTTGACTGTGTCAGGTCTTGGTTGCAGCACTCAGGATCTTTTTAGTTGCAATATGCAAACACTTTGTTGTGGCATTTGGTATCTTAGATCCCTGCTGCTGCTGCTGCTGCTGCTGCTAAGTTGCTTCAGTCGTGTCCGACTCTGTATGACCTCATAGACGGCAGCCCACCAGGCATCCCCGTCCCTGGGATTCTCCAGGCAAGAACACTGGAGTGGGTTGCCATTTCCTTCTCCAATACATGAAAGTAAAAAGTGAAAGTGAAGTTGCTCAATCATGTCCAACTCTTAGCAACCCCATGGGCTGTAGCCTACCAGGCTCCTCTGTCCATGGATTTTCCAGGCAAGAGTACTGG